>CM067320.1:84461373-84654322 GCA_034231615.1 Meghimatium bilineatum
TTTACAGCGTCGAAGGCTTTATGTCAACAAATGTGGTGTAGAGAACAATATTCTTTTCGCGACATTTTTCCTGTAGTTGTCTGGCAGTGAATATCATGTCAACCGTACCTCTGCCATGTCGGAAGAGACATTGGCTCTCTGGGAGGAGACCTGACTAAAGATGGGCTTTCAGTCTGTTAAACAAGACCCCACCCATGATCTTGCGTACAATAGAAGCAGGCATATACCTCGGTGGCTGTCGCAAGCTAGGCGATTTCCTTTTCTCTTATATACATGTATGATGGAAGCATCCTTAAAGTCTTGTGGTATCGCTTCCAGGTTCCACATTGTCTGGAAGAGCCCTGTGAGTTTAGCAGTCATAACATGGCTACTGACGGCGTAAACTTCGGCTGGAATGGAAATCGGACCTGACGCTTTTCCCACGGACAAGTTTGAGATGGCTTTCTCCACCTCCCCAAGACACATTTTACCAATGGCATGACACACTAGGATGATTGAATATAGCAGAATATCAGAACCTCTACTTTATGGAGAATTGCAGTCTTGGAGAAGATTTGTCAAGGTTGGTCACTACTTCGGTACAATGGCGTATTAAAATACGATCTGCATGATACATGCATTGATAGGAAATTATGGGAACAGGATGCCATGGACTGTGTTGCATGGAGAAGAAAGATCAGGATATGGTATAAAGACACATGAGAGAGTGATAGACGGTTCAAGGGCGGCACATATAAAAAGACACACACCAGCCCGCAACGGTACAAGAGGGCATGTGATTCCTTGTACATACTGTGGAAGACACACACCAGCCCGCAACGGTACAAGTGGGCATGTGATTCCTTGTACATACTGTGGAAGACACACACCAGCCCGCAACGGTACAAGTGGGCATGTGATTCCTTGTACATACTGTGGAAGACACACACCAGCCCGCAACGGTACAATGGGCATGCGATTCCTTGTGTATGATGTTCATCCGTCGTAATCGACGATGACCAAAAACTCAACCATAATAATAATAATAACAATAAGTAATACAAAATAATAAATTTAATAGTACGTTTTTAAATGACTAACAAGTCCAATGCGAGCACAAGATGTTCTTCTACAAAATTGACAACTGTAGAGGGTGTCTATGGGACGTTGAGATGTTGTGTCTTTTCTACGTGCCCGCTTCTGTCTTGCAGTATCTTGCCTGGTCTCTTGCGCTGCTAGTGCTCCAGTTCTAAGGCTGTAATGCCATGCTGTTCTATCCTGAGCGAGACTCTCCCAAGAGCATACGTCAATTTTAAGCTGTTTCTGTGATGACTTGAGCGTGTCTTTGATGCGCTTTTTTTTGTCCACCAGCTTTTCGAATTTCTGTTTTGAGTGCTCCATAATATATTTGTTTTGACAGACGCGAGTCCTCCATACACACAAGATGACCTTCCCAGCGTGCTTGCGCCTTCATAAGTATTGTGTGGATGCTTATTGATGTTGATTTTTCCAAGACCTCGTAGTCTGGTACTGTGTCCCACCAATGGATGTTTAGTAATTTACGTAGGCAGGTAAGATGGAAATGATTTAGTTTTCTGGCATGTCTAGAAAATTCTTTTCCACATACAATACAATCAGCACTACCTTAAAAACGGCATTCGTAGCGACTGCTGCGATAAATCCGTTTAATGTAGATAATAATTAATCATAATTCTGTAACGTGGTTAAGAAATAATGCATTCATGCAAAATATGAAGCTTATACGTTCTGTAATTACGAAGAAAATAGACAATATCGGTGGACAACTATTTATGAACGCACTATAGCATACACTGTCCACGTTTCACAAGCGTATAGTAGAGTTGGTATAACAGCCGCATGATATACTTGAAGTTTGGTGGTTGTTTTATACCTCTTCTATTCCAAAAATTTTTGCGTAATCTACCAAATACAGCACTAGCTTTTGCCAGTCTATTGTCAATTTCCACATCAATGTTGACATCTCAAGAGAGAGAGAGAGAGAGAGAGAGTGAGAGAGAGAGAGAGAGAGAGAGTGAGAGAGAGTGCTTCCAAGGTAAGTAAAATTGTCAACTACCTGCATTTTTTAATGATTGACAACAATAGAAGTAGCAGTATGTTGGCTATGTGATGTTGATTTGTGCATGACTTCTGTGTTTTTTTGGTGTTAACAGTGAGACCAAAGTTATTGCAGACCTGTGAGAAGATGTACATACTGTGGAAAATACACACCAGCCCGCGACGGTACTACTGGGCATGTGATTCATTGTACATACTGTGTGGAAGACAGACACATTGTGCATACTGTGTGTGGAAGACAGACACATTGTACATACTGTGTGTGGAAGACAGACACCTTTAACATACTGTTTGTGGAAGACAGACACCTTGTACATACTGTGTGTGGAAGACAGACACATTATACATACTGTGTGTGGAAGACAGACACATTATACATACTGTGTGTGGAAGACAGAAGCATTGTACATACTGTGTGTGGAAGACAGACACATTATACATACTGTGTGTGGAAGACAGAAGCATTGTACATACTGTGTGTGGAAGACAGACACATTGTACATACTGTTTGTGGAAGACAGACACCTTGTACATCTGTGTGTGGAAGACAGACACCTTGTACATACTGTGTGTGGAAGACATACACCATGTACATACTGTGTGTGGAAGACAGACACCTTGTACATGCTGTGTGTGGAAGACAGACACCTTGTACATACTGTGTGTGGAAGACAGACACCTTGTACATACTGTGTGTGGAAGACAGACACCTTGTACATACTGTGTGTGGAAGACAGACACCTTGTACATACTGTGTGTGGAAGACAGACACCTTGTACATACTGTGTGTGGAAGACAGACACCTTGTACATACTGTGTGTGGAAGACAGACACCTTGTACATACTGTGTGTGGAAGACAGACACCTTGTACATACTGTGTGTGGAAGACAGACACCTTTAACATACTGTGTGTGGAAGACAGACACCTTGTACATACTGTGTGTGGAAGACAGACACCTTGTACATACTGTGTGTGGAAGACAGACACCTTGTACATACTGTGTGTGGAAGACAGACACATTGTACATGCTGTGTGTGGAAGACAGACACCTTGTACATGCTGTGTGTGGAAGACAGACACCTTGTACATACTGTGTGTGGAAGACAGACACCTTGTACATACTGTGTGTGGAAGACAGACACCTTGTACATACTGTGTGTGGAAGACAGACACATTGTACATGCTGTGTGTGGAAGACAGACACCTTGTACATGCTGTGTGTGGAAGACAGACACCTTGTACATACTGTGTGTGGAAGACAGACACCTTGTACATACTGTGTGTGGAAGACAGACACCTTGTACATACTGTGTGTGGAAGACAGACACCTTGTACATACTGTGTGTGTGTGTGTGTGTTGAAGACAGACACCTTGTACATACTGTGTGTGTGTGTGTGTGTGTGTGGAAGACAGACTGTGTGTGTGTGTGTGTGTGTGGAAGACTCTTTGTTGCTCAAACTGGTTTGTTGCGTCACATCCATCATCGATCATTGATTATATTTCTTATAGCACAACAGTGATTGATTGGCTGATTGATTGAGAACCTCAGGAATTGCGAGCAATTATCTCTTATTTCCTATGTGCAGTGGGGTAGTTTTTCTGAGTCTTCTTTCATACCCAGGAGACTTCAGACATCATAATCATCGCTGTGGATCCTAGATTATGTATATTTTTTAGACATCCAAACAGAAACTTGGTGTATCAGAAACTTTATCGCCAAACAGAAACTTGGCGTATCAGAAACTTTATTTCCAAACAGAAACTATCAGAAGTAGAAACCTAAATGTAAAAAAAATGTCATGATTGTTCTCAGGCCCGTAGATAAGAAGTGGTTTGAATTGTTGAATGCCTCCCCCGCTTAGCAAATCATAACATGGCTATTATTAGGGGCTACTAAGAATGTAGCCAAAAGGTTGATAAAACCCCACCCTTAGTAAGGGCATACAAAGAATGAAGCCAGAATGTGGATAAAGCCCTGACTCTGCGATTTTTAAAATAAATAATGCCATCACATTCTTTTTTCCATAAAAAACGTGGGATTTACGCAAGAAGAAGGGCAAAACCTTTTTTAAGCTTCTTCTTCCGCTTCTGTGTTCGTTCTCACACTCCCGAGAACAGAGAACAAAACGAGCTGTGTCATGATTTACAGCTGTGCTGCGATATCTGCACCTTTCGGCTTCAGCATGGATTTGTGTCACTTTGACCCTGTAGGACATACATGATGTTACGACCAACTTCACACCAAACCTCCATAGACGCCTCTTACGATATGCATGGAAGGTAAACCATTTTGTTTTCTGTGCTCCCCTCTGTGGCCCCGGTGACACAGGAGCGTAAGTAAAAACCCAAGATAAACAAAAATAAGCAAATGTGTTACCAAAATAAAACAACCTAACAACGAAATACAGGGACAGACGACGTTTCGACTAAAAAGCCTTTATCAGGACAAACGAAAGACAACAGATGGTAACACATCTACCTATTTTTGTTTATCTTGACATTTGCACGGTGTTACTCCAGCCACCTACTTTCTGTTTAGGGTTGTCACCCAACACTGGAACATTTAAATTTATCCCTTAAGGTAAAACCCCCTCATATCTGTAAACATAGCTACAGCACTGAATAGTCTCTCAGTATTACGATAACCTTGACCTTTATGAGTATGTCGGCACATTTCTTCTTGTAACACACACGCGCAGGTTAAACTTCAACTATATTCATCTGATCACGTCTTTATTCGACATTTGTAATAATTTAATGAAATGTAGGATAACGTTTTTAACCGTAACTTCAAGATCAGAAACGAAAGTAACTGACAAATTTTATACGTTTGTTGTGAAATTAAGACAAAACCGGAAATACACATTCTGACTTGGATGTCCAGTGAAACGGGATGTGTTTGTTTGAGTTCACGTTAAATAAGTTTAAACCCACAACTGTGTAAGATATTTTATAATCACACATTCAACACTAATTATCACATTCTAAATGTTATGTACTTGCGAGATTATCACTTGCATACGTTTGTTTGATTGGAGTTATTACCCTCGCCATCACGAGTCGTAATAATTGAATTGAAATTTATAGTTTATTATATATAGTTTATTGTAGTAGTTTATAGTTTATCAGTAGGCTAGACCAAAGTAGAAAGCTTATGTCAACGCAGAGCATCTGTGTGCCTCTCGGTTCTCTGCAAACTGCCCAGTCTCTTCCAGTGTATGTTCAGATGGTCTTCGATAACCAGTGTCCGTCGTGGTCGTTCTCTAGATCTCGCAATCTCTTTAGACTTTACTTTATTAGAACAAAAGGTTAACAATTTAGTAACATTAGTCTTAAAAAATGAAAAGTACCTGAGTCATTTGTGTTACATTCTACCTTTCATGCATGCAAAAGCAGAAGATTGGGCTAAGAAGACACAAGGAAAAC
This sequence comes from Meghimatium bilineatum, assembly GCA_034231615.1. Lineage (NCBI taxonomy): Eukaryota > Metazoa > Mollusca > Gastropoda > Stylommatophora > Philomycidae > Meghimatium > Meghimatium bilineatum. Next base: position 84,466,879 of record CM067320.1, read on the forward strand.
AAAAAACGAATGGATGGAAAAAAACCCCCTTAAAGAGACTCAAGCTGTTTGTGACCCAAATGGCTAAAGACAGACAATTCCAACTCCCCCCCCCACAACGCTTAACGGCACAAGTGGAAATGACAATAGTTAGATTATGTAGTTTAATCTGCAGTCATAGATTGTAGGTCTGAATGCGATAACTTTACCGTACCGAAGCTGTACTATGATGCTGATGATGATGCTGGTAACTCACTCAAGACACACAGTTTGGAAAGTTGTACATCTCATCTATTAGTGATACAGTTGTGGTCTGTCAGTAATTAATAGGTGTATACATGTTTGTTGTAGGTAGCTGTGCAAATGGCACCATTGGTAAATGTATAATGGTGTTTATTATTATGCAATAGCTTTTGTCTATAATCACCAACTGCTCCTACGTCAGTTCAGCCTAAGGAAAATGGCAACCAAATCTTCTGGGAAAGTAAAGCACAGATTTGATGCTGATCTCATCACCCCTAGGTAAGTTGTTGGCTATGAAAAAATATGGGCCTAACACCATTTTCCCCATTATGTCTCAAAGAAAAGGAAAAGAGCCTCTTCTCCTTCGACCCTTGTCTGTTCCATGCAAAATAATTTTAGAAAGTGAATCATGTCTGGTTACATGTTCAAACTAAACAAGTTCACACAGTTATATAACTGCCAGACGTGGTTCTTGATAACCTGCAAGTTTGTTTCTTTGCTGCCAAATGAGTATATTTGTCCTATGTTCTGGATAACTGATTTTTAACTTTGCTGCGTTATGAATTTATTTTTATGTTCTGCATAATTGATTTTTAACAGACGTTTGTAGCACTTAAATTATCCTTTTTCCGTGTTTGCATTTAGTGTCCAGATTTCATATCTGTACACAGAATACTTAACACTAGTGATCTGTATAGATCGATCTGTACTTTAATATTGATTTTAATTTTCCAAATTATATTCAACCTTGCCATTGGGGCAGCAAACACCATCTAGAGTCTTAACTAAATCTCATTTCAATATGAAATACAAGCAGAAACTAGACTATGTGTTCCAAGACTTTCATCATTAGGGAAACTAGAATATGTGTTCCAAGACTGTCATCATTAGGGAAAGTAGAATATGTGTTCCAAGACTGTCATCATTAGGGAAACTAGACTATGTGTTCCAAGACTGACATCATTAGGGAAACTAGACTATGTGTTCCAAGACTGACATCATTAGGGAAAGAGTAAAGGAAATCATAATGCAGCAAATGGGATTTGAACCAGATACACTGAGATGGTACTAACTCGTCTCGCAGCTTGAGTCAACATGTATTCCGTATTTGACCACATAACATTCCTAAAAAAAGATGTGATTTTGTCAAGACATTCAAACTGTGCACTCAAGTGACAGAGAAGGGACCTAGAGACAAGGTAACTAGAGTATGTGTTCCAATATATTAAGGGATATAGCATCATGTCCCTTGTCTCGACTGGTCCGTTCTCAGTGACTTGAGTGCACAGTTTGAATGTCTTGACAAAATTGCATCTTTTTTTTTTGATGCGGTTAGTCAAGTACGAAAAAACCTGTGTACCATAGTTGCTAGGCGATTTGGTGCTGTTGAACGGACTGGATCAATTCCTGTTAGTCTCTAGAATTTTTATGAAAATGGACTGGTGAAAATGTCTGGTGCGAAAATGGACACACAGACAACAATAACATTCACACCACACAGGTATGTAAAGAGTAGAGTAATTCTGTAACTTTCCATATTTAATGTCAAACAAATAAACAAAACAAATACACTTAATGTTAGTAATATATTTTATTGATTTTTTTGCAGGAATTATTGACGAGACTACCGTGATTGTTGCTATGGAACGGGGACCTACTCTGACTACTCAGAATTCAAGAACTGGCAGTGGTCAGGCAAAAAAACCCAGATATTCACAGTAAGAACTCTTCATTAGTGAAGCAATCAATGTTGCTGAGGTGCAGAGTTTGAGTTCTGCTCATTATCATCATCATCCGGTGCCATGCTGGCTGGCGTAGGTGGTCATGGCTCTCCACAGCTCTCTGTCCACAGTATTATGTATCAAGGTCATTGTTGTTTTCTTGCTGTGCCAGGTTGTCAAACTGTCTAATATTTTCTCACACGGTCGTCCTCTGACTCTGTTGGTTTCAATTATTCCTGTTATAATTATGTTCTCCAAACCTCCCTGTCTCATGAAGTGGCCAATAAAAAAAGATTGCCTTTTTCTTATATTGTTGATTAAGGTCCGTTTTGCACTTGACTCTTTCAACACCTCTACATTAGTATTTCTGGCAGTCCATGGTATTCTCAGCATTTTTCTGTAGAACCACATCTCTGTTGCCTCTAATTTCCCACTTTCCAGTTTGTTTATTGTCCAAGACTAGCACCCATATGTTAGTATAGGAGTTCTGCTACCTGTATAAAAAGTCAAAGATTGCCAACAAAAAAAATTGCATAATTTCGGGTAGTAATTATGAAATATGGGCATATTGGGATAAAAAAGATTAGGATGATTAACTTTTTGCTGACCATCAGTCTGGAACATGCTTAACTCACGTCACCAAAATTGTTTGTAAATTTTAGAAAAAAAAGGCAGTGTCATCTTTACAAAATTACATTAAAATATAAGAAATCACTTTCAGATTTTCAGTTGTTATAAATAGTTGTTTTGTCTGAAATTGCTTTAAAACACAAAATTTGTTCCAAGAGATAGAGACATATTTCTTTTAATAGTGGGTCTTCGTTGTTTATTGTTTTGAATAATTAAAAGAGCTAATAATTGAGAAATTCTTCTTCTGCGTTCATTCTCAAACTTCTGCAGATTAGATGGATGTAGTTGGAGAACAAAATTCATTGTCTTATGGTTTACAGCTTTGCTGTGATATCTGCACCCTTCAGTTTGATACATCCGACTTCAGCATAATTTCTGGATCAATTTGACCGTATATGGGATAGAACTGTCATCTTCACCCCAAAACTTCCAGAGTCATGCATTACAACATGGATGGCAGGTAAACAGTGCTGCTATTCTGTACTCCTCCTTTCAGGCCTCAGCAACATACAGGCAAGGACAAAATTATAAATTTGCATATTATATTACTCTTAAAAGTATCCAATTACTATATTTCATTGGTACAACCATGTTGTAATCATGTGATACCCCAGATGATATATTTTCACATGCTGAAGGCAGATATGTTGGATCAAAAAGGCATATATATATATATATCACTGCCTAACTTGTCACTTCATGTCTTGCTTCGATATCTTAGTTTTACCTTCTGACAAATGGTCTCCATGAGAGATGCAGGCTAGCAAGTAGTGTACCTTTGTCTTGTTATGTCAGACTCATAGATTTCAGGGAATAATAGGTGTGCCATCACTACAGGTGGGTCAAAAGATTTTATAGAAGAATAATGAACTAGTTGGCCCAGATGTACTGGTATATGCTGCACTTTTGGTAGGGCATATTGATCCTTAGATGCTGCCGCACTTGAATGTCTCCCTTTGTGGACTGAAGATGCACCCATAAACCTCTAAACACAACCATGGCTTTGAGACAGGAAACTTTATGCATTTTAGTGTCACCTTTGTTACTCCACTGAGGAGGGCCTGTTTTTGTCAGAAAGACTGTGTATTATTAAGAGGTACCTTCTGACAGATACTTCATCATGCATGTTGTAAGAGGCAACTAAGGAGGTTAGGTATAAGATTGATTAAAAATCAGTTTAAAAAGGCAAAGCCAAAAATGCAGAAAATCATGGATGCTACATGAACAAAAAGGAAAAACTTATCCAATCAAGAAAATGGACAGGTCTTCCAAGACAGGAACTTCTAATTATTGGAAAATCTGCAAGGAATTGTTAGAAATTGATATAGAAAAGATGGATAAAACATAGAATGGAAACAATAGGACAAAATAGTGAGATTTATTGGGGGCATATGCTCTGCATAAATTCAGAAATGGTAGATTGTATGGTGAAATCAAAGAGATAATAAAGTCCTACAGAGAAATTACAGATGTAAGTTTATGGAGTGGGAAAAATAAGAAAACATAGCTTTGTTTATTTTCCCAGTGGCAACATATGATTGTGAAACATGGACAATGTGTTGGAAAATGTAATCTTGGAAGGTAGGAGAAAAAAGGCAGCCCAAAATGTTGACACAGGATATTGATGACCTCCTCAGTTTGACACTAGAGGAAGGATACTTGTTAACAGCATCTTAGCATCATCTGCAGTTGTTGAGACTAAATCTAGGACCTGATTTATGTTCAGGAATTTTTGACTTTGAGAGATAGTGAAAAAGATGACTGGTGGCATCAAATGTATCTGTATTTTGAGTGTTGCAGATTAATAATTGAGATGTGCTGAAAATGTATAGTGATAGCCTGTTCAATAAATATGCTACAATTGATAATACAGTTCTTCTTCTTGAACTGCATGGGATTCTATATTGTTTGATATATCAGTGTTTCTTGACATGTAGAGTATGGCTCCTGTGAACTGAAGCTGAGAGGAGCTCCAGTATAGTTGTATTTTACCAGACAGAATGTATTCTATCATAGAGGAGATAAAATTGAAAATTAAAGTCAATGAACTTGCCTGACAAAAGGGAGGTGAATAAATAGGTAACTATTTCAATCTGATTTCTGGAAAAGCTTTAGGAAAATTGGACACTTTTATATTATTTTATATTTAGGTTTCAGCGGGCCATGAAAGCAAAGTTGTCCCGAAATATGGCCACCAGGAAAATCACTGAGTTAAAACAGATTTATGTTGTTTAAACCTGAAAGGGGAGCAAATATAGCAAGACTGTTTGTGCATGTCGTCAGATGTGACAATGGAGGTTGTGGGGTGGAGTTGGCTGTCCCATCCCATATAGGGTCTAATGAACCTAGAAGCCATGCTGAAGTTGGATGTTGTAGGCTGAAAGACATATTTATCGCAACAAAGCTGTAAACCATGACACACTATGGTCTACATCTGGCTAATCTGTAGGAGTTTGAGAACACATGCAGAATAAGAAGATGATATTTTATTTTTAGGTCCTAGGTGGTCAGGAAAACAATTTTTCCTGAAGTAGAGCCATGGGGACAACAATTTGAAAATCACTAAGTTAAGTAACCAATTTAAATTTAAAAAAATTGCTCCACATAGTATTGTGTTTAATCATCTTTACTTCTTAATGTTCTACAGAAGAGCCAAACATGGCATAGCGCAGTTCTTTGGGGTGTCAGAGGAAGATGAACGAAATGCAGCACGCTGGGAGAAGCGAAGGAACAGGATTGCAAGTTCCATTGGTCGAGGTCTTAAAGGAGATGTTGTACAGCGTGACATGACCGATGGAATGCCCAACATCATTGACCCCTTGTGGGGAGCATCACGACAGATCTCACGTGTTTCTTCTCTTACTGCGTATAGTGACCGTGGGCCATATGGTCGCAAGGATAACCGAAAAGTGTCTGTTCTTCAGATGTCAGTGAAAGCTATCACTGCATTTTCAGTAAGATAATTTCTCATGCATGTTTGCCATTAAGCAGTCTATCTGCTAATCATGTATAGTTCATATAATAATATAATAATTAATTATAATAATTGTAATAATAATAGTAATAATATCTAATGATAATATGTAGTTTGATATTTCATTTGAGTATTGATTAGGAACCAACATTACTGGAAAAGGGACATTCTCATAAATACTCTAGAATTGTATTAAACAAGTAAATATTTGTTACAAATAAAAGGTAGGTGATTGGCTGACAGATTTACAGAGCATTTGCAGACCATCTCTCACCACTTTGATTCCCCAACTAGAAAATCATTTCAGCAGTTCCATGTTGCAGCTGAATTAATGTTTTAGTTACTAGTTCAGTTCTTTGCTCTTCTGGTGACAGACAGCATTTGTTTCTTGAGAGATGCTTGATATATCATCTTGGTGTGATCGACCCTCATGGACTGAACATCCAACAGCATTTCTCTTAGTCTGTTGCCATGCCTCCTCTCCCACATTTATATTACTGTTGTTTTTCTCTGTGGTGTTTTCCCTTGCACTGTCATTTTCTTTCCAAATTCAATATATTCACTTGCCTTATGTGTATATCTCATCATTTACATCCACCACCATTCTATTTCTCTTGCATTATAAACCCTCTCTTCTTTTTTTGGTGAATATATATCCATATCACTGGATAGATTTCATCATTATTTTGCCTTGTTTGTCATCCCACAACACCTACACATGTTTCTGTAGGTGCATTTGTATGTGTTATAGGTGTATGTGCATGTATATATATATATAAAGCAGACCTTCAAGAATTAATTAATGTAGCAGTGACAAAATAGTAAAGAGAAAGGCGTTTTCCTAAACATCAAGAAAACAGAAGCCATGGTTATTTCAAAGAAACAAAACACCACAAAGTGCAAGATCAAAGTGAATGCTATAGTATTAAAAAAGGTCCACCAATTCAAATATTTAGGTACAATGATTACAGCAGATGGAAGAAATTCAACAGAAATAAGAAGCAGAATAGGGCAGACAAAAACTACATTAAGAAAAATGAAAAATATATTGTGTAATATGACCTTGTCATTAGAGGTGAGAAAAAGAGTTCTTAGTATACAACTCCAATACTAACATATTGATCGAATCTTGGACAATAAACAAACAAGAAAGTTGGAAATTATAGGCAACAGAGATGTGGTTCTACAGAAGAATGCTAAGAATACCATAGAGTGTCAGAAAAACTAATGTGGAGATGTTGAAAGAGTCAAAGGCAAAACGAAGGTTAATGAAGAATATAAAAAAAGACATCTTCATTTTTTGGCTACTTCATGAGACAGGCAGGTTTTGAGAACATAGTCACAACAGTTTAACAACCTGGTACAACAGAGAAACATGAATGTTTCTCATACATAATACTGGAGACAAGAGAGCTGTGGAGAGCCATGATAGCCTACTCCAGCCGGCATGGCACCTGATGATGATGGCTGTTACAATGCCTGTTTTCACATATTTCTTAGATATGTTTTGAAATTCATATTTTTTCCGTATTTTTTGCTGTTACATTATTGCATATCTAATCAGATGAAGATCTTATGATCAAAACATCGACTTGTTCTCATTCTTATCCTTTTCTAGTAGATATTTGTAAAAAATGTATTTGTTGAATAGAATTATTTTGTTTCTTGTGTTACTGTGGCTCATACTTGACTGTTGAGGCTTTCCTGGCTTTTCAGTAATTACCTGATATATATCCATAAATGTTCTGATTATCCTTCTGTCAGCCATCTAAAACTATATTAGCTCATTGTTCCAGAGTCCTTCTGGTCTTTCTCGTAATGATGCATTTTCTCCCCTGGTTACCCCCCTTTTTACCATTCTCTGAACATGTACATTGTCTCTTTCAGCACCATCTTCATCGTTTTGTAGTGTATCCATGACAACATCCTCTTCATCATTTTGTAGTGTATCCATGACAACATCCTCTTCATCATTTTGTAGTGTATCCATGACAACATCCTCTTCATCGTTTTGTAGTGTATCCATGACAACATCCTCTTCATCATTTTGTAGTGTATCCATGACAACAGCCTCTTCATCATTTTGTAGTGTATCCATGACAACAGCCTCTTCATCATTTTGTAGTGTATCCATGACAACATCCTCTTCATCATTTTGTAGTGTATCCATGACAACATCCTCTTCATCATTTTGTAGTGTATCCATGACAACATCCTCTTCATCATTTTGTAGTGTATCCATGACAACATCCTCTTCATCATTTTGTAGTGTATCCATGACAACATCCTCTTCATCATTTTGTAGTGTATCCATGACAACATCCTCTTCATCATTTTGTAGTGTATCCATGACAACATCCTCTTCATCATTTTGTAGTGTATCCATGACAACAGCCTCTTCATCATTTTGTAGTGTATCCATGACAACATCCTCTTCATCATTTTGTAGTGTATCCATGACAACATCCTCTTCATCATTTTGTAGTGTATCCATGACAACATCCTCTTCATCATTTTGTAGTGTATCCATGACAACATCCTCTTCATCATTTTGTAGTGTATCCATGACAACATCATCTTCATCATTTTGTAGTGTATCCATGACAACATCCTCTTCATCATTTTGTAGTGTATCCATGACAACATCCTCTTCATCATTTTGTAGAGTATTAATGACTTCTCTGATTAATTCAGCCCCATCTGTTCTCTACCATCCACTATAGCTTTACCCGCCAATGCGTCAGTTTTTTTTGTTGCTCCTAATTCCCACATAGACCTGGACAGTATATTCATGTGATTTTCTGGTTGTTGGTGATTGAGAAGTGTCCCAGTATTTTCTTGTCATACATTTTCCTATCTTGTGGAGCATACTCTTGGATTGTTATAGAATCACTGTAACTGTTGGTGGTTACATAGTCAGCCAAGTGATAGCCACTGCAACTGCTGCTATCTCCATTCTCTATACAGGTGAGTGTTTCTGAAACTATCTTGTTTTTCAATGAGAACCAGGCAATCTTTACCGTGTGGTGATTATTGGTACAACTAGTGCACTAGAATGAAAGGTGTTCTAATTTACTCTGCACACCCTCAGTGCTGTCATATTTGTTTCTGCCAAGATTGTACAACAAGATATTTCATAAATATATTTCATGTGATATTTCATAAATATATTTCATGTGATATTTCATAAATATATTTTATGTGATATTTCATAAATATATTTCATGTGATATTTCATAAATATATCTCATGTTGAGAAATCTTGTAGTTATAAAGATTTTTTAATGTTACCTTTTTTGTTGATATACATCTTGCACCTTAGCTGCTTTGATGATACAATCTCTGCTATTATACCCATAGCCAAGTTGTTTTATCTATCTATAAACATGTAACCAGTCAGGGTCGTCCGTGTACCACATTGGATCAATCAACACACATCTCTCCAGCGATTTATATTTTCAACAATGTGGACAAGTGAAGAAAAATCTTGTTCTATCCAGTCCTTGATGTTGTCATTGAAACATTTCAGTGTGCGAAAGGTTTAGCTGGTGGCACCCGTGTCCTCTCCAATTAGTTGTTTTATATTCTATGCTGATATAGATGAATTGTAGATATTTAATTGTCATGTTCTCTGTTGATAATGCCAGTATGCAGCTAATTTTATTATTTTGTGATTACATTTTCAGAACTCACGTCGGGATTTACGAAGCAAGAGGTCTTTCAAAGGGCAGAGCTTTCCCCCAGGGAGTGTTGGACAGTCACAGGAGACTGGTAGATTGGTTAGTATTCTACAATAAATATTATGTTGATAATAACAATTTATCTTAAACAAACATGCATATATCACAACAGAGGTAACACATCTGGCCTTGGAATGTGAAAACTTTTAATGAAAAGTGTCTCCATCGAGACCAGCACCGTGCAGAGGTGATGGGGCTTAGTTCAGCCATCAGGGGCTGGAAATTAAGACTGGTCGGGCAGTCCCATTCGAGCAGGACCATAGTCCTGCCCAAGTAAGCAGAGTGCTGAAGACGGAGGCATCCAGCCAAAAGGCGCACAGATAATCAGGATGCCACGCACAAAACACAATGGAAACATGTCTACATCTATAAATAGTTATGGTGCCTGCCCTGTGGCGGACGTTCAGGCAGGGATGGTGCCGGGCCCTATACCTCGAAAGGGCCCAACCTCAGTTACTGGAAGTCCTTCTCAATTGCCCCGAGGAGCCAGGAGGCAAGGGAATAGAGCTACTGGCCAAACAAACAAACGACCAATAAAAATAATGCACTGGAATGCTGAGGGTGTCAACAGTAAAAGAGATGGATACAGCAAAAAATTGGAACTTGAAAATTTCCTCCCTCAGTGAAGAACAAGTTAGTATATGCTGTATCCAAGAAACACACCTCAGCAGCGACATAGCCTTCAAAATCAGAGGCTACCAGTGCTACCGGTCTGACAGAAAGGACAGGCGAAAGGGTGGAATTCTGACACTTGTTAAAAACAATACCAGCGCATGTCAGCTGGAAGTATATATGGAAGGGGCAGAATACCAGATGCTCCACCTAAAAACAGACAGTGCAGAATTCCATCTCCTGAACTACTACTGCCCAAATGATAAACCATTGGCACTAGACACAATTCCAGACAAAGAGTGACTTATGGTGTGTGGTGACTTCAACAGCCACTCTCAGAGCTGGGGCTACGATCATATCGACAGGAGAGGTGAGGAACTTGAGAGCTGGCAGGATGAAAATAATCTCATCCTTATTAACCAGCCAGCAGACTCGCCAACCTTCTACTCGAGAGCATGGCACACTACCTCTACACCAGACCTGGCATTCCACTCAGCAGGCTTGGAATGGAACATCACACGTGTTGTTGGAAAGCAGCTTGGAGGTAGTGACCACAAACCAGTATTTCTGGAAATCCACAATGAATTTACCAAGGACATCAGCACGCTCACTAGGTGGAACTATAAGAGGGCAGACTGGAAAATGTACCAGCATTTAACCAGTGTTCTAGCTAAGGACATGAACTTGGACAAAGACATCAATAGAGCAGTGAGTGAATTTAATAGATGTATACTACATGCTGCTAGTAAAACCATACCCAGGGGGGCACGCAAGAACTACAAACCCTACTGGAATAATGAACTGGAAAAGCTGCAAAATGAGATGGAAACATCTAGACAGCAGGCTGAGAACAGACCTAGCCAAGAACATCACAACAAATATCAGCAAACAAAGGCTAAATTTCAAAGAGCCAAGTTACAAGCCAGACGGAGCAGCTGGAAAGAAAAAACAGAGTCGCTGAACCTAGAAAGAGATATTAGGAAATTATGGAAACTTGTAAAACAACTAAATAATGAAGGTACAGGGAGAAATACCAGGATCACACTTTATAAAGATAGAAACATTTTAACAGGTAAACATGCAGCTGATTCCTTTGCAGAAGACAATAACATCAAAGTCAGCCCAGACAAACAACAGGAGGTTCGAGAGAACCAGCAAAACATTGGACAAGGTGAACCTATACCTGAAGTCATGGAGGCACCAATCACAATGAGAGAACTGGAGCATGCAATATCCTTGTAGAGGTACAACATTGGATGCATCAAGACACAGAGCCCTCCGTCCAGTGATTTCTATCTTCAACGATGCGAATAAGTGAAGAAAAATCCTGTCTTGTCAAGTCCTTGATGCTGTCTGTCCATGCTTTTATCTGTCCTCTGCTTTGACGGTTCAATAATAACCTTTGACGGTTCCCTGCAGTGTTGTTCTTCAATGTATACTTATTTCTATACAATTCAAGAAAAATAGAAAACTGTTTTTGAGAATAGATACAGTGTTTATTTATAGTTAGAATTTCTACAACTGTTGATAGTTTGAGACTAACGGGAATTGAACCAGTCTGTTCAATGGCATCAAATCGCCTAGAAACTATTGAACACGTGTTCTTCTGTACTTGACTAATCGAATCTCCAATAAAAGATGCGATTTCGTCAAGCCATTCAAACTGTGCACACAAACTCACCCGAACGGACTGATCGAGACAAGGACTATTACAACAACAACAAACATCCCGTACGGGTATTGAAATATCCTCAGTAACAACAAACATATAACATAATATCCGTATAAGTTATACAAGGGCCGATAGGTCTTCTTGTAAACATGGATAACATATATAGACAATACAATTTTGCTTCAAATAATTTTTTATACAAGTAAATTTAAGTAGGAAGCCAGAGGACAATTTAAAAAAAAATTCTTGAGACTACTAACAGGAATTGAACCAGTCCGTTCAACGGCACCAATTTGCCTAGCAACTATTTAACATGCGTTCGTCCGTACTTGACTAACCACATCTCCAATAAAAGATGTGATTTCGTCAAGCCATTCAAACCGTGCACACAAAGTATAGTCTCAAGAACTGTAAAAAAAAATTGTCCTCTGACTTCCTACTTAAATTTACTTGTATAAAGAATTATTTGAAGAAAAATTGTACTGTCTATATATGTTATCCATGTTTACAAGAAGACCTATCGGCCCTTGTATAACTTATATGGATATTATGTTATATGTTTGTTGTTACGGAAGATATTTCAATAACTGTACGGGATGTTTGTTGTTGTTGTAATAGTCCTTGTCTCGATCGGTCTGTTCGGGTGACTTTGTGTATCATTATTGTTTTGTTTTGTATTACCACATCTCTTCTATTTTCTTGTTTTTTGGCTGATTACTTTTAATGAAACTAAATTAATATTATTATTTACTTTTCAAGACTGAAGATGCTTTTAGTCTTGTAGACGATGTCTTCTATGATGAGCTCCCTTCATCAACAGAGGCAAGGTAAGTCACATTGTAATTACTTCTGTAATATTTGAGTAAATTGATGAATACATGCACATACAACTACTAAAAGCAAATTGATCTTTACCAGCAATATATACACATGACCAATGTTAGATTAAATGCATAAAGTTGTACACAGATGCAGAAGTTGATTTCATGAAATAAATGTGTGATCTGGTTGTACTCAGATGCAGAAGATGATTTCATGAAATAAATGTGTGGTCTGGTTGTAGAATTGATCATTACTTGACATAAATATGTGGTTGGACTATAGATTTGATTCATCATCATCATCAAGTAATATGCCAGATGGCGTAGTCGATCATGGATCTCCACAGTTCACTATCTCCTAATCAACATTGATAGGGAACAGACTATGAAATATCTAGGCATCACTTTTGATAGAAGTTTTACTTTTATGAAACATATGGACATTGTCATTCAGAAAGCTGGGAAGAGTGTCAGTGCAGTAAAAATTATGGCATCTGCAGAAATGACACAATGAACCCTTTTTTCACATGATGCAGACAGTTGTATTATCTGTTTTGGACTATAGTTTAGGTTTACTGACACTGTCGTAAATACAAGTGGATAAACTGGAGAGAGTTCAAAATTATTTGCACCAATTGCTCATCATGAAATTTGTGTTTATATTTTTCTGTAGAAATTTGTGTTTAGATTTTTAAAGATTTTTGAATTTATGTAGCCATTTTGTTGCCATTTTTGTTAAAGTTGCAATTTGAAATTGTGTTAGTAATTCTTTGCTGACATTTATGTCGATTTATCTGTAGAAATTGTCATTTAGACTACTGTAGTTTTTGTTTCCAATATACTTTTTTGAAATTTATTTGTAGGCTTATATTTCTTTGTTGATGAAATCAGCTAAATCAATTATTTGATCGTCATCAGCTCTGTTGAAATCTTTATTCCTATTTCTCTGTTGAACTATTGTTTAGACTTTTTTGTTGAAATATTGATTTAGATTTCTCTGTTAAAATTGTTTATAAACATATAGTAAATTTATAGGGACTAAGATAGATTTCTGTTAGATTCTAAAAATGTAATGTAATTTTTTTTAATGAGTTGTAGAGCTCATCCTGAGTTGGTAGGTGGTCCTAGTGCTCCAGGATGGCGAAGACGTCCTCCTCAACCTCTACCATCAACACCTGGGGGAGATCTTCTGGATTCACCTGATTTTGGGCTGAGCAAAATCAAGGATAAGGTATGTAGGATGATGTTATCATTTGAAGTTACTAATGTGAATGTAAATTAACAGTGCTTGTTTTTTTGTTAATGCGACACTCTCCACTTTGTCGGATATCATCTGACACTCTCCACTTTGTCGGATATCCTCTGACACTCTCCACTTTGTCAGATATCATCTGACACTCTCCACTTTGTCGGATATCCTCTGACACTCTGTTATTATTTTAACATCATTTAGAAGGATTGTAAAGGAAGTACAGAGATTTATTATATTTTATAGATACTAATATTTTTCTGTCTTTGGTGGTAGATAGGTTAGTTTGTGGGTTTTCTGAATTGGGTTTTAGTAGTGTTACAATTGTACAATGAAACAGTAATATTAATGTATAGTCTTGATTATAGCCTTTAGTATATAGCCTTTAGTACTCTGAATTAAAATTGAGTATTTTCCCCTACCCTGCATTTTTGTGTGACTTTATGCGTTATTAATGGAGGGTGTTTTGAAAATTCAATAACTCTTGTTTCTTAGAAATTTTGCATAATTTTTGTGTGTGAATATAAAGGAATGTAATGATGTAAGTTTTGTTGGTGTTTGTGTAGTATGTGATAAAATGGTGACGATGTAAAAAAAAGGAAAAAATGTGTATTCGCCTATTCTTGTCTGATTGATTTAACCCAGGATAAAATATTGCTAAATGCCTACACCTCAAAATAATACTGTGTGTCATGTGACGTATTCCTTCCAGAACATTGTCTTCCCAATGAACTCTCTGAACCTCTCTCTGTCTTGGGCGATGTGGCTTGCATTTTCTAGCGATGTATTCATATTATCTTTAATGTCATCAATAAAATAATACTATTGAAAATAATTATTGTGCCAATGCTATGCTACCAATACCAAACATGGACAACAACAGCACAAGATAAACGTAAACTTGTGTGACAACTGAAATGGCATGCTTACGCAGAATCCTAGGAATATCGCTAAGAGACAGAGTGAGAAATGAAGAAATTAGACAAAGAACCGGTACCATTTCAATCTTGGAATATATTAAGAGACAACCCACAGCAAGCTATGCTACACAGATACAGTGGAGGCCGACCACGAAAACGATGGACCACCGAAATAAGAGGCAGCAAATTCCACAATATACTCATCACACACGAATGCCATCTCAAGAAAATTGTTCTACCCCTGATGCTGAAAGGCAACAAAGGGTTTAGTGAATAGATAGATAGATAGATAGATAGATAGATAGATAGATAGATAGATAGATAGATAGATAGATAGATAGATAGATAGATAGATAGATAGATAGATAGATAGATTAGATTAGATTAGATTAGATAGATAGATAGATAGATAGATAGATAGATAGATAGATAGATAGATAGATAGCCTACGCCTATAATATCTATCTCTTATATTATTTTATAACTAAACTGACGTGTTTATATATTGTCTGTGAAAACAAATGGAACACTTTGATCTAACACAGATTACCCTCTAAGCCTAATGTGTCTATAAACTTCGATGTATTCATGAGAATGCCACTAACTGAAAATGCCAATATAATTTCTGATGTCATTTCATTACCAAACTAATGTGTTTATAATATCTTGTGTGAAAACAAAACGAAACATGTCAATCTTGCTTATATTATTTGGTAGACCTAGAACGGTTCTACAACTTCAGAAAAATTCATCAGAAAATGTAAGTAAATTATGTCAAACTTTTTATTCCTGTGTTGCCTGGATGAATGATGTTAGTTTACACTCTTTAATTCCTTGTTGAACGAGGTGCATAGCAACGGGTGGAATATTCTATCTCCAGCTGTTCAAAATACCTTGACCTTGGTGGAATTTTCTGCTTAAAGTGTGACTAACAATCAGGTCATTATAGTTAGACGAAATGTCATTGAAAGAAATTTGAGTATGACATCACATCACATGTGTGATTGCTTCAGTTGTCTATGTATAAAGGTGGTTTGGAACACATCCGCACATTATCAAACATCTTGAAAATAGTATCAGTTATTTATACACAGAATAACCTGTTTGTGTTTGAAGGTGGTACAGACTGCAATGAAACGTGACAAACGCCAGATGGGCATGGGAATACTAGGTCGGCTGATGAAACGCAGACTTCGAAGCAATGTCATGACAAAAGAAATCAAGATTCAGTTAGACAATATTGACGATCACAGGTAGGCCCCTATATTGATTTGTGTTACATACTTACTTGTTCAGAAAATCTTAAAGAATCTATTGAATTAATTATGAAGAACTGTGTCACGTGACACTGATACCAACTTGTACATTTTTTCACATTTTTATTATTTTTATTTGTATTGTTGACTTTCTGCTTTTGTTCAGTGTTATTTGTTAAATTTCAATAATGTTACCTGACATCTTTAGACTTTATGCTGCTGTTGACTTTCTGTGATTTGTGACAATCAAGTTTTTTTTTGATTGATAACTTTTGTTAATGTTGGTTTAAATCCATGGTTAATTATCACTAATGTCAGTATAATTCTTTCTGTTTTTGGTGACTATCATTTTTTTTGTTACTGTCAACTTTCACAAAGGTTGAGTTATTTCTATTGTTAGCTTTTACTAATGTTAGTTTATTTATAGGCCCCTATAGTTAACTTTCACTATATGTTGGCTTATTTCTATTGTTAATTGTCACTAATTTTGGTTTATTTGCATTGTTAACTTTCACAGGTGTTGGTATATTTCTGTTGTTAGTTGTTCACTATTTGTTGATTTATTTCAATTTTTGATGTTCACTGTATGTTGGTTTATTTCTATTGTTAATTGTCACTAATGTTGTTTTATTTCTATTGCTATCATTCACAATATGCTGGTTTATTTCTATTAACTGGTGCTAATGTTGGTTAATTTTATTCTTGTCACAAGTGTTGGCTTATTTCTATTGTTAAGTGTTACTAATGTTGATTTTTTTCAATAGTTGGGGTTCACTAATGTTGATTTATTTCTATTGTTAACTTTTACTAATGCCTAATGTTTTGTTATTATATTGTTAACTTTCAGTAATGTTCAATTTTTTTCTATAGTTGATTTTATGTTTTTCATATGGATACGAGTCGTAGAACATGAACATGAATTTAATAGAAACTTTGAGACAACAGAAATGTTATTCTATAGAAGAATGCCGATAGTATCATTGCAAAAAAGATTACAGCGTTGTCAGTATCTCTTGTGTTAACATAACAAAAAGATTGTTGAGTTGTTTTTAGGTCACTACATTTCCAAAAATTAAGATGAAAATTTGCGGTAAATTTGCAATTCCGAACATCAGTAATAATCATGTCAGCATGTTTGTGCACCATATACATCATCGTCTTCATCAAGTTCCGTCTCCGCAACAAAGGTTGGCTGCAATAGGCCTCCAACATCCCCTGTCTCTTGTTTTGATGGTGCACTCTGCTAGACTGTAACCTGTCCATCTTGTGATGTTAACTCCCACTTGTATCTCTGCCTACCTCTTGGCCATATACACAGATTGAATTTTCTTGTTTGTGGACCATATGCATAGATTGAATTTTCTTGTATGTGTGTTGTTTTCAGGCCGTACTTTACCTACTGGGTCACATTTGTTCAGATTGTTGTATTCATTGTGTCACTGGCTGTGTATGGAATTGCACCAATTGGAATTAGCACCAAAGTTGAAGCGGCAAATGTAAGTCTTCATCTATTATTAGCTTCTTCAAATGATTTTGTTGCTTTTAATTATATTTCATTGTTTAACAAAGTTATCCACAATGTTCCATATATTATGCTTTATAAGAAACACATATTGATTTTTGAGGATGCTATGTCAAACTTATTGCTGGCAGTGAAAGCGTTAGGTAATAAAATCATAAAATATATCAAAAGGTCTTTGGAAAGCATAGAACACAAGAAAAATAGGCAGAAGACAGCACTGTCCAGGAGCACAAGATACATCAAGTAAAAAACACCTTCCAAGAATACAGGTTCAACATGATTGTTTTTTCTGTTTTCTGTTTCAACTCTAATTGAATTATTCTGACTGAAGCAAAAGGATGCCAAAATGATCATAAAGTTTTTAGGATCTCCAATCTACTGATGACTGTGTCCTAAATGCCAATTTTATGGCTGAACTGCAAATCATCATAGACATATTCTCTGAGGCCTGTACCAACTCTGGGCCTACTATTAATTCGGAGAAAAGAGAAGCCATGTTACAACCAGCAGGTGACAAAATCATTCATGAGCCCTGCATAAAGATAAATAGAGTGACACTGAAAGTTGTGAATACACTCAGATAGGTAGAAGACAATCACAAAATGCACCATTTGATGATGAAGTATATAACTTGATCTGGCATATACCACAGGCCTTCGGGGTGCCCATGATAATCGGTGATGGCCATTAAATCTTGATGATGAAGTATATAACTTGATCTGGCATATACCACAGGCCTTCGGGGTGCCCATGATAATCGGTGATGGCCATTAAATCTTGATGATGAAGTATATAACTTGATCTGGCATATACCACAGGCCTTCGGGGTGCCCATGATAATCGGTGATGGCCATTAAATCTTGATGATGAAGTATATAACTTGATCTGGCATATACCACAGGCCTTCGGGGTGCCCATGATAATCGGTGATGGCCATTAAATCTTGATGATGAAGTATATAACTTGATCTGGCATATACCACAGGCCTTCGGGGTGCCCATGATAATCAGTGATGGACATTAAATCTTGATGATGAAGTATATAACTTGATCTGGCATATACCACAGGCCTTCGGGGTGCCCATGATAATCGGTGATGGACATTAAATCTTGATGATGAAGTATATAACTTGATCTGGCATATACCACAGGCCTTCGGGGTGCCCATGAACATCGGTGATGGCCATTAAATCTTGCTTTTTGGATAACCGGATCTGTCACACACTTGAGAATCTCTATATATATCAATTTTACATGTTTGAACACTGTTGGATCAATGCAAGTCAGCCGTATGGGTGCTGTCATGTTGTTCTGTCA
This sequence comes from Meghimatium bilineatum, assembly GCA_034231615.1. Taxonomy (NCBI): domain Eukaryota; kingdom Metazoa; phylum Mollusca; class Gastropoda; order Stylommatophora; family Philomycidae; genus Meghimatium; species Meghimatium bilineatum. Next base: position 84,485,534 of record CM067320.1, read on the forward strand.
ATTCTCTGTTGATCTTATTTCATTGATTTTTGGGTGTATTTTCTCTATTTTCTGTTTGTGTATTTCATCTCTGATCTCCTAATTTTAACTCATCCAGATCATATTTTATTTATTTTAATATAAATTTATTTAGGGTTAGGATTAGGAGAATTATGTTTTACATAACTAATCCTAGCCCTAAATAAATTTATATTTAAATTAATAGAGGATAAACATAAACTGACAAACATTGTCAAGGGAAATAATCAAAGCACACGTTCCAAACAAGAACCAAGAAAGTCCCATACACACCTGGAAATTTCTTCCAAATTTTTAAAATGTGTGAGAAGAGTCATTTAGACACTGAGCAGCTCTTGCTTTTCTTCTAGTGCATTTGTGTTGAGTAGCAACTTCTAAGTTCTTTATAACATCTGCATGAATTCTGATTCTTCTGTGCCAGTCAGGCCTTTCTTGTTCCAGAAAGATCTATTAAACATACCTCTGATCGCCCAATACTGGCTATCACTTTTCATCCTCATAATATGCAGGCACTACGTATCCTATTACGACATTTCTCTATCCTCCAGTTAGATCCCATCTCCAGTCCTGCATTTCCCTCTCTTCCACTAGTCGCTTTTCGGAGGGACAGAAACCTTCGGGATCTCTTAGTTCATTCTCGTCTGCGCACTTCTGCAGGTCAACTAGGAACTGTCCCTTGTCACCGAAATTGTTTGACTTGCCCTTTTGTTATTCTCACTCCCATGTTACAGTTTCCTAAATCTCACTTTGATATTCAGGATTCTTTTTCATGTTTGTCCCGTAATTTAATATACTCTATCATATGTAAGGGTTATGATATGAAGTATATTGGTGAGACTGGTAGAAGTTTAGCAGATAGATTCGCCGAACATTTGAGAGATATCACGAATCATTGTGACTCCCCAGTGGCTAATCATTTTAACAGCCTGTCACATCATGGTAGCTCTGATGTCTCTGTAACTGGTTTGTTACGTTGTTATACCGGTGACCGGCAATGTCAGTCCTTGGAATATCGTCTCATTTGTCATATGGGAGTCTTACAACCACACAGAATGAACATTAATCACCGTTTCGTTTGAGTTACCCACCTTTTCTTTATACCCTCTACTCCCGTATTGCACTGATTCTTGTAATTATTTGTCTTTGTACACTTTCGTGAGTAATTATTTTTGTGTTTGCCGTACTTCTATATATTTCCTTTATGTCTTCTTTCGTTTGTGTATGTCAATATGTGATTATTTTGTACTCTAGTCCATCAATTGTACATTAGAATGCCATTTTGTTATTGTTAAATAATTTACATATTTAGATTTTGATTTCCTCGGTGTTATTGCAGTTGTCTCTTCGATGGGTGCCCACACATGTATAGTTATTTGTATATGCATTTTGTTTTACATGGTTCTATGTATCCACACAATTACTTTGGGCCACACATTTGTATGTATACATATGCAGTTGTTATAGCATTATATTTATGTGAACGAACGCTTATATTTACATTAATATATGTATATGTTTCTATGTGCGCGAATGTTCTTGTTATTGTTTTTATTTATGTGAGAAAGTGTTCATGTGGATGCATGTTCATATTTATATATATATATATATATATATATATATATATATATATATATATATATATATATATATATATTTTTATGTGAGCGCTTGTTTATGTTAATGAACGTATCTCCATTCTGTGTCAATATGTATGCCTATTCTGGTGTGAGCTTTTCCTATGTGTGGATACATTTACATGCCTGTGCATTTTGTATGGGTATCCTTCACACATCTGTGTCCATTTTGTTATGTGTTTATTTCTTGACTCTTGGTGTGTGTATACATTTCTATGTATGTTTAGGTTTGGTTTTATATATATGTTTATGTCTATATTTGGTTTCAAATTCATTCCATGCGTTTTCAAATGATGATTCTTCTTGTATCCTTCCATCCCCAAACCCACTCACCCCACCACCACACCACCTCATCATTACTCATCTATCATTATCATATGCCATTCTGGTTGGCGTAGGTGACCATGGTTCTCTGTTCACAGTATTGTTATCAGGATCGTTGTTTCCAAGCCTTGCTAGGTTGTCAAACTAATATTTTCTCACGTCCCCATCTGTCTCTGTTCCCTTCAATCTTGCCTGTTGTGACTATGTTCTTAAAACCTGCCTGTCTGATAAAGTGACAAAAGGGGTATTTTTCTTATCTTTTTCTTTTATTATTCTTGCACTCATTGTAAACATCCCAACCACATCTATAGTGCCTCTAATTTCCCGACTTTCCAGTTTGTTTATAATGAATGCATGCATTTTCTCTTTTACTAGATGCGTTGCCAGCCCTGCGGGGCTTGATGAAATCTAAAGTCATCTATTTTGTTTTTTTATTTTGGTGTTTTCTGTTGTTTGTCTCTTGAAAAAGGTTCAATTTGAGCCGATACGTGGAGAATTGTCCTGTTTAGTTTTATTGTATGTTTTTTTATGTATACTTTTTTATATATTTTTATTAATAGGCAAGGTAAGTGTTTTAGTAACCTTTTTAATTCATTTTGCTTGACTACTTGTTCCAGACACTCCCATGCTGACATCGGTCAGTGATGTCTTAAGTGTGTTTTTAAAATGCTTGTTCTTTACTCCTGTGTTACAGAAGTCAGTCTGAAGTTCACCATATAGCAGGGATTTTTTTAGCAGACGGAGAATAAATATGTATTATCTATAAAATCTAAAGCTACTCCGTTGTTGTTCTTTATTCTGTTCTTTTCAAAATCATTCATTTACTTCTGCATCTATCCAATTTCCTGTATTTCTCATCTTGTTGTAGATGCCAATTAACTGATAATATGTACTCACTGCTGCAAAACTGATGTTCAACCGGGGAAACTTGGAATTGGATAATGAAGTTTTGCTAATCACCGGAAACACATAATAGCACATAAAAATCAATGTTTCGAGCTAAAGACCTTTATCAAGAATAAATTCACAACAGAATGCGATGAGTAAGAACGGCAATATAGACGTTCACATGGCAGATCTATAGATATATCCCATAAGAATTAAAACTAAAAGGTTAGAGGTCTATTATCTGATCTGTTGTCCATTGGCAGTAATTTAGTAAATCTTTCTGCATTGTTGATTTGTGTTAACTGTGCTAAAAATATTATCTGGCTTAGGTACGCATGCCCAATTTGGCAATCCAGACAGAACATCATGTGGAGAGAGAAAACTTATGGATAGGACCAAGACAGGTCAGTTCTTCTATTTATGATCTTTATCAGTGCATGTATGTGTAATCTCCACTCCTTTGGCCACACTGCCCTGTTGTTGCTTACTATCCAGGATAAACACATGGAGATATAGTATGGTCTTGTCAGTTCTGGTATGCCGTGAGGAATGGAGGTGCAGGTGTATATATAGAATATCCACACAAGCCTAGAGATACAATCAGAACACAGACAGGAAAATTCTGCAATAATTATGATGCAGAAATCCAGGCAATTAGTGTGGCAGCTAAAAAACTGCTGAACTCCAACTCTGACCTACAGCCTCTGGTATTCCTGACAGATGCAAGGTCAGTGCTTCAAGCTCTCCAGTCTGAAAAACTAACAGACTTGAAAAAAACTACTTAGCGAATTGTCTTACCAGTATAGGGTAACCATGCAGTGGATACCCTCTCACTGTGGAATACCAGGAAATGAAAAAGCAGACCAACTGGCTAAGGAAGGTGCTGCCGAAGACCAACCAGATATACCAATCACCTACCATCAGAAAAAACAGATGATCAAGTCAATAAGAAAGCCACAAACACCAACACAAGATGACTATCATATTATGAACAGACCAGAACAAGTTATAATTCTACGTCTCAGAACAGGACACAACCGACTCCGCAGTCACATGTATACAAGGTTCAAGATTGGCAACACGACCATGTGTACATGTGGACAGGCAGCACAGAGTGCCAAACATATACTTCAAGAGTGTTCTGAGCATGAAACGCTGAGGCAGACATATTGGCCAGAGGAAACAACACTGGAATCAAAACTCTATGGGACACTGTATGAACTACAAAAGACAGTGAGTTTTATTAAGGAGACAGAATTACAGATATAGACATGTTTCAAGTGAACGAAAGAAGAAGAAGAAGAAGTCAGTTCTGGTATGCTGACCCTAGTGGTAGAAGTCAACTGCGGGCTGCTGAACATGTTGCCATGAGATTAGATGGGTAAGTCAGCTGTGGGCTGCTGAACATGTTGCTATGAGATTAGATGGCTTCACGACTATTGTCTATTCTCTATTCTGATTGACCTGATGATAATAAGCTGAGAAGTCTTTGACGAGATATAAACCAAAATTATTGCAACATAAGCAGAACCTTCTTCTTCTTCTGCGTTCGTTCTCAAACTCCTGCAGATCAGCAGGATGTAGTCCGGAGAATGGAGTGCGTTGTGTCATGGTTTACAGCATTGCTGTGATATTTGCACCTTTTGGCATGATACATCCGACTTCAGCATGACTTTGGGTCATGACCCTATATGGGATGGGAAGCCAACTCCATCCTATAACCTCCTTAGTCACCTCATACGACATGCATGGAAGGTAAACAGTGTTGCTATTCTTTGCTCCCCTTTTAGGCCCCGACAACGCATGGACGATAAGCAGAACCATAGGTGCTCATCCTCCTGTAGCAGATGTTGAATGATATGTATGCTTATGGTTCCTGTGGTTCACTGGTTGCATACGCTTCCTATTCTGCCTCAAAGACATCTGCCTCTACTATATCTACATGTAACAACAAATTTATTCAATCATAGTTTTGATGTTTCATCAATCACAGTGTCTGCATTCAGCATACACTCATGAAGGAGCAACAGCATGCCCCCCTTCGCCAACTCACTTATGAAAGTCTATGAAGAACTAGCCAGAAACGGACAAGATTTTTAGAGATGCTCTGAGGCTAGTGAAATAAAACAAACACAGATAGGTCTATCAATCTCTCAGTAAGCATAAAGTTAGTTCTATCATTCTCTCAAGATCCAAGGTGTGATTGTAGATTTTAATTTCATAAGAAACCATTTCATATTGTGTCATTAACATCTTTTCCCTGGGGGGGGGGGGGGGGGGGGGGGCTACCGACCCCTACCAGGCGCGTCCACAGGTGGTGGAGGGCACTCCATATATGTCCATATATGGAGTGCTTGCTGCAATTATGCAGCCGCAGACCAAACCGGTGTTGCTGCCTACCAGAACGGGGCGGGATATCAGTTGGTGCTGATATCCCCACTGAAATACCCCATGTGTCCAGTGACGGGCAGCTTCAAGCGAGTATGGGCCGCTATTAGCGCAAGCTGCTGGCATGGAGTTATTAACTCCAAGTCAGGAGCATGCTAGGGGAGGGGGGATTTGATTTTTTTTTTTTTTTTAAATTGCTGCCTTGCAATCACCATCGGGAGATGAAAAGGCTAGGGGAGACAACCCAGACAGAAAAATCACAACCCAGCCTGCCGAAGACAGAGTGTGTTAGCCAGCGATGGCGCAGATACTGGGATAAATTAGGGCATACACGCTTGTACAGAAATGTGGTCATGCAACAATCAACCCTGTCATCATGGCGTCGCTCCTATCAGCGAAAACCGGGGAGGAGCGGAGCCGGGCCCCTTTCCTCGAATGGGCCCACCCCAGCAGACCTGGCCAGAGGATACAGACTTGATGAAAAAGCTATGGGGCAGCCGCTCTGACCTGGAGAAGACAGTGGACTTCGTCTTGATGACAGGTCTGATGGTATAGCATGACCACATGCTGAACGCAGAAGAAGAACTTCTTTTCATGTTGTGCCATTAATAATCTCTTTTAGGTTCTGCCACTAAACATCTTTTCATGGCTAAATAATTAGTTAAAATTCATTGTCAGTGAAAAGCAATGTAACAAAATCTAGTTGTAATCCATATGCATTTCATAGATGAAGTGAGCTAAGTTTTCTATGGAAACCCAGATTAAACACTTTGTGTGTTATGAGTATTCATTCCCGAAAAGTGTCAAAACAAATTCTCTGCATTCATTATACTTGTTTATTTTGTGATTTAAGAAAGTCTGTCTTTAAACTTCTGTAGGCGGACTTAATTCATCTTGGGGCCAAGTACTCACCTTGCATGCGGGTTGATGCCAATCTGAATGAAGCCATTGGGTATGATAAAAATGAAGAGAGTAAATCTGCCTGCTGTATCAGGAATGATGGGTCAGGCTGTGTACAGTCTATTCAGGCTGGTTGCAGTGTAAGTTTTGTTATGGAGATGATTAATTGATTGATTTTATAGCTTTATGTGTTGTGCATGATACCACAGACGGCTTTTAATGAGTGCTACTATCATTGTTCTGAACAAAAGAAATTGTTATGGCTGATTTTACACTTTAACTGTGTGATAAATTCTGTATGCCCTTGCTATGGTGGTAGTGTTGGTTGTCAATGTTGTTGCTTTTCTTCTTCTCCACACAACTAAGGTGCATAGCAGTATTGATAATATGTATCTACTGCAGTAATACTGAAATTCAATGAGTGAAACTTGGAACAGGGTAATGAAGGTATGCCAATCACTGGAAACACACAATGCAATGCAATAAAAAATGTTAAGCATGTGTTTTGTCGATCAGTGACATACTTAAGGATGACATGGTCAGCATTATAATTGCATCCTACACATTCGGCTAGATCTTTAATCAATTTCCTCAGACTGGGTCTATCCAGTAGCTTTGTGTAGTTTACACATTTTTTACCAGTTGAGCTAGGAAATTTAACCTGAACAGCCAAAATGGACATCATGTAACCAACCCGCTGGGCTACCAAGGTGGACATCCTATAGCCAACTCACTGTGCTACAAAGGCTCCTAGCTGCAGATATTTAGCAAAATTATATACACCACCCATGCATTGCCTAAAATTATAAACATACCACCCATGTGTTGCCCAAAATAGGAGCACAGAGTAGCAATATTGTAACCTTTCATGTATGTAAGAGGTGATTAAGGTTAGGGTAGTTGAATTTACTGTCCTATCCTATAGGTCAATAGAGAGGATCTCAGGTCAAGACTACATAGAGAGACAGCAAACAAGGTGGTTGGCCACATGAAAATGGAACCAATGCACCCAACCCTAAACGCATACACCAGCAGAAAATGGAACCAATGGAACCAGCCCTTCATGCATACAACAGCAGAAAATTGGACTAAAAGGCAGGAGGAAAACCAAGAGCTAGATGGAGGGAAACAGTCAAAGAAGACAGAGGCACGGCCTGACAATGGACAATGCAATCTAAATGGCCATAGACGACTCCAACTTTCTTCCATAATGTGGAAATGACAATAGATAGACCCCTAGATAGTAGATAGATGGGTCTTTTTCAGAGGCACTGCTATATGAGGGTAGTAGCCATCTCCTCTCCCTCACAGTGTCTGGTGTTTACTTCCTGGACTGATCTGGTATACAATGTTAGTGTACTAACAACTGTGCTACACCCCCATCCCTTTGAAATAGAGAACTATTAAAAGGTAAAATTATGATTTAATGAACCAGCATCATTGCACATGGTTTCTCATAAGTGCTCAGTTGCCTAGTCAGTAGTTGACCAGAAACATAATTGCCCAGTTGCCTAGTCAATGGTTGACAAGAAACATAATTGCTCAGTTGCCTAGTCAGTGGTTGACTAAGAAACATAAGTGCTCAGTTGCCTAGTCAATGGTTGACCAGAAACATAATTGCTCAGTTGCCTAGTCAATGGTTGACTAGAAACATAATTGCTCAGTTGCCTAGTCAGTGGTTGACCAGAAACATAAGTGCTCAGTTGCCTAGTCAATGGTTGACCAGAAACATAATTGCTCAGTTGCCTAGTCAATGGTTGACTAGAAACATAATTGCTCAGTTGCCTAGTCAGTGGTTGACCAGAAATATAAGTGCTCAGTTGCCTAGTCAGTGGTTGACTAGAAACATAATTGCTCATTTGCCTAGTCAGTGGTTGACCAGAAACTATCAGACTACCAACTATCACCTACCGTACTTGCTCAGTTGTGATGGCACCAGTCTTCCAAGAACATGGGATTTGGTACCCTTCTTCTTGGTGGCTAGATGAACCACGGGAATAATGTTTATTTCAAACCAGAAATAATGAGAAGATTTAAAACCTGGATCTCAGCATCAGCAAATGAATAACTTAATATTAAACTACTTGACTCCTATAGAAAACTATATACAAAGGAAGTCTGGTGAGCCAAAAAAATAATAATGACATACGATCTGTAAACCATATTTTAACATATCCCTTTTCTAGGATTAAATCATACTAAGCAGTAGAATTGTGACAATGATCACGATGGAAAAATGTGCTTTATCTTTGGTTAAATTTGTGATGAATGCTAGACCAGAGTTGTTTTTTTTGACAGCTAGACCAGTTTTGTGATGTTTATTTTAAAAGTTTTTGATTGTAGATTGTAGATTTTAGATTGGCACTTCATCTTTCAACAGGAAGTATTATCTGGATGGAATAAGTGGTCAAACGAAAGTCTAGGACCTGGCGGCAGAACTAGTGGTTCAGTTTGTGGTCAAGATCCAAGGTATACATTTTGTATCATTTGTGGTCAAGATCCAAGGTGTGAATATTGTATCATTTTGTGATAAGAACCGAAGTGTTGTAACAGTTACTTTCTAAATTTTGTATCCTTCTTATTGCTTTGATATTTTCAGTCTCTAATGACTTTTAACTTGTTAAACAGATTGTTAACTTATTTGACTGACTTGTTAGACTGATTAACGTATTTGACTGACTTTTAACTTGTTAGACTGATTAACGTATTTGACTGACTTTTAACTTGTTAGACTGATTAACGTATTTGACTGACTTTTAACTTGTTAGACTGATTAACGTATTTGACTGACTTTTAACGTGTTAGACTGATTAACGTATTTGACTGATTTTTAATTTGTTAGACTGATTAACGTATTTGACTGACTTTTAACTTGTTAGACTGATTAATGTATTTGACTGACTTTTAACTTGTTAGTCTGATTAACGTATTTGACTGACTTTTAACGTGTTAGACTGATTAATGTATTGGACTGATTTTTAATTTGTTAGACTTATTGTTAACTTATTTGACAGACTATTAACTTGTTGGACTAACTGACTTAACTTATTAGACTGACTTAGCATATTGCCTCTATGCCCATGTGGGCAGACAACACAGACCACAGAACATATCCTGCAAGACTGTATTATACTAAACCAGTTAAGGGAGGAGCACTGGCCCAGAGAGACAGACATCCACAGAAAGCTGTATGGGAATACTGAGGAGGTTTCAAATACAGCAGCATTTATCCAGAAAACCAGACTTGCTGTGTAGACATGTTCAACTGTGAATGAGAAGAACAAATGATGAGCTGGACAGTGGTTAGTTACCTTCAGGAAGAAAGCTTGCAAGAATTCTCTTTCAAACTTCAGAAACATATTTAATATGAAGTAGTTTTATCTCTCCATTAGCCTATAATTAATCCATGAATTAGCCCATAATTAATCCATGAATTAGCCCATAATTAATCTATGAATTAATCTATAATTAGCCCATAATTAATCCATGAATTAGCCCATAATTAATCCATGAATTAATCTATAATTAGCCCATAATTAATCCATGAATTAGCCCATAATTATTCCATGAATTAGCCCATAATTAATCTATGAATTAGTCTATAATTAGCCCATAATTAGTCTATGAATTAGTCTATAATTAGCCCATGAATTAGTCCATAATTAGTCCATGCATTAGTCCATGAATTAGATCATGAATAAGTTCATAATTAGTTCATGAATTAGTCCATGAATTAGTCCATGAACTAATTGGCAAAAAAGGATTCAGCACCCTGTCAATTTCATGTTAATTCTTTCTGTATTGATTAGCCCAAAGTTTTTTTCTCAGTTCAGTCCATTGTGGCCATGCCTTGCTTTGCAGTTCCTTTTAATCTGGAAATTCTTGAAGTATGTGTTCAGGGGTCTGTATGCCTGTTCTTTATGGAGATTAATTTGTGTGGATCAGAGTGACCCTGTAGTCTGCAGTGGCCAGTTCTAAGTCAAAATATGTGAGTCTGTAGTTGCCTCTGAAGTTGGTAGATGGTGTCTGGTTTCTGATTAATATCCATATCTTTCTTCTTCTGTGATATATAATGGTTGCAAATGATTGTTTTCACCTCACTGTATGAATTGTTTCATTTTACCTCCTGCTTTTGCCAGGGAATCAGCTATTTCATTTCCAGTGATGCCACAATCAGGGGGTAACTATTGTAGTGTGATGGTTGAACTTTTTTTTGATATTTTCAAATTTTTGGCTTATTTTGTGTATTTGCGTTCATTTGTATTGCTTGGTAATGCACAGGTCCAGTACTAATACTTCATCTAATCTCCCGCAGATCCTGTACTATTCCTTCATCTATCTCCCACAAGTACTGCACTAATCCTTTATCTAATCTCCCACAGGTACTGCATTAATCCTTCATCTACTTTTCCACAGGTACTGCATTAATCCTTCATCTACTCTCCCATTTGAGTGGCCTGAGGATATCACAGATTGGCCTGTAAGTCAGATTATTTTCTATTGTATTATTAACTACCAGTGTGTTTTTAAAAATATAAACTGCAAATAATTTTCTTTCTCATTTGTGCAGTTTGATATTAAAATGTGTTCAGAGCATGGCTGATAGATTAGATTTTGGTCTCACATCCACGAGGTCCAGGGTTTGACTCCCGGTAAGGGCTGATATTTTTCTGCTGGAGATAACTAAAAAATACTCACCCTGTACACGATGTGGTGATAACAAGGCCATGCAGCCTTTATCACACAGTTACAAGCAACCTTCCTGCAATGGGCAACAGTGAGTGTTGACAGACATATATTAAAATATAACACACTTGACTGCTAATAATATGCAAGAATTACACACAGTAGCATTACATTGCATGATCTGGGGAGCTCTGGTTTCTGGCCTATGGCCCTTATTTGGGCTGAAGAAACATAGATAAATATGATAACATTCTGTCTCACTGAAGGAAGATAGATGGTTGGTTGCTGATCCAGCTGTCCATGGACTCATGCTCTTTGACCCAATGCCATTATAATGGCATTATATTGCTGAGGAGTTTGTGGATTTTTGGCCAGAGCCAGGGAATAATTATCACACCTCCAGGAAGGTAGGTTTCAACTGATTCACTGCTCTGAGTCACTGCAGCCAAGATAGGTTTCACTGTGCTCATTCCCCACTACCAATTGACTACTGGTTAAGCAGAACTTCTCTATTGCTCTAGGCATGCAACCAAATGTTCAAGTCAAAAGGATTGCCACGTCCGAGTCAGCATGCCTCTATGATGGGCCTCAGCCATAGGAAAAAAACAGTGCTGTCAGTTTCCTCCCCCCAGTGCTGGACAGTACATCTCTGGCTCCCTCCCAACCACAGAGGGTGCATACATATATAAAAACAACAAAAATACATTGCAACAACAAAATAAAAGCATGAGAAGCATAATTGTATAGATGACATGCTACTAAGCTTCTATAAGAAGATAACCTCAATATAATGGCATGTCATCAACTAAGGTTTTCTGTTGCAGGGGTGGTTTGTCTAGTGGGCCATTGGTGAAACCATCAGACGCAACCGCATGCGTAAGGAAGATAGATAGATATGATTACATTCTGTCTCACTGAAGGAGCATAGATATACCACTCTGATAACATTCTGTCTCACTGAAGGAGCATAGATATACCACTCTGATAACATTCTGTCTCACTGAAGGAGCATAGATATACCACTCTGATAACATTCTGTCTCACTGAAGGAGCATAGATATACCACTCTGATAACATTCTGTCTCACTGAAGGAGCATAGATATACCACTCTGATCACATTCTGTCTCACTGAAGGAGCATAGATATACCACTCTGATAACATTCTGTCTCACTGAAGGAGCATAGATATACCACTCTGTTAACATTCTGTCTCACTGAAGGAGCATAGATATACCACTCTGATAACATTCTGTCTCACTGAAGGAGCATAGATATACCACTCTGATAACATTCTGTCTCACTGAAGGAGCATAGATATACCACTCTGATAACATTCTGTCTCACTGAAGGAGCATAGATATACCACTCTGATAACATTCTGTCTCACTGAAGGAGCATAGATATAACACTCTGATAACATTCTGTCTCACTGAAGGAGCATAGATATAACATTCTGTCTCGAGAAACATTCTTTAGTATCCAAATTTATATTTCTCTGTGTGATTTTAGCATAAATGTTTTATACTAAATATTCTGCTATATATTCTGCTAGTCTGATATTGGATATATCTAGAATACAATAGTGTTATTTTGCTAATCAGAGATTGAATCTACCTAACGTACAATAATATTTTTCTGATAGTCGAAGATTGAATCTACCTAGTGTACAGTAGTGTTATTTTGCTAGTCAAAGACTAAATCTACCTAGACTACAATAGTGTTAGTCTGAGACTGAATCTTTTCTAAATTAATTTACGGTGCAGTTTACTATATTGTATGCCCACAGATCTGCTTAGAAACTGCCAAACCTAACCAATCAGTGGCCAGCCAGAAAGACAAACATATGAGCTGTGAAATATTAGGTCGGCCATGTTGTTTTGGCATCCAAGGTGAATGTATAATCACCACTAGAGAGCACTGCGATCTCAAAAGAGGATTTTTTCACGATGAGGCATCTCTATGTTCTCAGGTAATATCTTTTCTCAAATTGTTCTTCATATAGTCCATGCCATGTGAGCTATGGTTATAATGTCTTTCCACAGCCTTCTATTTCATGTACTGTCAATAATTTCCAATAACGATGTTCTCTCATGCAAAAATGCTAGGTTGTCAAGAATCTTCTTTTTTGGTCTTCCCCTACCCCTCATACTCTTCAACATGTCTGCTGTTACAAAGTATTCCATCTTTCCCCTTCTCATGATGAGTCCAAAAACTGTGGTCTGTCTCTTTCTGATGCGGGTAAGCAGCTCTCTTTTTGAATTAACTTCTTTCAAGATATCTTCATTCCGTTTTTTTACTTGTCCATGGTGTTCTTAACATTCTTCTATGAAACCACATCTCTGCTGCCTTAATATAATTTTTTCACTGTTCTGTCCTCAAATAATAATATATCAAGCAATATCTGGGCTCTTACACTTCTGCCCCTTTATCATGCACTGGTATGTGCACTCAGTTACATCTACTCAATTGTTACATCTACTCAACAGTTACATCTACTCAGCGGTTACATCTACTCAACAGTTACATCTACTCAACAGTTACATCTACTCAATTGTTACATCTACTCAACTGTTACATCTACTCAACTGTTACATCTACTCAATTGTTACATCTACTCAACTGTTACATCTACTCAATTGTTACATCTACTCAACAGTTACATCTACTCAATTGTTACATCTACTCAACAGTTACATCTACTCAACAGTTACATCTACTCAACAGTTACATCTACTCAACAGTTACATCTACTCAGCGGTTACATCTACTCAACAGTTACATCTACTCAACAGTTACATCTACTCAACTGTTACATCTACTCAACTGTTACATCTACTCAGCGGTTACATCTACTCAATTGTTACATCTACTCAATTGTTACATCTACTCAATTGTTACATCTACTCAATTGTTACATCTATTAAACTGGTAAAAGTTCCAGAATGAATGCAGAATAATAATAATTAAATTTATTTGTAGAAAAATCATTTGGATCAAATTTGTTAGATTTCTATTTTTAGGTGTATTGTTTTGAAGAGATTTGTGAAATAATTCTATGTTTAGGTGAATTATTTTGAAGAGTTTTTTTTAATGATTTCTATTTTTAGGTGTATTGTTTTGAAACGATTTGATAAATAATTTTTATTTCTAGGTGAATTGTTTTGAAGAGATTTGTGGGATGATTCCCTTTGCCAATCCAAAAAGTCCAGATCAGTTTTATAGATTGTGGACTTCCCTCTTTCTTCATGGAGGGTGAGTCTTGTTCTATTTTGATGGGTTATTTATATTGTATAAAATAACAATCGTGTTTGTAATGTTTAAGATGTTTACTCTTATGTTTCAATAATTTCATCATGAAATTTGCTTGCTGTGTAGATATGTTAAAGTGTGAACAAGAAGAAGAAGAAGAATATCTTGTAATCTGCAATCCTCTAATTGTGAAATATATTGACAGACTTCATAAACAACAACTTGTAACAAGAATTCAACCTTTAGCTGCTAACATTTTTTACAGTAGCTGAACTCCATTAAATTATTTCTCCAATAACTTACCCCTGTGCTGAATCCTATTCTTCATCTGTAAAAATAAGAATGCTTGCTTGAGCATTACTCTTTTTATTGACACGAGAATATATACAGCAATGGGTGTGATGTTTGACGTGCTCTGATGCTGGATTTCAGAGTGATTATTTTTACCAATGAGAGGATAGGAAAAAAAATAAACATTACCTCATTAATAGAAGTAAAATAGAGGAATGAGTAAACTTGTGTGTAGCAGAGAAAGGATTAAAATTGAAAACATTATATAGGATTGTGATATATATATTCCTTCACGTTGAATGATGTCTCTGTGGTAGGGATGGCTAGTGGACTCATCTCACAAGCTAAATTCAACTTTAACTTGCTTGTGGTTAGAAGATGATCACCCACATAGCATTGGCAATGCAAATATGTTTTAGTGGTGTCTAAACATTCAACAATAGTTATAGAAATGTCCTATACAGAATATGATTCTATTATTATGATATATTATTTTGAGCATCAACAAACTTGTTCCAAGAGACTAGGGAATGGAGTTCCAAGAGAATAGGGAATGGAGTTCCAAGAGAATAGGGAATGGAGTTCCAAGAGAATAGGGAATGGAGTTCCAAGAGAATAGGGAATGGAGTTCCAAAAGACTAGATAATGGAATTCCAAGAGCATAGAAATGGAGTTCCAAAAGCCAAGGGAATGGAGTTCCAAGAGCTTAGGGAATGGAGGTCTAAGAGACTAGGGAATGGAGCTCCAAGAGAATTGGGAATGGAGTTCCAAGAGCATAGAAATGGAGTTCCAAAAGCCAAGGGAATGGAGTTCCAAGAGCTTAGGGAATGGAGGTCTAAGAGACTAGGGAATGGAGTTCCAGGAGACGAAATGGAGTTCCAAGAGCTTGGTGAATGGAGGTCCAAGAGCTAAGGCAATTGATTTACTAGAGCCCAAGGAATGAAGTTCCAATAGCCAAGGAAATTGAGCTTAGGGAATGGAGTCCAAAAACCTAGAGAATTTTTTCTCACCACAGAGGCATTGATAAATAATTGCGACCTTAATGTTAACATACCTCACATGCTTAATGTTAAAATACATCACATGCCTAATGTTAAAATACATCACATGCTTAATGTTAAAATACATCACATGCTTAATATTAAAATACATCACATGCTTAATGTTAAAATACATCACATGCTTATTGTTAACATAATCACATGCTTAATGTTAAAATACATCACTTGCCTAATGTTAAAATACATCACATGCTTAATGTTAAAATACATCACTTGCCTAATGTTAAAATACATCACATGCTTAATGTTAAAATACATCACATGCTTAATGTTAAAATACATCACATGCTTAATGTTAAAATACATCACATGCTTAATGTTAAAATACATCACATGCTTAATGTTAAAATACATCACATGCTTAATGTTAAAATACATCACATGCTTAATGTTAAAATACCTCACATGCTTAATGTTAAAATACATCACATGCTTAATGTTAAAATACATCACATGCTAAATGTTAAAATACATTATATGCTTAATGTTAAAATACATCACATGCTTTATTTTTGTCTTGTTTTTTAGTTTGGTGCATGTGATCATCACAATCATCTTTCAGATGTGGATTATGAGGGATCTTGAGAAATTGATGGGTGCCATTCGCATAACTATCATTTACATTGGGTCAGGAGTGGCAGGAAACCTGGCTAGTTGTACATTTATTCCCTACCAGGTTGAGGTATGTTTAAAGTAAAAAATAAGTCGTTTCCCTTATTTATGCATGAAGTGTATTGTTTTAGGCTTGTATTTTTTTTTACTGATCAGCAGCATAGCTAGAAATAGTTGCAAAAATAGTTAGAGATAATTATGAAAATAGCAAGAGATAATTGTGAAAGTAGCTAGAGATAATTGTGAAAATAGCAAGAGATAATTGTGAAAGTAGCTAGAGATAATTGTGAAAATAGCAAGAGATAATTGTGAAAGTAGCTAGAGATAATTATGAAAATAGCAAGAGATAATTGTGAAAGTAGCTAGAGATAATTGTGAAAATAGCAAGAGATAATTGTGAAAGTAGCTAGAGATAATTGTGAAAATAGCAAGAGATAATTGTGAAAGTAGTTATAGATAACTGAAAATGTTTAACACTTTTTGTTTATCTTCTTGCCAGGCTGGCCCATCAGGAGCACAATTTGGCATTGCTGCCTGTCTGCTGGTGGAAGTATTACAGAGCTATCAGATGTACAGACACCCATACGAGGCTGTTCTCAAACTCTGTGTGCCTTTGCTGTGTTTCTTCATCCTAGGCCTTCTTCCATGGTTCGATAATTGGGCTCATATTTTTGGATTTATTTTTGGATTTCTTTTAGCCTTTGCTCTGATGCCTTATATCACTTTTGGACATTTTGACAGACGTCGTAAAATTATCACTATTTTAGTGTGCCTAGGAGCTGCTATTGGACTCTTTACAATATTAGTAATCGTATTTTATGTAGCACCACTGACCGACTGTAGCTGGTGCATCTACTTAAACTGTATTCCATTTACGGCAGACTTCTGTGAGAATATGGCTGTTGATCTCAAGAAAAATGCAACTTACTCGGCTCATATTTAATAAGCATATATGACTAGAACACATATAAGTGTCTTATGTGCATAAGTTACCACATAATAATATGACTAGAACACATATAATTGTCCTATGTGCATAAGTTACCACATAATAATATGACTAGAACACATATAATTGTCTTATGTGCATAAGTTACCATGTAATAATATGACTAGAACACATATAAGTGTTAAGTGTCTTATGTGCATAGTTTACTAAATAATATAATAATATAATTAAAGCATTTTCTATACAGGATGCTAGTTTTCAACTCATGTTGAAGTTGTAGGTGCTAGTTTTCAACTCATGTTGAAGTTGTAGGTGCTAGTTTTCAACTCATGTTGAAGTTGTAGTGTAACTGATGCATCTAAGTATTGCCAGTACAAAATGGGTGATTGGCTTTTGAACCACGAGCACATATAAAAGAAGTGTGATTGTGAGATAGGTCCGGTAAAATATCTAATACCAATTCGATGATGTTAAAATACATGTTCTTAAATCCAATTATAACACCATAACCTCTCAGTGTCATAGCGGTACTACATTAGATGCGTCAGCTCATGGAGTCAGGGTCATAGGGGTACTACATTAGATGTGTCAGCACACTGAGTCAGGGTCATAGAGGTACTACATTAGGTGCGTCAGCTCATAGAGTCAGGATCATATGGGTACTACATTAGATGTGTCAATACAGAGTCTTCCAGTGATTTATATCTTGAGTGATGTGAATACAATGTAGAAAAATCTTGAGCTGCTCAGTATTTGTTATTTTTCTACATTTCTTCTTCTTCTTTCGTTCACTTGAAACATGTCTATATCTGTAATTCTGTCTCCTTAATAAAACTCACGGTCTTTTGTAGTTCATACAATGTCCCATAGAGTTTTGATTCCAGTGTTGTTTCCTCTGGCCAATATGTCTGCCTCAGCGTTTCATGCTCAGAACACTCTTGAAGTATATGTTTGGCACTCTGTGCTGCCTGTCCACATGTACACATGGCTGTGTTGCCAATCTTGAACTTTGTATACATGTGACTGCGAAGTCGGTTGTGTCCTGTTCTGAGACGTAGAATTATAACTTGTTCTGGTCTGTTCATAATATGATAGTCATCTTGTGTTGGTGTTTGTGGCTTTCTTATTGACTTGATCATCTGTTTTTTCTGATGGTAGGTGATTGGTATATCTGGTTGGTCTTCGGCAGCACCTTCCTTAGCCAGTTGGTCTGCTTTTTCATTTCCTGGTATTCCACAGTGAGAGGGTATCCACTGCATGGTTATCCTGTACTGGTAAGACAATTCGCTAAGTAGTTTTTTCAAGTCTGTTAGTTTTTCAGACTGGAGAGCTTGAAGCACTGACCTTGCATCTGTCAGGAATACCACAGGCTGTAGTTCAGAGTTGGAGTTCAGCAGTTTTTTAGCTGCCACAATAATTGCCTGGATTTCTGCATCATAATTATTGCAGAATTTTCCTGTCGGTGTTCTGATTGTATCTCTAGGTTTGTGTGGATATTCTATATATACACCTGCACCTCCATTCCTCACGGCATTCTGTGCTGACCCATCTGTGTATACTCTGACCCATATATCTTGTGGATATTCCTCATCCAGGAAACTGAGGGTGACTGTCCTTCGCTGCACACTGTTCTGTTCGTCCTCGCTTAGTATTCCTTTCACATGGGTCTGAATGTATATTGGCATTCCATGCCTTTCACTCCACGGGGTTTGTTCTGGTACAGGCCTTAAGGGGCTGTCAACTTCAGGTAGGTCTGTAAGTTGTCTGCGGAGTCGTTTAGCTTGATGGATAAAGCTGCTTCTTTTCAGTCGTCCCATTGCTAGATTTTGGAATCTTTCCTTCATTGGATGACTTGGCATACACTGAAACTTTTCTGCCTGAATTAGTACTTTTGTGTCTCTGCGTTCGCCAAGTGTTTGCATTCTTCCCATTTTCTGCATCTCTGCTATGGGTGTTGATTTCATTGCTCCCAACATTATTCTAAGTGCCTGGTTTTGCACTTTATCTAGATCTTGTAATGTTGTGTTTGATGCAGGACACCACGCAGCTGAACCATATTCCAGGTGTGGTCTTATGCCTTGCTGATAAACTTTACTGAGTATATTTCCACTGGCTCCCCATGTGGTTCCACTTAGTTTTCTCAGGATAGCTAGCTTCCTCCTGGCTTTTGTTGTTGCTTTGTTTATGTGCTGCTTCCATGTCAGCTTATCATCAAAAGTAACTCCGAGGTATGTGGGTTGTTTGTCTTCTTTCAAGAGCTCTCCATCTATCTTGATATGACCAGCTTTTTGTTTTGGTGAGAGGGTAAAGAGTGTAGTGCTGCACTTATCTGTGTTAATGCTGATGCACCATCTATTTGCCCATAAGGTTAGGGCATCGATAGCTCTTTGTATTTGTTTAGTGGCCACTGTTGCATGTTCTTCTGTGCACCAGATCACCAGGTCGTCAGCATACATTGCCACTTTGATCCCGTGTGGTAGTTCAGCAACTAGGTCATTGATGTAAACCAAGAAAAGTGTGGGTGACAGGACTCCTCCCTGGGGGACTCCATGACGCAGTAGAACTTTCTTGCTCTTGCGACCATCTAATTGTACCCTGGCTCTTCTATTATGCAGGTATGCTTTTACCCATTTGTACATTCTTGAGCTAACCCTGCAATTTCGCAATTTCTTTAGGAGCCCTTCTTTCCAGACCTTATCAAATGCTTTCCTGAGGTCTATCCATGCTGCTAGTACCAGTTTCTTTTCTTGGAAGGCATCCTCAATCTCTTGGGAGAGGTAGGTTGCCTGATCTTCAGTAGAGTAGCACTGTCTGAAACCTGCTTGCTGTGATACCAGAAGGTTTTCACTTTCAAGGTACCACTGCATCCTAAGATTGATAATGCGTTCCATTGTTTTACATAGACAGCTTGTGAGGCTGATGGGCCTGTAGTTGGAGACTGTGTTGCCATCTTTTCCTGATTTGAGGAGTGGTATCATTATTGCTTCTCTCCACGCCTGTGGTACATTACCTGTGGACCAGCTTGTGTTAAAGATCTGCAGTAGCTTTGCTCTTGCTGCAATTCCCAGGTTTCTAATCATTTCATTGGACACTCCATCAGCTCCAGGGGACTTTTTCATTTTCAATTTGGATATTGCATGCTCCAGTTCTCTCATTGTGATTGGTGCCTCCATGACGTCAGGTATAGGTTCGCCTTGTCCAATATTTTTCTGGTTCTCTCGAACCTCCTGTTGTTTGTCTGGGCTGACTTTGACGTTATTGTCTTCTGCAAAGGAATCTGCAAAGTAATCAGCTGCATGTTTACCTGTTAAAATGTTTCTATCTTTATAAAGTGTGATCCTCTTATTTCTCCCTGTACCTTCATCATTTAGTTGTTTTACCAGTTTCCATAATTTCCTAGTATCTCTTTCTAGGTTCAGCGACTCTGTTTTTTCTTTCCAGCTGCTCCGCCTGGCTTGTAACTTGGCTCTTTGAAATTTAGCCTTTGTTTGCTGATATTTGTTGTGATGTTCTTGGCTAGGTCTGTTCTCAGCCTGCTGTCTAGATGTTTCCATCTCATTTTGCAGCTTTTCCAGTTCATCATTCCAGTAGGGTTTGTAGTTTTTGCGTGCCCCCCTGGGTATGGTTTTACTAGCAGCTTGTAGTATACATCTATTAAATTCACTCACTGCTCTATTGATGTCTTTGTCCAAGTTCATGTCCTTAGCTAGAACACTGGTTAAATGCTGGTACATTTTCCAGTCTGCCCTTTTATAGTTCCACCTAGTGAGCGTGCTGCTGTCCTTGGAAAATTCATTGTGGATTTCCAGAAATACTGGTCTGTGGTCACTACCTCCAAGCTGCTTTCCAACAACACGTGTGATGTTCCATTCCAAGCCAGGTGAGTGGAATGCCAGGTCTGGTGTAGAGGTGGTGTGCCATGCTCTCGAGTAGAAGGTTGGCGAGTCTGCTGGCTGGTTAATAAGGATGAGATTATTTTCATCCTGCCAGCTCTCAAGTTCCTCACCTCTCTTGTCGATATGATCGTAGCCCCAGCTCTGAGAGTGGCTGTTGAAGTCACCACACACCATAAGTCTCTCTTTGTCTGGAATTGTGTCTAGTGCCAATGGTTTATCATTTGGGCAGTAGTAGTTCAGGAGATGGAATTCTGCACTGTCTGTTTTTAGGTGGAGCATCTGGTATTCTGCCCCTTCCATATATACTTCAAGCTGACATGCGCTGATATTGTTTTTAACAAGTGTCAGAATTCCACCCTTTCGCCTGTCCTTTCTGTCAGACCGGTAGCACTGGTAGCCTCTGATTTTGAAGGCTATGTCGCTGCTGAGGTGTGTTTCTTGGATACAGCATATACTAACTTGTTCTTCACTGAGGACATTTTCAAGTTCCAATTTTTTGCTGTATCCATCTCTTTTACTGTTGACACCCTCAGCATTCCAGTGCATTATTTTTATTGGTTGTTTGTTTGTTTGGCCAGTAGCTCTATTCCCTTGCCTCCTGGCTCCTCGGGGCAATTGAGAAGGACTTCCAGTAACTGAGGTTGGGCCCTTTCGAGGTATAGGGCCCGGCACCGTCCCTGCCTGAACGTCCGCCACAGGGCAGGCACCATAACTATTTCTAGATGTAGACATGTTTCCATTGTGTTATGTGCGTGGCATCCTGATTATCTGTGCGCCTTTTGGCTGGATGCCTCCGTCTTCAGCACTCTGCTTACTAGGGCAGGACTATGGTCCTGCTCGAGTGGGACTGCCCGACCAGTCTTAGTTTCCAGCCCCTGATGGCTGAACTAAGCCCCATCACCTCTGCACGGTGCTGGTCTCGATGGGGATTTTTCTACATGATTTTCTGTGACTTCCTCTGCTCCTTCTATCTGCAACAATATTCTGTAAAATTGTTTTTAACAGGGAAACATGTCAGCATACATGTCCAAACCAAGCAATTCTTCATTGTATTACTGTTGAAAGTAGTGATTCTTGTGAGATATTCTGCTGTATTTTTTAAGTGCATATCTCAAGATGAAATTCTTTATGTCCTTAAATAGATGGCAGTGTAGATTAAGGATAGAATATCAAGGTGTGCTGGACAAACTGAAAACTGAACAAGAATACAACATAGATCATAGATTCCACAGTGTAAGAGGAGATGCAAGAATGTCATAGAGATGTTACGTGACAGGTAAAGCAGGTGAAACATGTTTGGTAAAGCAGATGAAGCATGTTTGGTAAAGCAGGTGAAACATGTTTGGAAGAAGATAGCTCAAAAGGACCAGAGGATTGACTTCAGTATTTCCAATATATAATCCATCTCTCTTAACACTGACTAAGCTGGCTCAAGGCATGAGTGATGTGCTTAACTTGTAGCAGCCCAGCTAAAAATAAAGCATACTTCCTCTGACACAGTACCATTTTCTTAATGGCTTCTGGTATTTCTGTGCGTGTTTGCTTGTTTGGTGTAGCGTTTTTATTTATTGAGTTATTTATTTCACATTCAGAGACAGTAGAGATAAGTGGATGCTGGATATGATTTGGAGGTGTTATTTGCTTGTGTATGTCTGTGTTATTTGCTTGTGTATGTCTGTGTTATTTGCTTGTGTATGTCTGTGTTATGTTGTGTCATGTGACGTATTCCTTCCAGAACGTTGTCTTCCCAATGAACTCTCTGAACCTCTCTCTGTCTTGGGCGATGTGGCTTGCATTTTCTAGCGATGTATTCATATTATCTTTAATGTCGTCAGTCCATCGTCTTCTTGGTCTGCCCCTTCTCCTCTTCCCAGGTACTCTTCCCTCCATTATTTGTCTTTCTAAACAGTTATGTCTCTTTATATGACCAAACAGGCGTAGTTTTCTTTTTGTTATTGTGTTTAGTAACCAACACTCTGGAATATTCAGTGTGTTTATAATATCTGAGTTTCTGATTTTATCCTTCCATGATATTCTAAGTATCTTTCTGTAGCATTTCAGCTCAAAGGCGTTGATCTTCTTTGCCGCTGTTTTACTTAGAGTCCATGTTTCACAGCCGTATGTTGCAACCGGAAAAATAAAAGTTCGTAACATCAGCACTTTTGTTTCTATTTTGTTGTTTTTCCATATGTTTTTCAGCCGTGTTATTTTGCAATATGCCATTGCCAATCTCTTCCTTATTTCTGCCATGCAGTCTCCTGCACCGTTGATGTTTGCTCCTAAGTATTCAAATTTATCCACACATTCTATCTCGGTATTGTCTATTCTGATTTTTGGTTGTTGTTATGTTGTATACAACAAAAATCGAGAATGTGGACAAACACACACAAAGAACTTGCTGCTTCAAGGTCAAGAGTAGACCTAGCTGTAGAAAACATGGATATTTATCTACTGTATCTGTAACATTAAATATTTTAAAATTCATCCATTTCTCAGTTACAATCTGTGAAGAATTAGTGAAAAATGGTGGCTCTGAAGTTAGGCCTACACAGTTTGGCTTGCAAACATGAAAGGTTGAATAAATTATGAATGAGTATTATATATATATATATATATATATTGCTGTGGAAAATTAAAGGACAATACTCTAGCACACACTTACTATAAGAGCATAATGGTAAATAAACATGGACGAATGTTGTCCATGACTACACATAGCTACCACGATGTAGACATTTGTAGGCTTCAGATTGCTAGGTGGAAAATTCTTTGAATAATTTGTCATATGACTTTACTATAGATAATGAGATGTTTAAGTAGTTGTGACAGTTGATGCATTTGTCTTTTAGCATCTTGATTCTAGAAAGTACTGAAAGGCTGAAAGTACTGCCTTGACATTTCAACTCGAAAACTTGTTTCAACTTGATATTATTTATTTGCATGTTGTTTTTATGATTTTACTGTATTTTATATATTAACAAAAATGCTGTACTTGTTGTAAGTTGTTACAAGTGACTGATATCTTGTTGCATTTCATCATCTTCATAAATAAGGCTATCAGATATAAGGGGAAAAAAACCAAGAGATATATAAGGAGTGTTGTAACAAAATACAAAACACATTAACGACAACAGAAATTAAATAGTCAAAATTTAGACTAAAAGTCTTCATGAGACAAAAACAAACAAGAAATGAATATTACAAAAAAAGAATCACAATGTAGGAGAGGAGCAAAAGAAGATAAGGGAGAGAAGAATAGAGAAAGAAAAAGGAGACAAATACGGCAAGAAAAGAAAAAAAGAGTTAAAAGAAAAACAACAGAGAAAGTAAAATATAAGAAAAATCTAAGGAGATCAAAGAAAAATCAACTTATTTGAAATCCAGTGTAGTCAGACAGGATAAAGACTTTTTAGCCGAAATGTAATCTCCATTTCTGTTGATGTCATTAGTGTGTTTTGTATTTGATAGCAACATTCCTTACATATATGGGTTTTCCTCTTATTGGTCTGTGTTACACCAGCCGTCATAGCTTTAGTACGTTAGGTTGTTTCCTAACACTGAAGATTGATCCATCTATCAGACATAATACCAAACAAAGTTCTCCCAATCTTGATGCTAATTTGGAAATAGCTGCAATACTTGTAATAATGTTTTATAAATAATATCACTTCTGACCCTCTTGATCAGCTATACTTTCTTTTCTCAACGATAACAGATAGAACTGCATATTTTTAAATTTCATTTCTGGTACACCCTTTTCTCACATCTTTGACGCAGAATTCATTAGCACAGGTTTCTGTAGACTGCAAACTCTTATCATAATTAACCATACACATCCATACACAAATTCATCTTTTTAATGTCTTTTGAAACATTTCCCACACAGCAGAGACTGGTTTGAACTGCATTGAAGCACTCATTTGCACATTGTTTTCAATAAATATATACCAACATTCTAAGATGCTTCTTCGTTCACTTTTAGACTTCCTATTGATGACTCTGAGAAAGGTAGCAGTCAACCCCAGGCTCCGTGTAGTTCCGTAGAAGTATTCATGAAAGGAAACAAGACATCTTTTGAGATTCAAAGATCATATAAGCATTTGACAGGGGCTTAATTTACATACTCTTGGAAGACTTGTGAAACAGAGAGTTGAGTGATGGTTTTAGAATGTTCCTTGTTCAATGATGCTGATTTTTAATCCAGATTCTAGTCGTCTTCCTTGAGGTGAAACATGTACATGAGGTAGTGTCAGAATACAAATTAATCATTTGTATTCCTATAAATTTACTTCTCCCAATAGTAAAGTGATTGTTACGTAGATCCTAATAAATTTACTTGTCCTAATGGTAAGGCGATTTGTTATGTAGATTGTAATATATTTACATCTTCCAATGGTAAGTGATTGTTAAGTAGTTTGTAATAAGAGTAATTCTCCCAGTGGTAGTTGATCGTTAGGTGTATTTAATGCACAAAACAAAATGTTAGAATGATTTAATATAAAATTAATATTGTGTTAGTTTTCTGATAGTTTTACAACTTTCCTAAAACCACTCCTTATTTCAGGGTCAACTGTACTTACTTTTTAATTGTTTTATGGCAGGAATATTTATATTTTATTTATTTAACAATTTGGAATGTAAACTGATACTCTTTTTGCAAAAATGTTATATGAGTTTTACTCTGCGTATTGTTGCTTTTGTTATGATTTTCTGTGTATGGTTGCTATTTATATGGTTTCCTGTGTATAGTTTCAGATTTATGGTTCTCTGTGTATAGTTTAATGTTCATAGTTCTGTATGTGATGTTTTTTATTCATAGTTCTCTGTGTGATGTTTCATATTTATAGTTCTCTGTGTGATTTCTTGATGTTTCTGTGGAATATCATATGCATTAAATAAAACGGCAGGAAAGAGAATCATTGCTTTTGAAATGAGATGCTACAGAAGAATTTTTCGTGGACAGCTAAAAATATAAATAAAAAAGTGTTAAGATCAATAAACTTGAAGAGGGGTTGCTCCATAACAACATTCTTAACAAGAAAGCTGTGTTTTTTTGGGGTTATATAGAGAGACATAACAGGGTGGAAAGATTAATAGCTGAAGGTGGAGTTAATGGCAACAGGGGAAGAGGGCGCCCAAGACGAAGATGTTGCAGTGATGCATCAGATTGCTTAAGTTGTTGATTGTTTTTATCATCTTGTTTAAATGTTTTATTTTTCATTAGGAAAATTATCTTGTTTTTTTAATTGAAATAATTTATTGTTTCTAGGAACAGGACTGGATTTCTTTTTGCTCGATGGTTTTATAATTTCCATACACTGCATAATTTTCATTATATTGCCTTATTATGAATATTTTCAAGCTGTTTATGTTAAATCAAATAAAACATAAATGGTTTTAATAGATGAAGAGTTGGCCTTATTTTGTGTTTCTTTCTTAGAGAGTGAAGTATTAACACAACTAGATCACATCTACCAAACATCTTGGGGATCTCCCTAATGTAGTGATTAAGCTGTTTGCATTGTCATGAATTTGAATCCGGCTCGTATCATCTTGTTTACAAGGTGAATTTTTTCATAGATCCTGTGGATTATCACTTGAAGCTTCGGAGTTACGTGCTATGTGTGGTACTCTCGCCAGGCAGTATGCTGATTTGTTGCGAGTGACGGAGTACATTTAGGAAACCGAGTGAAGTCAGTCCTCTACGACTTTTGAACATCTACCAAACATTGATGATCGTTTTCTGTCTTAGTGATCTTCCAAACATTGATCGAGAATTGATAAGTACTCGCTACAGCTAAACTTAAATCCATCTCCCTAGAGATCTCCTTAACGTAATGGTTAAATCCATCTCCCTAGAGATCTCCCTAATGTAATGGTTAAATCCATCTCCCTAGAGATCTCCCTAACGTAATGGTTAAATCCATCTCCCTAGAGATCTCCCTAATGTAATGGTTAAATCAATCTCCCTAATGTAATGGTTAAATCCATCTCACTAGAGATCTCCCTAACGTAATGGTTAAATCCATCTCCCTAGATATCTCCCTAACGTAATGGTTAAATCCATCTCCCTAGAGATCTCCCTAATGTAATGGTTAAATCCATCTCCCTAGAGATCTCCCTAACGTAATGGTTAAATCCATCTCCCTAGAGATCTCCCTAACGTAATGGTTAAAACCATCTCCCTAGAGATCTCCCTAATGTAATGGTTAAATCCATCTCACTAGAGATCTCCCTAACGTAATGGTTAAATCCATCTCCCTAGATATCTCCCTAACGTAATGGTTAAATCCATCTCCCTAGAGATCTCCCTAACGTAATGGTTAAATCCATCTCCCTAGAGATCTCCCTAACGTAATGGTTAAATCCATCTCCCTAGAGATCTCCCTAACGTAATGGTTAAATCCATCAGACAAAACTAAGAACAGGGTAATGAAGTGCTAATCACTTTGATCAAAGATAATAACACACACGTATCGACATATCAACCAAAATGTCTTTTTCAAGAACATATTCACAGGATAATGTGACATGTAAGCACGGCACTCTTGATTTTCACATTCACATGGAAGACCTAAATATGATATTCAGTTTCAAACATTGATGATGGTTTTCTGTCTTAGAACAAATCTACCAAATATTGATGATGGTTTTCTGTCTTAGAACAAATCACCAAATATTGATGATGGTTTTCTGTCGTAGAGAGATCTTCAAAACACTGGTTTTGTCTCAGATATGCTGACGCATATTCACACAAAATTGGTAGCATATTTTTTTCATGATGTAGCCATCAACCCTGCATTTTTTTGACTGTAGAGATTTTCTAGACAATATAAATGTTCAGTAGTTGTCTGCCATTGCTTCCTGAATGATCCAGATGCACAATTGCCCGTGGAAAGATTTGAACCCAGTAACTTGCCCATCACAGATGAGCTCCATACCACTTTACAACAAAGCTCACACAAAATATACAAACAGAAATCAACAGGTCACAGAAATGTGTGTACTACCTAGGAAATTGACACAATATTTAACTGTATAAGGTTAATGGATTAAAAAACAACAGACAACCATGTCACATTAGTTACTTGTTTACTTTTCTTGAAACTTGTTTGCTCATATTGAATTTATTGCATTATTGAATGCTAGATTTTAGTTGAAAACTTTCCAGCATATTCACAGACACACAATGTTGTTGTTACCATTGTCCTATAGGTTTCTCTGCACCTTTTAATTTTTTAATTACATCAAGAGTAATCTTGACTTTGTTTATTGCCCGTGGGTATAAGACTCTAGACAAATGAGGATAGTGGTGGGTCTTCATTTGGTTTTCCATCCAATATGCTGTCAGATATGAAGATGTCTAAAGGTTAAGTCCATTGGCAAACATTTGAGAAATGAAATTTAAGGATTAGTTAGTGAGTTATTAGTAATCTCATGAGTTTGGGGTTGATTTAGTGAGTGTTTGATAAGTTGATTTAGTGAGTGTATAATTGAGCTGGTGAGTGGCTATTAGTTAGAATATAGGATTGATTTGGTGAGTTACTAGTGATCTCATGAGTGTGGGTTTGAGTTAGTGAGTGGTTGATAAGTTGATTTAGTGAGTGTAGGATTGATTTAGTGAGTGTAAGATTGATTTAGTGAGAGTAGAACTGATTTAGTGAGTGTAGGATTGAATTAGTGTGTGTAGAACTGATTTAGTGAGTGTAGGATTGAATTAGTGTGTGTAGGATTGGTTTAGTGAATGTAGGATTGATTTAATGATTGTGGGATCTAGATATACATGTTTGGATGAGGGTTTGAAAGTGGATATGTTTAATGACTGAAGTTGGATGTGTCAGGCTGAACGGCACAGATATTGAAGTATTGTTGTAAACCATGACAACACATTCCGTTCTCCGGACTAGATCCTGTTCATTTGCAGGAGTTTGAGAACAATTGTAGAAGAAGAGAAGAAATAATGGAGTGTATGTGTGAGAATATGATAATGGAGTGGGTGTGGCATGTGAGTGACAGAATATGATTATGGTGTGGCTTTAATGTATGTGTGAGAAAATATGATAATGGAGTGGGTTTAATGTATGTGTGAGAATATGAAAATGGAGTTGGTGTGATATATTTGTGAAATTAGAAGTGGATGTATTGAAAAGAAGTAATTGATGATTAAATGAAGTAATAGAGTAATACTTTGAATGGATGACATATGTGATAATGAAGAAAATGTGATACCTTAAGCAATAGATTTAGTTAACACTAACAATATAAAGTTATCATCATCAAGTGCCATCTGTTCAACAAGAGTTGGCCCTACATATCCCCTGTGTCTTGCCTTGGTGGTTCATTCTTCTAGACTGAAACTTTCCATCTCGTGATATTGCTATCCCACTTTGATTTCTGCATTCCTCTTGCTCGTTTCCTCGGCTTTACCCTCAAGTAAGGTCTTCAACAAAGTGTCATGTTTTACCCTCAAGTAAGGTCTTCAACAAAGTGTCATGTTTTTACCCTCAAGTAAGGTCTTGAACAAAGTGTCATGTTTTTAATATGTCCAAAATAATTTATTTCATCTTTGTTTACATTTATAATTTTTTTCACATTAAATGTTGTTAGAAGCTCATTGTTTGTTTTCTTCTCTTTCCATGATGTTCTCCCTATTCTTCTACATATCCACAATTCAAAGGCATCAATTCTGTCTTCTTATTGTTTATTTAGTGTCCATGTTTCTGAGCCATACATTAATATAGAATAGATGTAGCATTTTATAATTATCATTTTTAGCTTGTTTATAATTTATTTAGATGTTCATATTTTCCTCATGTCATTGAAGGTACTTTTAGCCATTCCTATTTTCCTGTTAACGTTTATTTCACATCTGCCATAATTTGTGATTACGTGTCCAAGATATTGATAATGTTCTACTTGTTGTATTATCTATCCACATATTCTTACTTATAGGGCGTATGTTCAGTACCTGTAAAATTATACACTTAACTGATGCATAAGCAATGATGCGTTTCTGCACATGATTGATATATGCTTGCAGTTTTTATAGCATGTTTGTACATGTTTATACAGGTCACTTGTATAGGTGTCCCAGTTCATTGAGGTTTGTCCCAGTTCATACAGGTATGTCCCAGTTCATAGAGGCATGTCCCAGGTCATATCAAATTGTATGCCTGCTTTATGTAGTCTTATTTTGTCAAGATTGAAGATGTCCGAGCCATTAAAACTCAGAAGTTTGTTCTGGAGAGATCTTAGTTTATAGACAGGTGCACTCAAGACATTGTGAATGTTCACATATTCATTTATACATCTAATCTATCTGTATCAAATATCACATCAACAGTTTTGTGAAACAGGGTAATGTTCGATTTCCAATCATCAACCGTTTAGTGTTTGTTTTTCTGAGATCCTCAGGAATCGCGAGCGATGAGCTCTTGCTTCCTATGTGCAGTGGGGTGGTTTTTCTGAGCTTTCTTTCATACCCCGGTGACTTCAGCTTTCGACTTAGTGCAATGCCTATTGAAGGAGGCTTCTTCTCAGAGGGGTCTATGATTGTATAGATGATATGCTACAAAGCTTCCATAAGCGATATTCGGAGTGGCCTGAGGCAATGAAGCTGCACACATGCATGTGTATAGTAGATCATACTAGACTGAACAGAAGTAAGACACACGCATAATTACTTTCTTTGGACAAGCGACGCCTATGGTCTGGTGCTGTGCAATCTCTCATGATAACTGGCCACGATGTTCTTGTCGGCGGCAGAGGAAGTTCATTCTCCAGATCGTTGACATCTGATGGACAGTGGTCGCTAGATGGTTGCCTACAGTGAACATCAGTAATATATCTTCAGAGTTGACAGAATAATCAAATATATAATATGTAGGCCTACGTCTTTATTCTTTCATGTATATCTTCTTCGCATTCTCGATGGCAGTTTAATATGTCTACACAACAATTCTGGTTTAAAAAAATAAATGTTGCTGTATCTGAAAACTCCTCAGTGCTGCCATATAGTTTAATATGTCCGCACAAGTCCCGTTTTCTTAATGAATGCTGCAGTACTATATGAAAGCTCATTGCTTCAATACAGCTTACTGACTGTGAATATCTGACTCTGTGCGCCAGTGTTTCTCCCTTACCTGGTTTAGTGTATTGCAGTATTACAGGATATGTTCAGCGGTCTGTGCTGCCTGCCCACAAGGGCACAGAATTGATGGGACCAGTCCTAGTCTATTTAATAGCTGTTTAGTCTGCTGTGTCCTGTCCTGATGCGGAAGATGATAACCTGCTCAGCGCTGTCAAGATAGTGATAGTTGTCTTTTTGGTGGTCAACTTTCATAATAGCTTTGATGAGAGTTCTCTTTCCCTGGCCTTGGTGATCATGTGCTGTTCCATTTTTGTGCCCGCATATCTGCCTCTTCATTTCCTGGTATGCCACAGGGGGATGTAGCCACTGTAGTACTACCCTTATGTGGATGCTGACTTCTCACTGTGTAATGGCAATATGTATGTAATAGTTACAATTTATATAAGCCTATTAACTGTTTTAAGAACAACCTTCAGAATGAGAATGAAAGTGGAAGTAGTCTTACGACGACATTCTGAAACCACGCAGAATAAAGCTCTTATTGCACCAGACATGCAGTCCATGTTTGGAAAGTTCAAAAGCGGATCTGTGAATGGGCAGCAAACATAGATGCCTCTACTCTACATGAACTAGTAATGTCCAGCACATGCGGGAGTACTCCGTAATGCACGATCTCACACGCTGGATAATAGGGTAATGTTGTAGGTACATTTACTGGATAAAGGTGAGACCTTGAAAGAAATCTTCTAGAGGACGATAGCTAACTGAATAAATCAGTAGTACAGAGATTTTTGGAATTGGAATCAAGCGTGGCAATAGCGGAGCAGAACAAGATACGGACGAAATAGTCGGATGAAAAATCATGAACAATAAGCATACCTACTTTCTACAATCTGCTAAACAGAGACTGCCCATCTATGGGTTTGCCCGGATTGCAATGACATCAATTCTTAAATAAAGTTCTCTATCAAACATTATTTCCCCATTTATATCTGCACTGTTCTCTGCAGAATTAACAAATAGTGATTGGAACATAGAGATCAATAGAATTACTTGCCGCCCTATGTTTTCCAGTAAAATAGGATTGTAGCAACTTGATTCAGTGTAGCAATTTCATTCGGACCGACGATAAATGTATGTAATAAATGAAATTCGATATATACAGCGAAGAAAAATAAAGAATTAATATAATTTAGTATTTTGAAAAGTGTTGTTAAATGGGTAAAGTTGTTATATAACATAATGCATATAAGGATTTGCCATTTGTTCGTTTGGTTACTGCGGCACTTTCCATGTTTTCGGACATCTTCCGATATTTTGTCTATTTATATTTTAATCATGAGTGTTTCCATCTTCATCTCTAGATTCCAATATCTACCTGTTTCCATCTTCATCTCTAGATTCCAATAGCTACCTGTTTCCATCTCCATCTTCTAGATTCCAATAGCTACCTGTTTCCATCTTCTAGATTCCAATAGCTATCTGTTTCCATCTTCTAGATTCCAATAGCTACCTGTTTCCATCTTCTAGATTCCAATACCTACCTGTTTCCATCTTCTAGATTCCAATACCTACCTGTTTCCATCTTCTAGATTCCAATAGCTACCTGTTTCCATCTTCTAGATTCCAATACCTACCTGTTTCCATCTTATAGATTCCAATACCTACCTGTTTCCATCTTCTAGATTCCAATAGCTACCTGTTTCCATCTTCTAGATTCCAATACCTACTTGTTTCCATCTTCTAGATTCCAATAGCTACCTGTTTCCATCTTCTAGATTCCAATAGCTACCTGTTTCCATCTTCTAGATTCCAATAGCTACCTGTTTCCATCTTCTAGATTCCAATAGCTACCTGTTTCCATCTTCTAGATTCCAATAGCTACCTGTTTCCATCTTCTAATTCCAATAGCTACCTGTTTCCATCTTCTAGATTCCAATACCTACCTGTTTCCATCTTCTAGATTCCAATAGCTACCTGTTTCTAGCTAAGGGACATTGTGTAAGCCGATACTGGCTGTACTATTACATACGAGATTATTGTTGAGAAATCACTTGACAAAGACATTAGTGAAAAACATTACAGTGTGTGAAATTAGATGTTTGAAGAAAGCTATAAATGTCACAAGAAGAGACCGACGGAGAAATGAAGATACCAGGAAAGAAATAAAGAACATCTAAAGTGGACAAGAGACAGTAACTCTGGTGATGTGCCACTTCATGAGAATTGAACCAACGCAACCTGTATTTCGTACAAACAACAGCAGAAGATCGGGCTACAAGGCACGAGAAAGACCAAGAACTAGATGGGCGGAGAAAATCAAAGAAACCTAAAAAAGACACGCACTGACCATGCCCAATGCGACCCAAGAAGTATGTTTTAGATAGAAAACTTCAACTCTCCATGACGCGTAATAACAAGTTGAAATGACAATAGCTAGATAGATTAGTGCAGAATGTCAATATTAATCTGGCAACTCGTTACAGTCGCAAATTAAGATGTGCCAGGAGAAAGTAGAAAGTCATATATAATCTGCTACACCTATATTCGCTTTGGTC
This sequence comes from Meghimatium bilineatum, assembly GCA_034231615.1. Lineage (NCBI taxonomy): Eukaryota > Metazoa > Mollusca > Gastropoda > Stylommatophora > Philomycidae > Meghimatium > Meghimatium bilineatum. The sequence goes on from CM067320.1 coordinate 84,519,079, forward strand.
TAACATAATGTTGTCATTGTAATAAATTTTATATAGGTTCTCATTGATAGAAAACGATTGGCAGTTGGACAGAGAACCACTTCAATGACTCTCGCAGTGTTTTAAGAGATCCAATCAACATTGACGTTACATCGCCACGTCATGAATGAAAAGACAGAATGCACAGACGCCTAATTATAATTATAGCTGTTCCAAATGTGGCAGGGGATTGTATGCCAGGATTGAACTTTTCAATCATATCCTTACACCAGAGAGAGAGAGAGAGAGAGAGAGAGAGAGAGATATGCAACAACACGAGCCTAAAACTGCTGACATCATCAGCTGCGATGGCCAGCTACTAGGTATAGCAAACCTTCACTCTTTCATCTTTTCTTTCATGAAGTTTCTGTAAGGAGTCACGATTTTCTGCACATCACGATAAAACATGCACGTTGCGGTGTTCCGTAAATAATTGTATATAAAAAAATTAACTGACCTACTCAGAGTCTATTTTGATGGGAATGCCATTAAAATCTACAATTGAAATGAAAATATCGACATTAGAAATGAAATGTTATAGAAAGTTTTATGAATATCATGGACAGAAAGATGAATCAACGCGAATGACCACAAAGACCTAAACATAGAAGAAAACTGGCTCCTCAAAACTATCAAGACACGCAAGCTGACATATTATGAGGACATATAAAGAGAAACAATGGTTTAGAAAAATTAATCATGGAGAGGAAAGTTCCAGGAAAGAGAACACTAGGCAGACCAAGACTGATGATGATGTTCCTCCTTCGCTAGCGAAGATGAGCATGACATGAAAAAAACATTAAATGCGATGAATATATATATATATATATATATATATATATATATATATATATATATATATATATATATATATATATATATATATATATATATATATATATATATATATATATATATATATATATATATATATATATATATATATAATAATAATTAAAATTGGCAATCAACTAATTTAGTTATTTAGTTTGTGAGTTCGTAGATGCCCGATGAGTCCGATTCGTGCACGGAAAGTTCTATTGCAGTGCATGCAGGAGTGCTGAAGGTTCGGGGTAGGAGAATTTACGGATTTGTCCTTCCGCTTCTTGCGCTTGTGGATTGCCCGCAGTGTTCTTTCTTTTTCAAATTTCGTGATGCCAGCAGTGGTCTGAGTGTGCCAGGCTGTGCGATCAAGTGATGTAGTCTCCCAGGAGCTTGGATCGATGCTGCAGTTCTTGAGAGAGCTTTTTCGGTGATCCTTGAAGCGCTTTTTCTGTCCTCCACTTGAACGTTTACCTTCGCACAACTCCCCATAGAATAATCTCTTTGGAAGGCGCTTGTCTGGCATACGGACGATGTGGCCAGTCCAGCGGAGTTGAGACCTAGTCAGCATTGCATGGATGCTTTGCATACAGGACTTCTGAAGAATTTCCGTATCTGGTACACGATCCTGCCAACGTACTCCCATGAGGTTTCGTAGGCACCGAAGATGAAAAGAGTTAAGCTGTCGAGCGTGTCTCGCATAGACAGTCCAGGATGACGCAGCATAAAACAGTGTTGGTAGAACCACTGCACGGTACACGTCCAACTTAGTTGTCAAACTGAGACCACACCTGATCCAGACGTTGGCACGAAGGCTCCCGAATGCTGCACTGGCACGAGCAATACGCAGGGCAACATCCTCATCAATTGTTGCAGTTTGTGATAGTGTGCTGCCGAGATATACAAACTTATTGGCATTATTAAGTTTTTGTCCCTTTACTTTGATCACTGGCATTGTGTAGGGGACACCTAGCGATGGTTGATACATTACTAAAGTCTTCGCGGTGCTGATGGTGAGACCGAACGCATCACAGGCCAAAGAAAAGAGGTCCATGCTGTCTTGCATGTCTTTAAGACTGGTAGCATTTAATGTACAATCATCGGCGAACAAGAGGTCGCGAACAATGTCCGTTTTAGTTTTGGTCTTGGCCTTCAATCTAGACCAAGACTACGATGGACACAGGATATTTGATCTCCTAAACATGACACTGGAAGAAGCTGGGCAGGATCCAGGGGCTTACGGGCTTACAGAGTGGCAGTAAGAACAACGTTCTGTAAAGGACACGTCACATAGACAGGTGTTAGTGTATCAGTGTCAATTACATGATACGTAGACACGGCATGATCTCCGCGTCAGACCGCATACACATCTGAAGAGAACATGAATAATATATCTAACTTATTCCTACCATTTCCAAAAGTCACGACATTGTATTTCTCTGGTTTTGGCAAAAATGAAATTCTGCTCCATTGATCTGGTGAAAGATTTCAAATTCGACAATGATGTGCAGATGTAATCTGAGGCGTCTTTAGTTTTCTGGCATAATTGCAGCAGATCGTGCCTTCCTCGCACTTATAGGAATCTCGCTGTTCTATAATGCTAGTTCATCAACAATAATAAAATGTTAGCTTATTCCTGACAGTATCGGTTCGTATCAGTGCCAAAGTGTGCGTCCAACAGAAACTGAATGTTGCGTTCTTTGATGCGCAACAAGCCGAGTTTAAAATATCGCCCATAATAATAATAAGACACTCAATATAAGGGAATAAAAAATTACACCTATTAAGAAGCTATATCTTTCCAGTGGCAACATAGGGTTGTGAAACGCGGGCAATGACATCGACAATGAAAAGAAAACATCGGCATTCGAAATGAATGTTATAGAAGGTCCTAGAATATCATGGACAGAAAGAGGAATCAATGCAGACTCCGCAAAGATCTGAACATAAAAGAAGAATGACTCCTCAAAACTATTTTTAAACAAATACGAAAAGTAATATATTTCGGACATATAAAGAGACACAAGGATCTAGAAAGATTAATAATGGAGAGACAATTCCAGGAAAGAGAACAAGTGGTAGACAGACCAAGACTACGATGGGCACAGACATCAACGACCTTTTGAACATGACACTGGAAGAAGATGGGCAGCTTGTACAGAACCGAGAGGGTTACAGAATGGCAGTACGGACAAAGTTATGTAAATGACATGTCATATAGATAGATTAAGGCCCTTTTCCATTTCTTTTTCATAGATATATTGATGATGATTACTTACATGTCTGTGGCGGAATTCTCTCGTTTCATCAACTTTTTCAACCATAGCAACCATACTTTTCAATTCACATATAACATCTCTACTACATCTGTCAACTACATTGGCATAATTGTCATAGAGCATTCCTCTTACCTTAGTACATCTGTAAACTACATACCTACTGATTCACATACCTCTTACTTTAGCACATCTGTAAACTACATACATATTGATGCATATTGACATATTTTTCTGCTTTACACTTCTCATCCACCTGCTTGTTGTAAATCTTTGCCATTGTCCCAACATCTTCGCCTTCGTCGCCTACGTAGTGATGATAACGACTTTCTTGATAAATCTTATGAGATGATGTGTTTTTTAGCGAGTTCCATGAGTTCAGACTGCACGCTATCATCAGTGCACACCGAACACGTCCGTAGGTGCTATAAATCCCGTCTCAATAAATCCACCAGGTGTTGACAGTTTCCGTTCGATGCCGGTTTTATAATTCTTTTCATATATTATATTTTTGTGTGTTTCTCTTAACAAAATAATTTGTTGTAAAAATAGTTGTTAATATTAGTAATAAAACTAGTAAATACGGAAAAATATTCAATATACAAATATTGTAAATGAAAAAAACAAAAACGATTGAAGAAAATAAATACGTTTCAGCTCAATAGGATCCTTTATCAGGAAATAAAAAAAACGACGATTAAACGTAATATATAGACTAAAGGGATACCACACAGGGATATCCTTACTAAGCTACACAGGGAAACATTTTCTAACAAAATATTAGAACAACGATTACGATCATACATTGAACCACAATTTAAAAACACCAAAATGGGATTCCGTAAGAACAAAAGCTGTACTGTTGCTATCCTTACACTTAGGCAGCTAACAGAAATAGCCACAGTAAACGACAAAGAATTATATATCGCATTTGTCGACCATGAACAGGCCTTCGACAGAGTAGACAGACAACAACTATGGGCAACACTATCAATATACGAGCACCAGAACATTTAGTCAATATATGCAAGAGAATCTATGCTAATAGCCAATGTGAAGTAAGAGCCAATATATGGGTGTCCAATATATGGGTGTCCAATATATGGGTGTCCAATATATGGGTGTCCAATATATGGGTGTCCAATATATGGGTGTCCATTAAGTTCCAAGTATAATCAGGAGTTCGTCAGGAGTGTTTCCTATCCCTCCCCCTACATTTTATAAGTACCAACGAAGAAGATAACATAAAAGACAAATTGAACGAACTACTCTTTGCAGACGACCAAGTACTAATAGCGACATTAGAAGAACAATTGCAAGACCATATGAACAAACTCCACACAACATGTCAAAAATTCAACATGAAGATCAATATTGAAAAGACCGAAATAATGGTAATAGCAAATAGAGAAAGAAATATCACTGTCTCCATCGATAATAAACACATTAAACAGGTAAAGGAGTTTAATTACTTAGGAACATTATTTCCAGTGAAGGGAAAAGCAGTAAAGAGATACAAAATAGATGCACCAAAATATACCAGATCCTAGGACAGATGACACGTATTTTTGAAAACAAAAATGTAAACATAGACACTAAAGTTGCATATACATGATGATTATTATACATCACTGTCCATCGCCGAACCTGGATAATGACAGCACAAGACAGAAGAAAAATAGTTACAGCAGAAACGACATGTCTACGAAGAGTACTCGTGTGTCATTAGGAGATCGAATTAGAAACGATAACATCAGACAGATAACCAAAACAATACCAGTATTAGAACACATCAAAATACAACAGATCAAGTGATTTTCACACGCTTCCAGACTACCGACAGACAGCATGTCACAGATGGCCACGGCACATAGACATAACGGCTATAAAACCAGGGGCAGATCAAATAAAACATGGATCACAGAAATCAAAGAGGCCACGGGAACAAGCTTACAAACAACACACAAGAAGGCCATCTCCAGAGAAATTTTCTACCCCTGATGTCACAAAGGCCACAGCGTATAGTTATATATATAGGTAGATAGATAGATAGAAATATACTTTATACCAAGACCTACCGATCATCAAATCAAGACATAAAATAGCTCAGGTTAAATAATACTTCATGGTCGCCAATAATGATCATCACCTCTTACACCAATCTCTAGACAGCACAAAAGGAAGGCGTATCAAGAGAGGACGGTCATTGATGGCAGAAGCAGAAGATACCCTACTCCGAGTGTGTGAGCTGAAAGAAGTGGGAAGAGGCTGTGAATGGGTGGCATTTGACAGAGAGAGAAAGTTATTGACAACAGTGGTGATACAGATGGGAAGAGAGTGCCGCGACTGGGCTGCCAACAGAACAGAAGGAATGACCTAAGAACCCATACTGCAGCTCTAGAAACCACACGATATGATAATTTACACAGACGGCTCAGTAACACAAGAAACAAACAGGTGTGGTTTGTCTTTCACGGCCTATCAAAATGGCAAGAAATTAACTGAGAAGTCAGCTGCGTACCCCACTTCAACATGGAGTATGAGAATGGAAATAGAAGCGGTGACAGCAGCTCTCACTTGGCTGGCGACGCAACCACCAGACTCGTTGATTCTATCAGCACTCAAAGTATACTGGGCAAGATAGAAAAGTGAATGATCAGGACTGAATGGGTCAATCTACTCAACAACGCGCAGAGCATTGCATGGATCTACTGTCCAGGCCATACTGAGGTCAGGGGAAACGAAAGAGCCGATGTGTAGGCTGGTAAAACCTTGGCTGTCAAGATAAACAAAAATAGGTAGATGTGTTACCAAAATAAAACATGAAACAACCTAACAACGAGATATAGGGACAGACGACGTTTCGACTAAAAAGCCTTCATCAGGACAAACGAAAGACATCAGTACAACGAATCTTACATGGAGACAAACGTGGTTGATAGGGAGGAAAGAGGAGGAGAGATAGCGAATAGATAGTGGAGGAAGCAAATAGGGATCAGCATAGCAGGGACGAAGAGAGAATTGGCTGGCCGGAACCGAGATAAGAAGAGGCAGGATTGAATTGATTAGAGAAGTCATGGATACCCTAGGAGAAGACGAGGAGGAAGTAGAACGAGACAATGTACATATTCAGAGAATGGTAAAAATGGAAGTGACTATAGGCGATGGGAGAAAGTGCTCCTTCTCCGGAAAGATCAGAAGAACGTGTAATCAGCAACTGACTGGTACACTGAGCTTATACACTTTTAGATGGCTGACGGAACGACAAGCATGGGAATGTCCCCAATGTTGTGACGCTTGTTCCTAATCAAGAATCAAGAATGAATCGCTCTCACCAAAGGGCACAGGATATGCATGGCTATGGACGTACATGACTTTTAGCTGAATAAAGGTGGACTTCATTTGGTATGTTTTTGATTATTGTCACGGTTTGCTTTGGTTACTATTTATATCTTTGCAGTAGTCTTGGCTATTTTTGGCATGCGATTCAAAATATATAATATTGCCCAACGGGAATAATCAAGAAAGTAAACGAATGAAGGCCTCATTAATTTAACTAGAAGGCATATGCAGTCCAGAGCCACGGTATATGTGACACACCTATAATAAACGTAATAAAAAGACTGGATCGCTCTTACGAAGCGTCCAGTACTTGTGACAAACCTATTACGTGATATCTAATAGTATTTTGGGGTTCATTACAGGAATCAGTGGCCACATTTCATCAGAACAAATCATATATTATTTAACAAAACGAATTTTCGCTAAAGACGCATAAACCGTCGTATCCATAATTCTGTCCGCAACGCACTGAGAACCCCCCTCCCCCTGGATGACCCTAGGTGTGGGCTTTATGTGTGTTGCACGCAGATCAATTCATTGGTAGCAGAAGTTGTGTCTTTTTTAATGAGGTCACTGATTTCTGTAATAAATCTATTTTGTGTTTCAGCAATTTTACTGAATTGTGGACGCCGCAACGATATCTTTAGGTAGACAAGCAGTGCATTGAAGCCTGCGTAACAGCATTGCACGCACTGTACCTGGCTTCATTCGCAATCCGAATGTAATTCCTAATTAGTTACATTTATATATCTTACCTGCTGTTCAGAGAAATGTAGAGCAGATTCCTGTGTGAACTCTTGTTAACATATGATACCGCGGGACTAGCGAAAGGTTTATAAGAATTATTTGTCTTCATAGACCGACACACAGACAAGCTCTGGACGTGGACATCTGTCAAGTTAGAACAACATTGAGTGAGTTATCGTTGCTTTATTGTATATTTAGATAAATTGTATATTAAGATATTTGAGAGGTGGACTCAAACTCGTTGCTATCAAAATCAGACCCCGTGTCCGCAACGAAGGTTGGCTGCAACGGACCTTCAACATTATTCTGTCCCTTGTTTTGGTGGTGCACTCTGCTAGATTGTAATCTGTCCATCTCGTGCTGCTTTTCTCTGTCTGATATGTCTGCCTACGTTTTGATCCTCTTCCCTCAACTCTGGTATCTCTGCCTACGTTTTGATCCTCTTCCCTCAACTCTGGTATCTCTGCCTTCGTTTTGATCCTCTTCCCTCAACTCTGGTATCTCTGCCTACGTCTTGATCCTCTTCCCTCAACTCTGGTATATCTGCCTACGTTTTGATCCTCTTCCCTCATCTCTGGTATATCTGCCTACGTTTTGATCCTCTTCCTTCAACTCTGGTATCTCTGCCTACATTGTTATTCTCTTCCCTCAACTGTGGTATCTCTGCCTACTTTGTGATCGCCTTCCCTCAACTCTGGTATCTCTGCCTAAGTTTTGATCCTCTTCCCTCATCTCTGGTATATCTGCCTACGTTTTGATCCTCTTCCTTCAACTCTGGTATCTCTGCCTACATTGTTATTCTTTTCCCTCAACTGTGGTATCTCTGCCTACTTTGTGATCGCCTTCCCTCAACTCTGGTATCTCTGCCTACGTTTTTACCCTCTCCCCTCAACCCTGGTATTTCTGATTACGTTTTGATCCTCTTCCCACAAATCTGGTATCTCTGACTACAATAAGATCCTCTTCCCACAACTCTGGTATCTCTGACTACGTTTTGACCCTCCTCCATCGACTCTAACCTAAGTAAAGTCTTCAACATTTTGTCATGACGTTTAAATATGTCCTTAACAATTTCGTTGTTTAAAAAAAATTTCCTTGAATAGTTCTTTCTTCATTGAAAATGGTGCCAGTACATCTTTGTTTTCTTTTCTTTCAATGAGGTTCTCCATATTCCTTTATATATCCACACTTCAAAGGCATTGATTCTGTTCTCTAGTTGGTTGTTTTTTAATCATACATTATTGCAGAGTAGATGTAGCATGCAACATGAAATACAGCTACAGAAAAACCATTCAGGATCTTGAGAATTTACTAGTAACATATGTCTGTTTCAAATCATATATCTACATTAACTGTTCAGAAATGCAACATTATTGCAGGACACTAAAATTTCAAACGTGTACCAAACTTTTATTTTACAAAATTAATGTTTCAGCCTTGGCATGAAGACACTTTCTGATTTTAGCAATGAAATGATGTTCATTAAATTTGATTTTGGTCTTTTATACTTTACGAGTGAGGCTACAATTTCAGTAAGGTGTAGACCTCCTCTGATCTCTATCAGAGAACGACATCTCCGTAACATGGATCTAATTAGCCGTTGGATCTGCTGTTGTTGGAAGGCAGCCCACTCCTCCAGCAGTGCAAGATACAACTGTGGAAGATTGGCTGGGTCCATGTCTCGCTGGCGGAGTTATCTTTTGAGTTCATTCCCACATGTTTTCTATGGGGTTCATGTCTGATGATATGACTGGACACGGAATGGTCTGGTCATTGTTGTCAGCGAGGAACCAGGTGATGAGTTGTGCCACATGAGGTCGATCGTTATCCTGCTGGAAAGTCTATCCTGGTCCAGCCAAATTTGGAAGGACGTGAGGACGAACAGGGTTTTAAGGGATTCTCATGAACCTGTCACGAGTTATTGCTAAAAATGTTGTTTTGACCGTGACCTCTTTCATGACCTCCCACACCATGAGGTAAGTAGAATTCAGGTAAACACGCGAAAATAATGACCAGGTGGACACAGTCGATAGGTTGAATGATGTCCAATCAGCGAATATATTTTATAAAAGTAACTCCAACATATTTACGTTTCTTATTTTAAAATGTATACATATATGAAACATAATATAAATGGTTGTATTATAATATTATGATAGAACATAAGATAAATGTACTCGATCCGAACAAATAGACACTCTTGCCGATTATCAAGATTCGATACAAAGTATTACAGCTGGTAAACTGTGCAACAAATAGTACTTAGGTAAAATAAAATACAAGCTTGATTAGATTTGTGTTTAATGTCAAGCTGACCAACTGTGACTTTGTGTTCAATGTCAAGCTGACCAACCTTGACTTTGTGTTTAATGTCAAGCTGACCAACCTTGACTTTGTGTTTTACTTAAGTACTAAGATTATAAAAAACACGTTTGTTGGTGGTGAAACTATGTCAGTTGACATGATTAGGCTATGTAATGAGATGACATGAACATGGAATGAGATGACATGAACATGGAATTAGATGACATAAACATGTAATGAGATGACATGAACATGTAATGAGATGACATGAACATGGAATGAGATGACATGAACATGGAATGAGATGACATAAACATGTAATGAGATGACATGAACATGGAATGAGATGACATGAACATGCAATGAGATGACATGAACATGCAATGAGATGACATGAACATGTAATGAGATCACATAAACATGCAATTATATGACATGCACATGTAATGAGATGACATGAACATGTAATTATATGACATGAACATGTAATGAGATGGCATGAACATGTATCGAGATGACATGACCATGTAATGAGATTATATGAACATGTAATCAGCTGACATTAACATGTAATTAGATGACATTAATATGTGATGAGATGACGTAAACATGTACTGAGATGACATGACCATGTAATGAGATGACATGACCATGTAATGAGATGACATGAACATGTAATGAGATGACACGAACATGTAATGAGATGACATGAACATGTAACGAGATGACATGAACATGCAATAAGATGACATGAGCATGTAATGAGATGAAATGAACATGGAATAAGATTGCATGAACATGTAATGAGATATGGGCATGTAATGAGATGACATGAACATGTAATGAGATTGCATGAACATGGAATAAGATGACATGAGCATGTAATGTGATGACATGAACATGTAATGAGATGGAATGAACATGGAATAAGATGACATGAACATGGAATAGATGACATGAACATGTAATGATATGACATGAATATGTAACAACATGAAAATGTAATGAGACAAGTTTCACATTTTGAAATGACATTTGAAAGAGAAGAGCCGGTTGAGAAACTCTTGGGTTGACCCCATCAAGGATTGGTCTGGGAACGAGTTTTCAACATTCATCCGAACTGACAAATACAGAGGTTTTTGAAGTCCTTTTTGTTTTGATGTCTCTAATGTAGGACTTAGAGCGGTATAAGTTATGAGTTATAAGACAGGTTATGGACAGCAACAACGACGATAACAGCATCGTCATGCAACGACGATGAATTAATATAAATCAATGTTATCCTTCATAAAGAAGTGGGTTCATGGCATCTTAGCCGTATCAGAATAAAGGACACACACGTACTCGTTACCAGGTTAATAGATCCATATGCTAATCTCCATCAATGAGGGGTTCCACGAGATCATAATCTCCATTAGTGAGTGGGTCCATCTATACACACCCATGATATTTAAAGATGGACATATCAAACTAGGTGTTCCCTCGTCCAGAAACATACCAATGGGTATTACTCACCCTAACCCTAACCCTAAGCTTACTTTGAAAATAGATTCAGAAACAAACCAATGGATAGCACTCACTGTTTAGGGCAGCAGTCGTTCTTAGGATGAGCAGTACAGCACACAATTTCAGGTTCATATTGAGCGCATGGTTTGCAGCAGCTGGTGATAAACATAAATTGTACAGCGCAAAATACAAACAAATGAAGAGTGTTTATGATGTGCGGTGAAACGTGAAATTATTTGATATATAATAATTGTTGTTCACCTGATTCGCCTATACTTGAACATCAAGTAAAATATGGCGTTCAAAGAAAGCAGTGCACCAGATTATCTCAATCTTCAATCATATGACATGTCCCTAGAGGGATGTGCATTAATTAGTTCAACAATTGGTGGGAGAGGGGGGGGGGTCCTCGTTTTTGAAAATATTTGCGGTTTGACAAGAGAGAAGGAGGTATTGACAAGAGGGAGTGATGTGTTGATGACAAGAGTGAGGAGGTGTTGATAAGAGGGAGGTGTTGACAAGAGGGAGGGAGGGAAATGTTGACAAGAAGGAGTGATGTATTGACAAGAGAAATGGAGCTGATGACAAGGGGATGGGAGGAATTGACAAGAGGGAGTGAGGTGTTAACAAGAGGGAGGGAACTAGACGTTGACAAGTGGGAGTAAGGTGTTGACAAGAGGGAAGGAGCTATTGACAAGAGTGAGGAGGTACTGACAAGAAGGAAGGAGGTGTTAACAAAGAGGGAGGCAGGTGTTGACAAAAAGTTGACGTGAACAATCATTTTTTTTTTATACATCATTTGGGTCAAAAGGAATGATGTCTGTGTGAACTCTTGTCAACATATGATACCACGGAGCTAGCACACGTTTTATAATAATTATTTGTCTTCATAGACCGACACACACACACACACACACAAGCTCTGGACGTGGACACCTGTCAAGTTAGAACAACATCCAGCCAGTTATTGTTGCTTTATTGTATATTTATATATTATTTGTATATTCAGATATTTGAGAGGTGGACACAAACTCGTTGTTATCAAATCAGACCACCGTGTCCACAACGAAGGTTTGCTGCAACGGACCTCCAACATTATTCTGTGTGTTGTTTTAGGGGTGCACTCTGCTAGATTGTAACCTGTCCATCTCGTGCTCTGTTTCTTTCACTGGTATCTCTGCCTACGTTTTGATCGTCGTCCCTCAACTCTAACCTCAACTCTAACCTCAACTCTAACCTCAACTCTAACCTCAACTCTAACCTCAACTCTAACCTCAACTCTAACCTCAACTCTAACCTCAACTCTAAAGTCTTCAAAATTTTGTCAGGACAATTTTATTATGTCCAAAATAATTTTATTTTAATTTTCCATTTCCTTGAATAGTTCTCTCTTCATATAAAATGGTGCCAGTGCATTTTTTTCTTTTCTTTCAATGAAGGTCTCCATATTCTTTTATATATGCAGATTTCAAAGTAGGCATTGATTCTGTTTTCTATTTGCTAGTTTATTAATCATACATTAACGCAGAGTAGATGTATCGTGCAACATGACATTCAATACAATGATAGAAAAACCATTCAGGATCTTGGGAATATATTGTAAAATATACACAGTGTTCAGAAACACAACACTATTGCAGTGTTAATGGCCACTAAATTTCAAATATGTACCACAATTTTATTTTACAGAATTAATGTTTTAACCTTGGCATGAAGAACTTTTCACTTTAACAATCAAATGATGTTTATTAAATTTGGTTTGGACGTTTATTCTTTGCAAGTAAGACCACTGTTTTAGTAAGGTGTATGGTCTCCTCTGGCATCTATCAGAGAACGACATTTGCGTGGCATGGATCTAATTAGCTATTGGATCTGTTGTTGTGGGATGACAGCCCACTCCTGCAGTGCAAGAGAAACTTTCAGAGATTGCTGGAGCCATGCGCTGGCGTTGTCTTTTAAGTTCATCCCATAAGTGTTCTATTGATTTCATGTCTGATGACATGGCTGGCCATGAAATTGTCTGGACGTTGTTGTCAGCGAGGCACTGGGTGGTGAGCTGTGCACACGAGATCGATCGTTATCCTGCTGTAAAGTCGATATTGGAGCAGCCAAAATTGGAAGGACGCGAGAAGAAACAATTTCAGCGATATATTGTTCAGAATTCAGTATTACTTAAATTTGTCGCAGGTCACTTCTTCCAATGAAGCTGATCCCCCCCCCCCCCACATCAATACACCTCCACCGCCATGTGAACGAGTCTCGTCAATGCTGTTCGGGGTTTAACGCTTACGAACTCTGTGGTAAACTATTCTCCGTCTATTTAATGGCTAGAGCACACACACAAAAATGATTCATTACTAAACCATACCCGTCTCCAGCCATTCCAAACTTTAAATTGACGATGCTGATTCGCCCCACTGCAGTCGGTTCTGGCGTGCTGGTTCGTAAGAACAGGACCTTTGTAGGGTCTTCTACCCCAAAGACCAGAGTCGTAGATTCGGTTACTGATATTTTTATCTGAAATTCGACGAATTGCTGGCATTGAGGGACTGTAGAGGGCGCAGATGCACATCGGCTCTTGAGGTGACGTAACCGTATGAAATGGTCTTCGGCAGGAGTTGTGACTCTGGGTCTTGCACTGCGCGGCCGGTTTGCTACTGAGCCAGTTTGTTGAAGTCGTCTCCAAAGGCAACTAATGGTGCTTCTAACTACATTCAATTGTCTGGCTACTATTGTTTGTGATTGCCTAGTCTGTAAGTTTCCAATGATGGTATATCTTTCTTCTGTAGTGAGATGAACCATACTTGCACATTGCATGTTCAACAAAATATATTCAAGGACCGTCAATATTTTATAGGCATTCAATAATATGGTCAGAGAGTTTCTCGTTCATTAGGTTTCAAGGGATTCTCATGAACCTGTCACGAGTATTTGCCAAAATGTTGTTTTCACCTTGACCTCTTCAATGGCCTCTTTCATTACCTCACAAATCACGAGTTGAGTGCAATTCAGGTAACCACGAGAAGATAATGACCACATGGACACATCTGATATGTTAAATGATTATCAATCAGCGAATATATTTTATTTATAAAAGTAACTCCAAAACAGTTGCGTTTCTTATTTTGAACAGAATATATTTATATATATATATACGGAACAAATAGATACTCATGGCGATTATGAAGATTCGATGGTAAGTGTTACGGATGTTAAACTGTGCACCAATAGCACGTAGATAAAGTAAAACACAGGCTCGATTAGCTTTGTCTTCAATGTCAAGTTGACATTGTGTTTTACTTAAGTACTAAGATTATTAAAAACAAACAGTTGGTAGTGAAAATATGTCAGTTTTTGTGACATGAATATGTAATGAGATGACATTATTATGTAATGAGATGATATAAATATGTAATGAGATGATATGAACATGTAATGAGATGACATGAATATGTAATGAGATGACATTATTATGTAATGAGATGACATGAACATATAATGAGATGACATGAACATGCAACGAGACGACGTGAACATATACTGAGATGACATGAACATGTAATGAGATGACATGAACATGGAATGAGATGATATGAACATGTAATGAGATGACATGAACATGTAATGAGATGACATGAACATGTAATGAGATGACATGAACATGCAATGAGACGACGTGAATATATACTGAGATGACATGAACATGTAATGAGATGACGTGAACATGTACTGAGATGACATGAACATGGAATGATATGACATAAACATGTAATGAGATGACGTGAACATGTAATGAGATGACATGAACATGGAATGACATGACATGAACATGGAATGACATGACATGAACATGGAATAAGATGACATGAACATGGAATGAGATGACATGAACATGGAATGACATGAGATGAACATGGAATGAGATGACATGAACATGGAATGACATGACATGAACATGTAATGAGATAAGTTTCCCATTTCGAAATGACATTTGAAAGAGAAGAGCCGGTGGAGAAACTCTTGGGTTGCTCGCATCAAGGATTGAGCTGGGCATGAGTTTTCAACACTCACCCGAACGGACAGAGGTTTTTGAAGTCCATTTTGTTTTGATGTCTCCAATGTATGAACTATACCGCTCTGACTGGTTATGGACAGCAACAAAGAGGATAACAACATCGTCATAACCCAATGTTATCCTTCATAAAGAAGTGGGTTCAAGACACCTTAGCCGTATGAGATTAGAGGACACACGTGTACTCGTTACCAGGTTAATAGATCCATATGCTAATCTCCATAAATGAGGGGTTCCACGAGATCATAATCCCCATTAGTGAGTGGGTCCATATATACACACCCATGATATCTAAAGATGGACATATCAAACTAGGTGTTCCCTCGTCCAGAAACATACCAATGGTTATTACTCACCTTAATCCTAACCCTAACTCTGATCCTAACCTTACTTTGAAAATAGATTCAGAAACAAACCAATGGATAGTACTCACTGTTTAGGGCAGCAGTCGTTCTTAGGATGAGCAGTACAGCACACGATTTCAGGTTCATATTGAGCGCATGGTTTGCAGCAGCTGGTGATAAACAATATAAATTGTACAGCGCAAAATACAAACAAATGAAGAGTGTTTATGATGTGCGGTGAAACGTGAAATCAATTGATATATAATAATTGTTGTTCACCTGATTCGCCTATACTTGAACATCAAGTAAAATATGGCGTTCAAAGAAAGCAGTGTACCAGATTATCTCAATCTTAGATCATATAAAATGTCCCTAGAGGGATGTGCATTAATTAGTTCAACAATTGGTGGGGGAGGGGTCGTCGTTTCTGAAAATGTTTGCGCCGTTGACAAGGGAGAGGGAGGTGTTGACAAGAGGGAGGGAGATGTTGACAAAAGGTTGACGTGAACAGTAATTTCTTAATTTCGTATGCACCAGTTGGGTCAAAAAGCATGCTCCCATGGACCGCTGGATCGACAACCAACCATACACTAGTTAAATGGCTTGAGTTTGAAAAATGTTTCAAATAAATGTGAAAAAAAGGATTTTCAATATTTTGTCCTGCGAAAGTGCTTTGACGTAATTAAGCAGAGAAAGGGGAGTGAGTGTCCCTCACGTTTTGGTAGTTGATCGTAAGATTGGGAGAGGGGGGGGGGAATTCGTGACGTAATTTATGGTCATACCCTAGAGATGACCATACGATATTAGTCATATCTACGTCATGTTTGATGATCAATTTTGATTGATTTTTGTCGGTGAAATAAACAGATTAGATATCTGATTAGAAATATAAGCAAAGTTAAGGGTGAAATGAGAAGAGGCGGACAGAGAAAATCCAGGATTGATAACATCCAGTAATGGTATGCGCACGAGTTTTCTACATTCCTCCGAATGGCTGAGGATAAAGATGTATAGAGAGCTTTTCGTGCTGATGGTCTCCAGTGGTACACCGCTACGACTCCGCGGATTATGTTTCTTATTATTATTTAGGCCTATCATAAATAAAGTTCTCATTAACGAGGTTCACAGTTAACATTAGAATTCGTTGATCGCAGAGTTGTTGTTCACACTTCCAAACTGTATTTCATAGTTCTGGAATTAGGATAGATCTCATTAAACCGCTGACAACAAATCAATCGGGGGGAAATGTCAGGATTCTAAAGATAAATGATGATACTCTAATCATTACCGTATCAATTAGTTTGACATCGTTGTTTGTAATGTTTCATATAATTGACACATAATGACTAGACGAGGGTTCCATTGTGCATAATATAGTTCTTGTACATGTTATTTTGGACTATATAGTTCTTGTACATGTTATTTTGGACTATATAGTTCTTGTACATGTTATTTTGGACTATATAGTTCTTGTACATGTTATTTTACACTATATAGTTCTTGTACATGTTATTTTACACTATATAGTTCTTGTACATGTTATTTTGCTGCGCTTGAGTATTCTTCTTCTGTGTTCTCTGTCTGATAACTAACACGACCTGGGAGTGTGAAATGTTATGTGATACCGTTTAATGTGAGCCACGTTGCCCTAGCACATCTGATTTCGACAAGTTAATTAATATGAATCATCATGAAGTGAGTGAGAAACAAAATAAAAACAGAAATAAGTCTAGAACAATGTGGCTTCGTAGAAGACAAAGGTACCAATAATGATGTGTATATTTTGAGAACAATAACAGAGACGTTTATAGAGATAAAATCAGATCTGTACCTCTGTTTTATAGACTACACAAAGGCATTTCATAAAGTTAAATATAGTGAAGTTGTAAACATGCTAGAGAACGTGAACATAGATAGTAAGGATTTAAGAATCATCACGAACACGTACTTGCAACAAACAGCAGCAAAAAGAGTAGGAAATAAATTTGGCCATTTTCTAGAAATCAAGCACAGAGTTGTGTACCGTCACCAGACCTGTTCTCTTTATACAGCGAAAACATAATGCGTGCAATAGTAGATATCCCAGGAATATCAGTGGGAGGACAAAATATAAATAATTTGAGATATGCGGATGACACTGTTCTGATTGCAAAAAGTGAGGAAGACCTTCCAGAATTAATTAATGTAATAGTCACAGAAAGTAAAGAGAAAGGCTTCTTCCTAAATATCAAGAAAACAGAAGTAATTGTTATTTCAAAGAAACAAAATAACATACCTTGTAAGATCAATGTGAGTGATAGAGTATTAAAACAGGTTTACCAATTCAAATATTTAGGTATAACGATTACAGCAGATGGAAGAGGTTCAACAGAAATCAGATGCAGAATAGCGCAGGCAAAAACAGCATTTAGAGAAATAAAAAATATATTGTGTAATACGACCCTGTCATTAGAGGTGAGAAAGAGTTCTGCATTGCTATATAACTCGTATACTAACATATGGATGCCAGTTTTGGACAATAAACAAACAGGAAAGTGGGACATTAAAGGCAGTAGAGATGTGGTTCTATAGAAAAATGCTGAGAATACCATGGACTGCCAGAAAAACACACGTGGAAGTGTTGAAAGAGTCAAATGTGAAACGAACCTTAATCAATAATATAAGAAAAAGACAATCTTCATTTTTTGGCCACGTTGTGAGACAAAGAGATTTGGAGAACATAGTCACAACAGGCAAGATTGAAGGCAACAGAGACATAGGTCGACAACGTGAGAAAATATTAGTTTAACAACCTGACACGGTAGGGAAACAATAATGATCTTGATACAATAATACTGGAGACAGAGAGCTGTGGAGAACCATGATCGCCTATGGCAGCTGGCATGGCACCTAATGAATGAATGAAGTTAATATGATAGGACAGCTGTGTGTGTGTGGGGGGGATTTTTTGTTCATCTCCAGTATATGACCAATACGACCATGGCAGCTTACAGTTCATTTAACAACAATAACAACAACAACAACAACAATAGCAACAACAATACCAACAACAACAATAACAATAACAACAATAACAACAACAACAACAATAATAATAACAACAATAACAACAACAAGAACAACACTAACAACAATAACAAATGTTATTATATAATGTAACAATAACAGAAAATAGACTGTAAATATGAATACATTTTAGGACCGTCAGACACAAGAAATAACGTCAACGTAACAAACAAAAATTACAAGAAAGATTACACATAACAAAGCCAGAGGCAGACCATGCAAAATGTACTACAGAAATCAAAGAAGCCACAGGAACAAAGTTGCGAACAGCACACAAGAAGGCCATCTCTAGAGGACACTTCTACTCCTGCCGTCGCAAGACAAGCAAGGGCTACAGCGTATAGATAGATAGATGGAACACAAAAATGACCGAGAGGTTAGAGCATTGGTCTCACCATCCGTGAGGTCCAGAGTTCGCCTCCTGGAAAAGACTGAGTTTTTTATTTTCGGTAAATTGAAACAGCCCAGCCTATGCATGATATAGCGACATCAAGGGAATTCGACCTTTCTCACACAGCTACACGTATCCCAAAATAAGCCTCTAACTTTAAAACATGCAATGGGCACACTGACTGTTTCTTAATGTGATAAGGACCCTGGTAAGCCTAAGGAACTCTTGTCTCAGTAAATATTACGCTCTGCTGACACTGATCTATTCATCTTTGCTTATACGCACTTATCATCGCCTTCTCCGACGTGTCCAGTCCTATTCGTGAAACGTGTAACATTACGAATTATGATACTCGCATCGCCGAGGAGTGTAAAATCTCATATGCACAGATAAAACGTGCTGCTCGAAAAGATATAACAACAAACATACAGACGACCTGTCCTGATCATAAGTATCACAAATGTAGCAGTTTCGTTTCATGTAAACGAAACGAATTAATTGTGCAGATTAATATAGTATTTAACATATAGTACTCACGGCTCAAGGCAGCAAGTTTTCTTGGCAGGTTTGTTCACACACAACATCCCTGGCTGAGTTAGTGGAGGGCGTGGTCTGCAACTAATAATATCATTTATTTATTTAGAAATATGATTGGTTAGTAGTTGTGAAGAGACGATAATATGATTGGTTAGTAGTTGTGAAGAGACGATAATATGATTGGTTAGCAGATGTGAAGAGACGCCATCTGAATGGTTAGTAGTTGTGAAGATACGAAATATTATTGGTTGTTAGTTGTGAAGAAACAAAATATGATTGGCTATTAGTTGTGAAGAGACGAAATATGAATGGTTATCTATTTTTCTTCATCGTTCATTCTTTAACTCCCACTGAATATTTCTTGTAGCAGGATCATGATCCTATACGATTTCCAGAAATATGTAGTTCAGAGAATGGGAATTCCGTTATATTTGGGCTAATGACCCGACAGATTCATTTTCGGCGGATGATTAGTTATTAGTTGTGAAGAGGCGAAATGTGATTGGTTATTAGTTGTGAAGAGACGAAATGTGATTGGTTATTATTGGGAAGAGACGAAATATGATTGGTTATTAGTTGTGAAGAGACATATATTTACCAGTAAATTCTCAATCCTCCATTGCGGATATCGAAGAATACCCAATGCTGATTCCCTTGTTTCAGAGTTTTAACAAATACCTCAATGATCTGAATATACGCTGTACACAGTTCAACCCGTGCCATATCTAGTGCTGAATACATCTCTCTTATTCAGCAACTCTCCACCTACAGATGTTCATGTTCATACAGATGCTCGTATTCTCTTTTTGTTACCACCAGTGCTGTTCTCATGCACTTCATTTCGCATACAGTTAGTTTTTATTCTAGTTTCTCTGTCAGAGTCCATGTCTGGCATTGGTAACACAGTGTCGGCATGAACACTGTCTTTATTAACGTTATTTTGAAGATTATGTCCCTATTCTGGTGTTTCAGTAGCTGAATAAAATTGATATAAAAATGAGTTTTCCTTCTCACATCTTGTCTCTATTTCTCTATCCAGTCTCCCGGCTTCTGAGAACACGCTGCCTAGATACTTAAATTCCTTTACTTTGTTTAGTTTTATACAGTCCTATGTATATTTCTAGTGGCGATTGATTTCTGCATATCTTCAATGTTTATGATTTTAGTTTGTTGATTCTCATGTTGTTGGTTTCACAGTAAGTATTTAGTGTGTTTAGTTGTTTTTGCATCTCAGATATATCGTTGTGTATCAACACCTGATCGTCTGCGAATAGCAATTCGTTCTATGACGTTACTATCTTCTTTTTTTCCGTTCTCTTGTTCAGGTTAGTGTTCTTGTTTTACTTCAGTTAAGGTTCACTTAAAATCACACGTGTCCCACATGTGGCTGGGGATTCTATGAATCACACGTGTCCCACATGTGGCTGGGGATTCTATGAATCACACGTGTCCTACATGTGGCTGGGGATTCTATGAATCACACGTGTCCCACATGTGGCTGGGGATTCTATGAATCACACGTGTCCCACACGTGGCTGGGGATTCTATGAATCACACGTGTCCCACATGTGGCTGGGGATTCTATGACAGGATTGGGCTATTTGATCTGCGCACGTACCAGAGACATGCGACAACACAAGTCTGAAACTGTTGTCATTGACATTTGCGATGGACTGATTTTACCATTCTATGTTTTCCATTATTTCTACATGTACCAACTATATGAGTAAAAGTAAATCTTGTCTAGAAGTTATCTGTCAGTATAATCGAGCTTCTTGAGAAGTTATCATTCAAAATATTCAGTCTTGTGGAGAAGCTGACATTCAGAAAATATTTAGTCTTGTGGAGATGCTGACATTCAGATTAGATCGGTCTCTCGAGTTGGTTTTATATAGTAATGGTTTTTAAGGATAACCTGTTCAGTCAGTGCTTCATGTCAGTACTTCATGTCGGCGGTGTTGTATTGTGTCGGAAAGCAGTCTTGTGTTTATGTTATTATAGAGTAAACTGGTTGTTGTGGCCATGTTGATATTTAGATTTCCAGTTATCTTACTAAATTCCCTCCAACATTTCTTTTCTATTACTGGTTTTGTTGCTCAAGTTTGCTAATGTAATGTTGCAGATATTAGATCTGGCATTCAATGTGCAGAAGATGATTTTCCATGATTCTGGAACATTTTTATGTTCTTCTGAGAGTTAAAAACGTTATTCATAAAATGTGTAACTAACAAGACAAGGAAAGTAAACAATTAATTTTGTTAAAGTGAATAGCAGTGATTGCACAGACCAAACTCTGAGAACATGGAATTATACAAACATTTAACTGTAGAATGGAAATACTATACAATACTCAATAGTGATGTATATTGTGCTGGATGGTATGGTTGTGAGAGTTGGACACCCACTGCAGTCATGGAGAGACGATTACAGACTTTCTAATTCAAATGTTACAGATGAATTCTACGAATCTCCTATAGAGAAAATAAGAGAAATATGTACGTAGGAAATAAAATAGAGATGTGTACAGGTGTACAAGAACCTTTACTTTCAATAGTGAAATGACGAAAACTTGCAGGGTTTGGACATGTATGCCACAAAGATTTCTTGTAAAACATAAAACAACAATACTGCAGGGAACCATGGAAGGTGGAAGAACCAAAGGAGGAAAAATAAAAGCATGGACAGACAACATCAAGAACTTTACAAGAAAATATTTGTCCTCACTTGTCAGCGTCATTCAAGATAGAAATAGCTGGAGGACTGTGTGTTGATGCATCCAAGGTGGTAGCACTAGGACCTTGATGGGTTACTAGATTATAGATAGATACCATACGATTGTACTCACAGTTACTAGACTATAGATAAATGCGATACGAGTGTACTCACAGTTACTAGACTATAGATAGATACCATAGATTGTACTCACAGTTTAGGGCATTTCTTTTCCTTGTTGAAGCACAACAATCCTGGAGGTCGTGGTTTGCAGCTATAAATAGACACTATGTGTTGATTGGTTGACATTTGACAGAACATATATATAATGTATTCTCAGTTGATTGAATAGCACATTTCGAATTTGTAATCAATTATCGCATACGGAATAAAAGTTAATTATAGCTTTCACATTTAATTGAAATATGATGCTGGTTATTGTATCAAATACGATACTCATTATTGTATCAAATACGATACTCGAGATTGTATCAAATACGATACTCATTATTGTATCAAATACGATACTCGAGATTGTATCAAATACGATACTCATTATTGTATCAAATACGATACTCGAGATTGTATCAAATACGATACTCATTATTGTATCAAATACGATACTCGAGATTGTATCAAATACGATACTCATTATTGTATCAAATACGATACTCGAGATTGTATCAAATACGATACTCATTATTGTATCAAATACGATACTCGAGATTGTATCAAATACGATACTCATTATTGTATCAAATACGATACTCGAGATTGTATCAAATACGATACTCATTATTGTATCAAATACGATACTCGAGATTGTATCAGAGGATAGTATCGAAGACAGTCGTGGATGCACTAACAAAATAATGAAATGGATACTGAAATAGAAATGGGCATGTTCAGTGCAGGGCAGTATTTAGTATAAAGAAAGTATTTAGTATAAAGAAAGTATTTAGTATAAAGAAAGTATTTAGTATAAAGAAAGTATTTAGTATAAAGAAAGTATTTAGTATAAAGAAAGTATTTAGTATAAAGAAAGGTTATTCGACTACTACTTTCATTGGAATGCCCACTTTTTCATTCGATAGCTATGACATTTTTGCAGAAAATTATTTAAGGACTGGATGGGAAGGGGGAGGGTGTTTGCCCGCATTTGACTAAGTTTCTAGTACTATAATTCAAGTTATAATTCCCTAAGGAAGGTGGGGTGGGGGATGGTGACCGCAAACCCCTTTTTATCTACACGCTTGGTTCAGAAAATAAAAATGACCACGTGAGAGAGATACAAAAATGACGTCATCTCTGGAAGGAACTATCTGAAAAAATGCATCGAAACAGAACATTTGATTAGGGCAATAAACGTATACACCCTTATATGGCTGATGAACTGGGGAGCAAAGACTTATGTGAATGCCATCACCCTTACCGATTTTGTAATGATGGTTTCTAACCAAAAACCAGAGGTCCATTTTCATTGGTGCAAATAAAACGGTTGCCACAATGATGTACTGGCTTTCAGCATGTTGGAAATTTAGGAGGACCATTGTCCTGCTCCAAGAGAGACCATCATTGTCCTGCTACAAGATAGATCATCATTGTCCTACTACAAGATAGATCCAGCAGAAGTTTGAGAATGAACGCTGAAGAAGAAGTATGTGAAAGAGTAACAATGATAAACGTATATACTAAATCACTCGACAAACATGCCTGATAGGATCGGGAAAATGTGGCGTTGCTAAGGTAAACTGTCAGGGGAACGTTTTCCTTCATTATATTTTTGCTCGTAGATACTGTTATATATATATTAGTAGCTTAGCACGGAGTTGCATGGGGCGAGAATAAATGAAAAAAGAAAATAGAATATATAAATTTCGGAATGCAATATATATATATATATATATATATATATATATATATATATATATATATATATATATATATATATATATATATATATATATATAAATATATATATATATAAGTAATAGGCCTAGCAGAAAACATTTTCCGCAACTAATGGCCGCCTAATTAAATTTAAGAAAAAGAAAAGAGTTTGACAGTATATGCGTACTCTAGCCTGGCTCAATATTGAAATATTTAAATCTGCATACTTGTGAAAGTTATGTAATTTCTACGCAAATTGATCGCTTTAATGGACAAATCTTTACATTCATTTGATCAGAGGTAAACATGTCATCAAATCGTATCAATGTTGAGCTTTGCCAGATTACAGAATAATTTTTAAGATTGTTTGCTAGCACCACCGGCTGGCAAATGTGACAACTATAAAGGCTCCAAATATGGCCTGTCTACGTGCTAAGTTTGCGACACTATGTGTTACATGAAAACGTAGATCTATGGATTGCTTCCTATATATATATATATATATGGTATATGATGTCTATACATGCTACATCAACGTCGATGTTAGAGCTGTGAGCGGCTACGCTATGATAACGTGATGGTAATGAATCAAATCGCGATTGAGCTGTTATATCTACACCGAGAAAAACCTGCACACATAAAGAATACATAACGTGTGTTGTTTACGATACATAACGTGTGTTGTTTACAATACATAACGTGTGTTGTGTTGTTTCCAAGTAACAGGTAATTATTGTTTTTGTGTGTTAAATGACAGATTATAGTCTCCTGTCGAGGCACGACACTTTCAACCTAGGACCGGAGTCTAATCTGGTTATATTAGGTCGTGTTGGCTTTCATGTATGTGTGTGACCTTATGATTTGCGACAATTAAATGACCACGCATGTAATTATTTATATAGAAAATCCCTAGTGCGAAACTGACATGACATGTACACAGTTCAGTATTAATTGGAAATAAACATGAACACACTGGTAGACATCAAATGAAATGGGCATCCTTTTATGAGTTGGCGGGGCTAGATAGAGAGGTTTGTTCTTGGTATGTGGACAATATACATGCTCAATTCAGTCACGCCAAAAAAATTCTCGATAAGATGTCAAGTTTCTAATTACAAGTTTCATCAATGTCAAGTTTCTAACTACAAGTTTCAGCGGTGTATGCAACAAAAAACTCATTAAGATGTCAAGTTTCTAACTACAAGTTTCAGCCGTGTATGGAGCAAAAATTAAAAACAAAATCATATGAAGGTCAAGGGATAAATGTTCAAGTGTAGGGTAACAACCCTAAACAGGAAGTAGGTGGCTGGAATAACACAGGAAAAATATCCAGATAAACAAAAATAGGTACAAGTGTTACCACAATAAGACATAAAACAACATAACAACGAGATACAGAGACAATCGATGTTTCGATTAAAAACTCTTCATCAGGACAGGCAAAAGACAACAGTACAACTAATCTTACATATTCTCTATCTTACCTGCATATATCATCAACTGTATTTGTTTTTTCTGTTATTGTCTGCTCTTATTACTCGTCTCTTTCCCCTGCTCCACTTCTTTCTCCTGCTCCACATCTTTTCCCTGCTCCACATCTTTCTCCTGCTCCACATCTTTCCCCTGGTCCACATCTTTCTCCTGCTCCACATCTTTCCCCTCCTCCACATCTTTCTCCTGCTCCACATCTTTCTCCTGCTCTTTTGTCATATTTGCTCCGGGTTTTTTTCTTCTTTCTCGTCTATTCTTGCCGTGTCGACCTCTGTCTCTCCCCCTCTTCTGTTCCAATCTGATCTCTTGCACCATCCTCTTCTGTTCCCCTATTACGATTGTATGCTAATACTTATTGCCTGTGACCACTTTTCAGGTAAGTATCTTTATTGATCTTACCTGCTATCACATCTTATCTATTTTCACTCCTACCTCCTTCTGCGTACTTTCCCCTCCTCACTAACCACTATCTTCTCCCTATACCATCTTCTTCACCGCTACGCTGCTCCATCTTTGCTTCTTCCGTTATCTATTCGTTATCTCTCCTTTTTTTCACTCCCTTCAATAACCATGTTTGTCCTCATGTAAGATTCGTTGTACTGTTGTCTTTTGTCTGTCCTGATGAAGATATTTTAGTCAAAACGCTTGTCTGTATCTCGTCGTTAGGTTGTCTTATGTCTTATTTTGGTAATACTTCTACCCTTTTTTGTTTATGTTAATATGAAGTTCCAAGTATTTTTCCTAGAGGTCGGGACCTATGCATATATTACTTTTATATCACCATGACGGGTCAGACAAAAATAGCCTGGCGGGATGATTTAGCCCGTGGGTCGTATTTTCCCCCACCCATGATATATAATCTCACAAAGTTGTGGAACTTACTTCTGGAAGTCTTTCTTCTTAGAAACACACTTTTGCTGGCAGCAAGCACAAGTACACCTGCAAACAACTCTATCGCAACACTTCACATCTGATTCTGCAGGTGCTTCGCATTGACTTGAACAAAAATAAAACAATATTCAGTATTAAAAGAAATGAAATTCCTCACTCAATCAACACATATATTGATTATAATTTATAAATGGTTGTCTTCATCGAAGCCAACTAATTTAAATGGATATGGGTCCTAGCCATTTGAAAGTCCAGTCAACAGAAGATGGAAATTAAAATTGGTTGGGCAATCCTTGACATCGAGCAGAACCACATTCCTGCCCAAGCAAGCACTGGGGCTGAAGTCGGCTATACCAGGCCGAGAAGCGCACCAACAACCATTGTAACCCATAACACGATTATATAGCATTTCTTTACAACACTATTTTAAACTGTGTAGACCTTTAAAACTGCGAACGAGAAGAAGAAGAAGAAGATAGATCTGTGTGGTCAGTTTTATGTTCCAGCTTATGAAGTGCGTGGCCCGCGTATTGGTGGTATTGTGTAATGGACAAAAATAAATCCTTATACTTTGAACAAAATAAATCTACAAATCAATCTGGATATCCAGGGCACCATGACACCATTGAAGTTAAAGGCGGCAGGGGTAGGTTTCTCTGTGTTTTATGGCATGAAGATGCCTACAGAAGCGGTCACTCAATCGTAAGCCCGTTTCACCTGTATACTTCTTGTCACAACGTTTACATATGATAAATGACCATACAAGATCACATGTAGAGGCATCATAATAGTGACAGTGGTCTTAGGAAATGAAACAGAGCGGATCTGAACTACATAAGGACATGTTTAGCAATGACTGGGTTTGCAACGAATAGTGCCAAATTGAGCAGGAACATAAGAACAGGAGAGACTGTGGACCAAGATAGGATTAAGATTTTTGTCCCGCCTATAGGCAATCAAAGGAAATTTCTGGAAAACGGCACTAGTTTCAGAATGACACTGGAGACGGGAATAATGATTGAACAAGATTCGACGGACAGTAGAGTTATGGGGATGAAAAGTAAGGACAAGTTTAACTCTATCAGAGGAGGATGAAGTACCATGGGTATTAGTCAAACTCACTATCAGCTAGGTTAGTATCGAACCTGGCATGCTGTGCTTCACTAAGCAAGCTATTAACTCGACTGTCTCGCTCCTCCAAGAATGCAAGCATGAATATATCTTCATTTCCATCACAGTCTACTGTAGGATTATTCATGTTTTTGTTGTTGGAAAGATATGTTATCTAGTTGTGTTGCGGGGTAACAGATTTTCCTGTGACTCTCAGCCTGGTGCCTCCGTCTTAAAAGCAAGCACCCATGCATGCACATGTGATTGCTTGTACGCGACTGCGATCCTGCTCAATGTAGGGAATGGCCCTACCAATCTTAGTTTCCAGCCTCTACTGTTTGGATTACGTTATATCTCCACTTCAAGGCTTTGGCCTTGATGGCAACATTGAAGTATAAAAAGCAACCTATTTCATACTAAATACATACTTTTATGATACAAGTGCTCCACTCATACGACCCATACAATTTAGTTGTCCAAACCCGTAAAAAAGGTAGGGGTATGGAGGAAGATGGGGAGGGGTTTCAAACCACCGCTCTCTTATCCAATCAGAACATATAGTTTAGTACTAGTTTGCAGACAAAAGATCGGTTAGCGACACCCACCCAACGCCAATACATAAATTTTTCGTGTAACTATCATCACATTTTTAACTCATCAAAAAGATGTATTTATACACGAACACGGACACAAGCAAGTTTGTTCAGGTGACGCCCCTATTTACTTCAGGGGAATCCCCTGTTTACTTCAGGTGAAGCCCCTGTTTACTTAAGGTGAAGCCCCTCTTTACTTCAGGTGAAGCCCCTATTTACTTCAGATGAAGCCCCTCTTTACTTCAGATGAAACCCCTCTTTACTTCAGATGAAGCCCCTCTTTACTTCTGGTGAAGCCCCTTCTTAATGAAAAAAGTACTTATGGCCTTGATTCTTTCGTAAAACTTCCGAGCAATGGAATATGTCAAGAAAATCTCCCTTAACATTTCTGTCCTCAGCAATACTGATGAATGTGAAAAAATCTTGACCTGTCCAGTTTTTTATATTGTCTGCCTACAATTGGATATGACCTTCTCTTCTTCTTCTACCATCAACTGTATCCTGTAACATTATTTTTGACAGGGAAACATGTCGGAATACATGTTCAAACCATGCAAGTTTTCATCGTTTTACAGTTGAAAGCAGTGAGTCTTGTAAACCTGCCAGATTCTCTATTTTATTTTTTACGTGAATATTTATCTTATGATCTCTTTAAATTGGTAGCATATCGTATTCAGGACGTAGCCATCAACCCAGCATGTTTTGGTTGTAGTGACTTTCTAAGGAATATAAATACTTTCAATAGTTTTTCCATTGCTTCCTGAACTGTCCGGGTATACCGTTGTTTGTGGCGGGATTCGAACCCGGTACGATGGCCGTCAGAAACGCGATATATATCAGAGTACCTCAGATCTAATGTCAGCAATGCTCTATATAAGAAATGCTTAATTCGACATATGTGTTGACTATCCTATGTAAAATGTTTGTGGGCGTAAGATATAATTGGTAGTGTCCAACTCCTCTTCTTCTTCTTTCCTTCCTCTTTTACCCTTTACGGGTGTCGAGGGAGATACAATGTTCTTGTTCTCTCTTTTCTGGCAGCTTCAGATAATATTATTCGGTGTTCGTGTAATGTCTCTTTGATGTTGTCGATCCAGCGTACTCTAGGTCTACCCCTGACTCTTCTTTCTGCTTCTCCTCTCTTCATATATGTTTTATAAACTAATGAATCACACGGCATTCTTTCAATATGACCAAACCATTGTATCTGTTGGTTTTGTATGTGTTGTAGAATTGATGTGACACCCACTCTTTCTCTTATGACATCGTTTCTAATTCTGTGTCTTCCGGTCACTCCTGTGGCTTTTCTCAGACATCTGATCTCTGTTGTAACCAGCTGTCTCTTATGTTTTGTTGTTAAGGATCATGTTTGACATTGCTAGCACATGTTTCAATTACATAATATTTGAACAATAATCTGTAGTTATGTGCGCATTCCCTCTTGCTTGGTATGTGCTTTCTTTCATTTGCAAGTTTTGGCGAAATAATTTCATCTGGGTCTACGCCTACCTCATGAAGGTTTTCTGAACAATGATTTCATCTGGGTCTACGCCTACCTCATGAAGGTTTTCTGAACAATGATTTCAGTGAGTGCAAGTAATGAATATGTAAATATATGTAGACTTACTTAGTTGTCTGTTTGCAGTCTGTTCTGCAGCACTTGACACACTCACAGCATGTGCAGACAGGAACGTTCCAGCAATTGGGTTCAGCGGTGTTCCGCGTAGGTTTTGGCTTGTCATTAGGGCGAACAAGGTAAAATCTGAAGATGTCAGAATCTGGTGTGGAGATGCCAGCAGGGGGGGCGAAGGTGGGCACACTCTTTGCTGGTTAAGTCCGTATGACAGCTGATTACACACACAAACAAACAAAAACAAAAAAAAGATTTGCTGTGTTTTCTTCATGTCTTTCTGTTGTTTTTTGTTTGTTTAATTAGATAAGCGTTTGAACTGTATACTTGTCCTCTCGTGTGTCTGTCCGGCAAAAAATGTTGTTATTTGTTTAATTGTTTTGTGGGGTGTAAAGGGACTCACATTGCTCTCGTGCGGACCCAGTGTTAGCAGATAACCAAGATCCTAAAGTACCTCCTCGTGGTGCACACTGGAAACATAAATACAGCTGTTGCTCTTGCTATATTCCTGACTGACACTTTTAGGTTCGTGTCTATGGATGCTGTAGATGGAATGAGAATCGCCCGCGGGAGGACAGAAATGTCTCCGAAGTCTCTACACTATTACATCCAACATATACAAAGCATGTGCGCATTCCTTCTTGGCCGGCTTAAAAAGCATAAACATTAGAGGGGCGACCAATGTCAATGTCCCTAGCTAACGGTGATTTTACGAGTACATACTGAATCTGGAAAAGGTAACACACGCTAGAGGGCAGTGTAGTGCACGTGAGTCGATTCAATAACAACGGAGTCCAGCACGAGACCGTCTGGCGGAAGTGCTATTCCTGCTCGACAACACACAGAACGCAATTGACCCCATCACAATTGACCCCATTCAAAGTAGGAGTCATGATTCAGGTATTGGATACGCCAACTTGAACATGCACTACTGGGTATGGAAGAAAGCTTTGAATACAGCTCCCCATGCACACATGACCAGCATTGAACAAATGTCGGGAAGCGCATTGTTCATTTGTCTGACTGAAGCAGTGTTGAGACTCGGAATCTGAATGCGGGCAACGTACAAGAGAGGGGGGGGGGGGCGCAAGTCTCTAACGACACTGCAACATAGCCCAACTCGAGTGTCGGTCGTTGCCCAACACGGCTCACATAGAGGTGTGGGCTCAGTACCCAAGGGCCACTGCGAAGCTCCTCGTCCGAGAATCGTATTTTACCTACCTTTGTGGGTAATATACACAATGGCGAGTCAAAACACACAGACTGCGCTTTTTGATTGATTGCAAGGCCATCTCAAGCGGATGAGGCGGGAAATGAGAAATGCGTGAGAAATGTACAGGTCACACCCCAGACCCCCGACGTGTTTGACGAATCAGCGCCTCGTCTAGGAAGGCGTATCAACCCTGAATCTAATTCGACCTTCGCCGTAATCCAACACGGCTCATACGGAAGAAATTAGGTCTGTGACCTAGGGACCAAAGAGTGGTAATGGAATGGTCTTCCTACACGAGGAACAGGTCCTTGGCAGCGAAGCGCCTCGTCAGAGGAAAGACAAACAATGGGTGAACCAAGTAAACTATCAGCTCGTCTCGTAGCATGTAACCCCCCCCCGCCTGAATAGAAAGCTCCTCCAATAGGCATTGCACCAACACGAAAGGTGAAATATCTTTGGTATGAAAGAAAGCGCAAAAACATTCCCATTGCACATAGGAAGTAAGAGCTAATCGCTCTGAAATCCTGGGGTTGTCAATCAACCAATCAACTCGTCTGTCATAATTTATCTATCTGTCTGTCCTACAAAAAATATATCGTTTGTGTAATAGTTCGTTATATTGTTTTCCTTCTTCAGTGTTCACTCTCTAGCTCCCGCGAATGAGCAGGCTGTAGTCCGGAGAATGTAGCGCAATGCCTTGTGGTTTAAAGCTCTTCTGTGATATATTCTCCTATTGGCTATCCCTGACATGCTTTCTATGTTTCGCATAATAACCTATGTATACAGGGAGAAAAGAACTAGTGACATTACACATCCTTGTCTGACGCCCATTTCTATCTTTTGCAATTCTCCTACATTACTGTCAATCCTCATTGCAGCTGTTTGTTTCCAATACATATTTTTTACTATTTTTAGATATTTTCTATCAACATTTAGCTTTTCTGACATTTTTATCATTTCTGAATGCTTCACCTTGTCAAATGCTTTACTATAATCTATGAAGCACATGTACATGTCATTGTGTACTTCTATTGCCCTTTCCATAAATGTGTGTATTATTTATAGGGCATTTCTTGTGCATTTTCTTCCACAAATCCACATTTCTTTTCCGCAATTTCTGATGACACTACATCCTTAAAAAAAAATCCGATTTTAGTCAAGACTTTCAACATCTCTATTTCTAAACTACACTATGAATATGGGCCAGTGATCGAGACATAGACAACAAACACAAACACGCTGCACGGGTATGTAACTTCATCCAGAACCACAAACATTTGAGCATCAGCACGTGCCAGAAGACCTCAATACTTCAAGGACCAATTTGGGCTAAGATCGATTTTTCTCAGACAGTTTGTGAGATTAACAATTTGTATCGCCAGGGTATTGCCTGAATCGGAAAGCGGATGAAGCCAATCTTCTATTTATTTTCAAGCTAATTTTGCAATAGGACCAGATGCACTATATATATATATATATATATATATATATATATATATATGGTAAATAGTGAAACATATATAGAATTAGAAACGATAACATCAGACAGATAACTATAACAATACCAGTATTGGCACGCATCAAGAGAGAACAGATCAAGTGGTATGCATACACTTCCAGACTACCAGATAGCATGTCAGAGATGACCATGACACATAGACATAAGGGCTATAATGCCAGAGGCAGACCATGTAAAAGATGGATCACAAAAATCAAAGAAGCCACACGAACAAGCTTACAAACATCACACAGGAAGGCCATATCAGAGAACCTTTCTACCCCTTACGCCGCAAGGCAAACAAGAGCCACAGCGTATAGATAGATATTAAAACATTGCATTATTAATGGCACCATTTAGTTTAACTTGGCCATAGATTGAGTTATGAAAAACTACACCAATTTGGATGCTTTTGTATAAAATGGAAAGATAATAGTATTCATTGAGATCAAGTACAGGATAGCACAAGTCAAATCAACACCCCCCCCCCCCCAAATAAAAAAGAGAAAAAGCTATGCTAAGGAGTACTATCAATGCATGTGAGAATATTCGAATGTTAGGATGTTATATGAAGCCAATCTTTCGCTATAGATGTGAAGCATGGACGATAAACAAAACAGTTGAAAGTTAACTGGAGGTAACTGAAATATGGTTTTTGAGAAGAATTATGAAAATTCTATGGTCAACCAAGAAAACTAATGTAGAAGTTATTAAAGATGTTGGGGACATCATCATGTAACATATTCTTTCCATAAGGTGGTCTTTTCATGAATTCTCTGAACAATGTGCTATCCTGGGCGAGTCTACCTGTCTTAGCTAGACACGTTTAAGCAACACAATATTCCAAAATAGAATTACTAGGCACATTTCTCCTGTAGTTTGCCATTGCTTTCAGAAGGAAATCCGTTTATCTAATAGCACACGAAGAAAGCACATTATTTTCTACGCCATTTTATAGCAGAAGTGGATGTTGGGGTAAAAAGACAAATTCTAGCAAATATTAGAAGCAGACAATCAAGATGTTTAGGGCATGTGATGAGAAGAACAAATCATGAACATTTAGTAAATACCGGAAATATCAATGAGAGAAGAGACAGAGGAAGACAAAGAGATTAATTGTTGGATTGTAAGTTATTATGGAAAAACTGAATGTCACCATCTGAATTTACTAAGCATATAAGGTATCGAGAAACATGATCGACAACGTCACTCAAGCGTGGTACGTATTTGATAGAGAGTATTGATCTTAATGTATAGACTGCTTGAAATTAAGGTGTATTCTCGATAATGCACACAAAATGTTGAGTCAACTATGTCATCTTTCCGAACAAATATCACCTCAAGTTCATGCGACGAATTCTTTCAACATTGCATTGTATAGATTGCACTTAAATATCCTTTTACAAAATAGTGTTCCAGAAACCATGTCCTGCTCCATGGATAGTTCCCCGATTAATCCTTCGCTAAAAAGTTGATAACTTTTCCGTCATTGGCATCAAATTTACACAAGATGGAGATACATAAAACATTTTTCTACCAGTTATATTGACATCCTATCTGGTCAATGTTGAAAATAGCATCCTATCTGAGTCAACCCATAACAAATATCTGGAAATCAAAAATAATAAATTAATGTAGGTCATTAAGCTGCGACTGTTCAAATCTAACGTAATATTCATATCAACATATAGTTGCGAATGTTGGAAAATAACAAAAGCACTGGAGAAGAAATTAAATTCGTTTGAAAATCAATGTTCTAGATAACGCTTAAATATTCCTTGGGAAGAATTCAATTCAAACAAGGAAGAAAGGAATCAAAACAGCCATATGTTTCCACAAGAACAAGAAGGAAATTATGAACTTGTGACAGATATGTACTCAGAATTAATGAAAACAGACCGCCACTACAAGCAGTAAAATGGCTACGAGATGGCAAAAGAAAATGAGAAACACGGAGAGAAAGGTCGCAGAACAACCATCAAGTATGTATTACTGTGGGTCTCAACAAAATACAAGAACTACAAACAATATCATCACATCAATCAAATCAGGGAGCAATGATTTCTGCAATATGCACAGGTTTCCTCGCTGAAGTAATCTAGATATCAGGTGGTCTAATACTAGAACACAGTTATTTGATGGTATGCATGCGTGAGTGTTAATGTGTGAGTGTTAATGTGTGAGTGTTAATGTGTGAGTGTGCACGTGTGAGTGTTAATGTGTGAGTGCGCATGTGTGAGTGTTAATGTGTGAGTGTGCACGTGTGAGTGTTAATGTGTGAGTGCGCATGTGTGAGTGTTAATGTGTGAGTGTGCATGTGTGAGTGTTAATATGTGAGTGCACATGTGTGAGTGTTAATGTGTGAGTGTGCATGTGTGAGTGTTAATATGTGAGTGTACATGTATTTGGGTTAGGGTCTGCTAACAACTAAATATAAACATGACCTAGTCACTGTTTCCTACCAATCTGGTTTTCGTTTAACATTTTTCGGAGGACACGAGATCAACAAATCTGGGCAGGTCTTCGATCTAGGCCGTTGACAGCAGCATACCACTGCTGAAACTGGCGCAGGGTTCAGGTTGGGTGGAGGACGAACCTGGTTGAACCGGAATATTTCAGTTGGTTTTGTTTGGATTCCGGCAGGGGGAAGTCTGTGCGCCATAGCCACTGGAAAGTCTGAAGACGGCCGAACAGGAGTCAATATTCAGAATATTAATACATCTCAGAATTTCTGTCTGGTCAAATATACACTGCAAAGATAAAGTATTGGATATTTAGAACATGATTAAGTATGTGTACATAACGTAATATAAGTTGTCAAATCATCTCTGCCAACATGTATTTTATACAAACTAAGTATTGTACAACTGTTTCTTGTTCAATGATGTATCCACTAAAACAATCTTAGACTGACCATTTGACCTCTGCTGACCAGTTGATATTTGTTTACCAGTTTATCTCTGCTGACCTATTGACCTCTGCTGAACAGTTGATCTCTGTGACATATTGACATCTGCTGAACAGTTGATCTCTGCTGACCAATTGACATCTGCTGAACAGTTGATCTCTGCTGACCTATTGACATCTGCTGAACAGTTGATCTCTGCTGACCTATTGACATCTGCAGAACAGTTGATCTCTGCTAACCAATTGACATCTGCTGAACAGTTGATCTCTGCTGACCTATTGACATCTGCTGAACAGTTGATCTCTGCTGACCAATTGACATCTGCTGACCAGTCGATCTCTGCTGACCAATTGACTTCTGCTGACCAGTTGATCTCTGCTGACCAGTTTATCTCTGCTGACCAGTTTATCTCTGCTGACCTATTGACCTCTGCTGACCAGTTGATATCTGCTGACCAGTTGATCTCTGCTGACCAGTTGATCTCTGCTGACCAGTTTATCTCTGCTGACCAGTTTATTTCTGCTGACCTATTGATCTCTGCTGACCAGTTAACCTCTGCTGACCAGTTGATCTCTGCTGACCAATTGACTTCTGCTGACCAGTTGATTTCTGCTGACCAGTTGATATCTGCTGACTAGTTGATCTCTGCTGACCTATTGACCTCTGCTGACCAGTTGATATCTGCTGACCAGTTGAACTCTGCTGACCAGTTGCTCTCTGCTAACCAGTTGATCTCTGCTGACCAGTTGATTTCTGCTGACCAGTTGATCTGTGCTGACCAGTTGATCTGTGCTGACCAGTATACTGTGTTTCTGTGTCTGATCTCTGCTGACCAGTTGATCTCTGCTGATCAGTCTACTGCGGTGATGCAGGTTTATCTCTGCTGACTAGTCTGCTGTGCTGTTAATGGTTGTTCACAGTTATTAAAGTCATTGCCATGTTCTAATCGTTTGTTGTGGATAGTTACCAACACGAAACAGATGAGTTTAGAAGGAGAAACAGATGAGTTTAGAAGGAGAAACAGATGAGTTTAGAAGGAGAAACAGATGATTTTAGAAGGAGAAACAGATGAGTTTAGAAGGAGAAACAGATGAGTTTAGAAGGAGAAACAGATGAGTTTAGAAGGAGAAACAGATGAGTTTAGAAGGAGAAACAGATGAGTTTAGAAGGAGAAACAGATGAGTTTAGAAGGAGAAACAGATGAGTTTAGAAGGAGAAACAGATGAGTTTAGAAGGAGAAACAGATGAGTTTAGAAGGAGAAACAGATGAGGAGAAACAAGTATGGATGGATAAGAAGCATGGCAGACATTTTGTGTTGATGTTTCCAGGTTGGCACCCCTACGACACTGAAGTGTTATGGATGTATTGATAACGATGATGATGTGGATATTTGGTTGTAGATACAAATCTATTTCAGTTTATCTACATTACAAATAGATCTGTGGTTAAGATATTCTTGAAGTTATAAGATATTTGTAAAAAAGTGACTTGTCTAAGGTTATCGATAGTTGGGTATTTAGAGTAACCAGTTTGCTTTAATTAGTATTTACCACTTGTCTAAGGACCGGTACTGTCAGCAGAAGTGTGATGGCGGATACACTCAAGGAGAGATCGGAGTAGCTACGGATGTGTCCAGTTTGCAGTGATGATGATCCGACGACTAACTAACTAACTAACTTGTCTAAGGTTCGTTTCATTGTTTTAATGTTTGTTGTTACTAGTTACCTTGTAGAAAACACTCAACTATGAACTGTTTATTACAAAACCTAGCAGCCCCCGTATTGCAGAATTAAGTTTTTTCCCCCGTCCGGAATCTTTAGTGAAGAATCTAAGCTGCATCTATGTGTTCCGTTTCCGTACAAATCAGCGCGCAGTTTGCACAAGTGTTGTTTTGTTTACGCATCTAAATAATTCTGCACAATTCTTTCTTTCAGCAGTGTACAATTCTGCAGAGAAAAGTTCCAGGCAAGCGAATAAGAATCAGAACAAGACTATAATGTTAAAGGATCAAAAGGTGTAGAGGATTGCCTACATTGTACTTGAGTTTCCCTATATGTGCGCTGTTCCTCTCATCGAAACAGCACGCCGCCAGCTGAGAGTACTACTCATATCAAGTAGCTCACAGCTATACTCCCAAGGGATGTCTGATAGAGAGATCGAAACGAGATGTCAAAAAGCCACTGAAGTGTCTTATCAGCTGTCGCTAATGCTCAAACACTCAACGATATGAATGGCAACAAAACGACAATTAGTAAACAATAATTTCTCACCTTATCTGTGTCACCTATGTTCAACATAGCCCTTGACAAAAAAACAGTCGCGAAAAAGATCACAGCCTGTAAATGTCACCAGACGAGATCGACGGAGACATAAAGATAGGAAAGAAATAAAGACCATCTCAAGTCAAGATTAGATCGAGAGATAGCAAACCAGGTGCTCGGTCCACGTCATGAGAATGGAACCAGCTCAATCAGCCATTGGTGCATACAACAGCAGAAGATCGAGTACAAGGCACAAGGAAGATCAACAACTAGATGGATGAAGACGAAAAGAAATCACTGGCTAACCATGGCCAATGCCACCTAAATGGCCAGAGACAGAAAACAGCAACTCCCCCCCCCTCGCCACGCATAAATGAAAAAGTGGAATTGACAATATATAAATAAACTAGTTTTCCTGATCTGTAACTGTGTACTTCTATGACAACTATATATATATATATATATATATATATATATATATATATATATATATATATATATATATATATATATATATATATATATATATATTCTGTTCTCAAACTGAACCTGTTATTTCGAACTTGTCTTAGTTTCCTATATTTATTCACGTCCACAATTTCCAGTCTCGACTCCAGGTCTCTTTGCACATAAGAAAGAATTATTCTGCAGTGTCTCCTGCACGATAATGAATGACTCATTGTCATTACCGAACCCATATCCCTTCATGTCGCCGGGGTGCCACTCTGGAAACAACAACTCACAAAGCCCGCTATGTTTCTCTGTTCTCAGTTCCTTGCATAAGTGTGGAGAATGGTAATCCTGTCCAGTCTTCGATATTATCAATTCATACTATCTTTTCACCTCAAATTTTGCTTTCATCCTCAAATGAATCCCTAACGAAAAGGGAATTATGCCTCATCAAATGGCTAAACCAGCCACGTTTGTGACGTTTCACCACTGCCATGAGATGTTCTTGTTGAGCTGCAAGAGTATTTATTTGGTTTCTTCTCACGTTTATGTTGGTTTTATGTTCCATGTTTGGTTTCTTCTCACGTAAATGTTGGTTTTATGTTCCATGTTTGGTTTCTTCTCACGTAAATGTTGGTTTTATGTTCCATGTTTGGTTTCTTCTCACGTAAATGTTGGTTTTATGTTCCATGTTTGGTTTCTTCTCACGTAAATGTTGGTTTTATGTTCCATGTTTGGTTTCTTCTCACGTAAATGTTGGTTTTATGTTCCATGTTTGGTTTCTTCTCACGTAAATGTTGGTTTTATGTTCCATGTTTGGTTTCTTCTCACGTAAATGTTGGTTTTATGTTCCATGTTTGGTTTCTTCTCACGTAAATGTTGGATTTATGTTCCATGTTTGGTTTCTTCTCACGTAAATGTTGGTTTTATGTTCCATGTTTGGTTTCTTCTCACGTAAATGTTGGTTTTATGTTCCATGTTTGGTTTCTTCTCACGTTTATGTTGGTTTTATGTTCCATGTTTGGTTTCTTCTCACGTAAATGTTGGTTTTATGTTCCATGTTTGGTTTCTTCTCACGTAAATGTTGGTTTTATGTTCCATGTTTGGTTTCTTCTCACGTAAATGTTGGTTTTATGTTCCATGTTTGGTTTCTTCTCACGTAAATGTTGGTTTTATGTTCCATGTTTGGTTTCTCACGTAAATGTTGGTTTTATGTTCCATGTTTGGTTTCTCACGTAAATGTTGGTTTTATGTTCCATGTTTGGTTTCTTCTCACGTAAATGTTGGTTTTATGTTCCATGTTTGGTTTCTTCTCACGTTTATGTTGGTTTTATGTTCCATGTTTGGTTTCTTCTCACGTAAATGTTGGTTTCATGTTCCATGTTTGGTTTCTTCTCACGTAAATGTTGGTTTTATGTTCCATGTTTGGTTTCTTCTCACGTAAATGTTGGTTTTATGTTCCATGTTTGGTTTCTTCTCACGTAAATGTTGGTTTTATGTTCCATGTTTGGTTTCTTCTCACGTAAATGTTGGTTTTATGTTCCATGTTTGGTTTCTTCTCACGTAAATGTTGGTTTTATGTTCCATGTTTGGTTTCTTCTCACGTAAATGTTGGTTTTATGTTCCATGTTTGGTTTCTTCTCACGTAAATGTTGGTTTTATGTTCCATGTTTGGTTTCTTCTCACGTAAATGTTGGTTTTATGTTCCATGTTTGGTTTCTTCTCACGTAAATGTTGGTTTTATGTTCCATGTTTGGTTTCTTCTCACGTAAATGTTGGTTTTATGTTCCATGTTTGGTTTCTTCTCACGTTTATGTTGGTTTTATGTTCCATGTTTGGTTTCTTCTCACGTAAATGTTGGTTTTATGTTCCATGTTTGGTTTCTTCTCACGTAAATGTTGGTTTTATGTTCCATGTTTGGTTTCTTCTCACGTAAATGTTGGTTTTATGTTCCATGTTTGGTTTCTTCTCACGTAAATGTTGGTTTTATGTTCCATGTTTGGTTTCTTCTCACGTTTATGTTGGTTTTATGTTCCATGTTTGGTTTCTTCTCACGTAAATGTTGGTTTTATGTTCCATGTTTGGTTTCTTCTCACGTAAATGTTGGTTTTATGTTCCATGTTTGGTTTCTTCTCACGTAAATGTTGGTTTTATGTTCCATGTTTGGTTTCTTCTCACGTAAATGTTGGTTTTATGTTCCATGTTTGGTTTCTTCTCACGTTTATGTTGGTTTTATGTTCCATGTTTGGTTTCTTCTCACGTAAATGTTGGTTTTATGTTCCATGTTTGGTTTCTTCTCACGTTTATGTTGGTTTTATGTTCCATGTTTGGTTTCTTCTCACGTAAATGTTGGTTTTATGTTCCATGTTTGGTTTCTTCTCACGTTTATGTTGGTTTTAAGTTCCATGTTTGGTTTCTTCTCACGTAAATGTTGGTTTTATGTTCCATGTTTGGTTTCTTCTCACGTAAATGTTGGTTTTATGTTCCATGTTTGGTTTCTTCTCACGTAAATGTTGGTTTTATGTTCCATGTTTGGTTTCTTCTCACGTAAATGTTGGTTTTATGTTCCATGTTTGGTTTCTTCTCACGTAAATGTTGGTTTTATGTTCCATGTTTGGTTTCTTCTCACGTAAATGTTGGTTTTATGTTCCATGTTTGGTTTCTTCTCACGTAAATGTTGGTTTTATGTTCCATGTTTGGTTTCTTCTCACGTAAATGTTGGTTTTATGTTCCATGTTTGGTTTCTTCTCACGTAAATGTTGGTTTTATGTTCCATGTTTGGTTTCTTCTCACGTAAATGTTGGTTTTATGTTCCATGTTTGGTTTCTTCTCACGTTTATGTTGGTTTTATGTTCCATGTTTGGTTTCTTCTCACGTAAATGTTGGTTTTATGTTCCATGTTTGGTTTCTTCTCACGTAAATGTTGGTTTTATGTTCCATGTTTGGTTTCTTCTCACGTAAATGTTGGTTTTATGTTCCATGTTTGGTTTCTTCTCACGTTTATGTTGGTTTTATGTTCCATGTTTGGTTTCTTCTCACGTAAATGTTGGTTTTACGTTCAATGTTTGGTTTCTTCTCACGTAAATGTTGGTTTTATGTTCCATGTTTGGTTTCTTCTCACGTAAATGTTGGTTTTATGTTCCATGTTTGGTTTCTTCTCACGTAAATGTTGGTTTTATGTTCCATGTTTGGTTTCTTCTCACGTAAATGTTGGTTTTATGTTCCATGTTTGGTTTCTTCTCACGTAAATGTTGGTTTTATGTTCCATGTTTGGTTTCTTCTCACGTAAATGTTGGTTTTATGTTCCATGTTTGGTTTCTTCTCACGTAAATGTTGGTTTTATGTTCCATGTTTGGTTTCTTCTCACGTTTATGTTGGTTTTATGTTCCATGTTTGGTTTCTTCTCACGTAAATGTTGGTTTTATGTTCCATGTTTGGTTTCTTCTCACGTTTTTGTTGGTTTTATGTTCCATGTTTGGTTTCTTCTCACGTAAATGTTGGTTTTATGTTCCATGTTTGGTTTCTTCTCACGTAAATGTTGGTTTTATGTTCCATGTTTGGTTTCTTCTCACGTAAATGTTGGTTTTATGTTCCATGTTTGGTTTCTTCTCACGTTTATGTTGGTTTTATGTTCCATGTTTGGTTTCTTCTCACGTAAATGTTGGTTTTATGTTCCATGTTTGGTTTCTTCTCACGTTTATGTTGGTTTTATGTTCCATGTTTGGTTTCTTCTCACGTAAATGTTGGTTTTATGTTCCATGTTTGGTTTCTTCTCACGTAAATGTTGGTTTTATGTTCCATGTTTGGTTTCTTCTCACGTAAATGTTGGTTTTATGTTCCATGTTTGGTTTCTTCTCACGTAAATGTTGGTTTTATGTTCCATGTTTGGTTTCTTCTCACGTAAATGTTGGTTTTATGTTCCATGTTTGGTTTCTTCTCACGTAAATGTTGGTTTTATGTTCCATGTTTGGTTTCTTCTCACGTAAATGTTGGTTTCATGTTCCATGTTTGGTTTCTTCTCACGTAAATGTTGGTTTTATGTTCCATGTTTGGTTTCTTCTCACGTAAATGTTGGTTTTATGTTCCATGTTTGGTTTCTTCTCACGTAAATGTTGGTTTTATGTTCCATGTTTGGTTTCTTCTCACGTAAATGTTGGTTTTATGTTCCACGTTTGGTTTCTTCTCACGTAAATGTTGGTTTTATGTTCCATGTTTGGTTTCTTCTCACGTAAATGTTGGTTTTATGTTCCATGTTTGGTTTCTTCTCACGTAAATGTTGGTTTTATGTTCCATGTTTGGTTTCTTCTCACGTAAATGTTGGTTTTATGTTCCATGTTTGGTTTCTTCTCACGTAAATGTTGGTTTTATGTTCCATGTTTGGTTTCTCACGTAAATGTTGGTTTTATGTTCCATGTTTGGTTTCTCACGTAAATGTTGGTTTTATGTTCCATGTTTGGTTTCTTCTCACGTAAATGTTGGTTTTATGTTCCATGTTTGGTTTCTTCTCACGTAAATGTTGGTTTTATGTTCCATGTTTGGTTTCTTCTCACGTAAATGTTGGTTTTATGTTCCATGTTTGGTTTCTTCTCACGTAAATGTTGGTTTTATGTTCCATGTTTGGTTTCTTCTCACGTAAATGTTGGTTTTATGTTCCATGTTTGGTTTCTTCTCACGTAAATGTTGGTTTTATGTTCCATGTTTGGTTTCTTCTCACGTAAATGTTGGTTTTATGTTCCATGTTTGGTTTCTTCTCACGTAAATGTTGGTTTTATGTTCCATGTTTGGTTTCTCACGTAAATGTTGGTTTTATGTTCCATGTTTGGTTTCTCACGTAAATGTTGGTTTTATGTTCCATGTTTGATTTCTTCTCACGTAAATGTTGGTTTTATGTTCCATGTTTGGTTTCTTCTCACGTAAATGTTGGTTTTATGTTCCATGTTTGGTTTCTTCTCACGTAAATGTTGGTTTTATGTTCCATGTTTTGTTTCTTCTCACGTAAATGTTGGTTTTATGTTCCATGTTTGGTTTCTTCTCACGTTTATGTTGGTTTTATGTTCCATGTTTGGTTTCTTCTCACGTAAATGTTGGTTTTATGTTCCATGTTTGGTTTCTTCTCACGTAAATGTTGGTTTTATGTTCCATGTTTGGTTTCTTCTCACGTAAATGTTGGTTTTATGTTCCATGTTTGGTTTCTTCTCACGTAAATGTTGGTTTTATGTTCCATGTTTGGTTTCTTCTCACGTAAATGTTGGTTTTATGTTCCATGTTTGGTTTCTTCTCACGTAAATGTTGGTTTTATGTTCCATGTTTGGTTTCTTCTCACGTAAATGTTGGTTTTATGTTCCATGTTTGGTTTCTTCTCACGTAAATGTTGGTTTTATGTTCCATGTTTGGTTTCTTCTCACGTAAATGTTGGTTTTATGTTCCATGTTTGGTTTCTTCTCACGTTTATGTTGGTTTTATGTTCCATGTTTGGTTTCTTCTCACGTAAATGTTGGTTTAATGTTCCATGTTTGGTTTCTTCTCACGTAAATGTTGGTTTTATGTTCCATGTTTGGTTTCTTCTCACGTAAATGTTGGTTTTATGTTCCATGTTTGGTTTCTTCTCACGTAAATGTTGGTTTTATGTTCCATGTTTGGTTTCTTCTCACGTAAATGTTGGTTTTATGTTCCATGTTTGGTTTCTTCTCACGTTTATGTTGGTTTTATGTTCCATGTTTGGTTTCTTCTCACGTTTATGTTGGTTTTATGTTCCATGTTTGGTTTCTTCTCACGTAAATGTTGGTTTTATGTTCCATGTTTGGTTTCTTCTCACGTAAATGTTGGTTTTATGTTCCATGTTTGGTTTCTTCTCACGTAAATGTTGGTTTTATGTTCCATGTTTGGTTTCTTCTCACGTAAATGTTGGTTTTATGTTCCATGTTTGGTTTCTCACGTAAATGTTGGTTTTATGTTCCATGTTTGGTTTCTCACGTAAATGTTGGTTTTATGTTCCATGTTTGGTTTCTTCTCACGTAAATGTTGGTTTTATGTTCCATGTTTGGTTTCTTCTCACTTAAATGTTGGTTTTATGTTCCATGTTTGGTTTCTTCTCACGTAAATGTTGGTTTTATGTTCCATGTTTGGTTTCTTCTCACGTAAATGTTGGTTTTATGTTCCATGTTTGGTTTCTTCTCACGTTTATGTTGGTTTTATGTTCCATGTTTGGTTTCTTCTCACGTAAATGTTGGTTTTATGTTCCATGTTTGGTTTCTTCTCACGTAAATGTTGGTTTTATGTTCCATGTTTGGTTTCTTCTCACGTAAATGTTGGTTTTATGTTCCATGTTTGGTTTCTTCTCACGTAAATGTTGGTTTTATGTTCCATGTTTGGTTTCTTCTCACGTAAATGTTGGTTTTATGTTCCATGTTTGGTTTCTTCTCACGTAAATGTTGGTTTTATGTTCCATGTTTGGTTTCTTCTCACGTAAATGTTGGTTTTATGTTCCATGTTTGGTTTCTTCTCACGTAAATGTTGGTTTTATGTTCCATGTTTGGTTTCTTCTCACGTAAATGTTGGTTTTATGTTCCATGTTTGGTTTCTTCTCACGTTTATGTTGGTTTTATGTTCCATGTTTGGTTTCTTCTCACGTAAATGTTGGTTTTATGTTCCATGTTTGGTTTCTTCTCACGTAAATGTTGGTTTTATGTTCCATGTTTGGTTT
Organism: Meghimatium bilineatum; assembly: GCA_034231615.1. NCBI lineage: Eukaryota > Metazoa > Mollusca > Gastropoda > Stylommatophora > Philomycidae > Meghimatium > Meghimatium bilineatum. Next base: position 84,563,855 of record CM067320.1, read on the forward strand.
CTTCTCACGTAAATGTTGGTTTTATGTTCCATGTTTGGTTTCTTCTCACGTAAATGTTGGTTTTATGTTCCATGTTTGGTTTCTTCTCACGTTTATGTTGGTTTTATGTTCCATGTTTGGTTTCTTCTCACGTTTATGTTGGTTTTATGTTCCATGTTTGGTTTCTTCTCACGTAAATGTTGGTTTTATGTTCCATGTTTGGTTTCTTCTCACGTAAATGTTGGTTGTATGTTCCATGTTTGGTTTCTTCTCACGTAAATGTTGGTTTTATGTTCCATGTTTGGTTTCTTCTCACGTAAATGTTGGTTTTATGTTCCATGTTTAGTTTCTTCTCACGTAAATGTTGGTTTTATGTTCCATGTTTGGTTTCTTCTCACGTAAATGTTGGTTTTATGTTCCATGTTTGGTTTCTTCTCACGTAAATGTTGGTTTTATGTTCCATGTTTGGTTTCTTCTCACGTAAATGTTGGTTTTATGTTCCATGTTTGGTTTCTTCTCACGTAAATGTTGGTTTTATGTTCCATGTTTGGTTTCTTCTCACGTAAATGTTGGTTTTATGTTCCATGTTTGGTTTCTTCTCACGTAAATGTTGGTTTTATGTTCCATGTTTGGTTTCTTCTCACGTAAATGTTGGTTTTATGTTCCATGTTTGGTTTCTTCTCACGTTTATGTTGGTTTTATGTTCCATGTTTGGTTTCTTCTCACGTTTATGTTGGTTTTATGTTCCATGTTTGGTTTCTTCTCACGTAAATGTTGGTTTTATGTTCCATGTTTGGTTTCTTCTCACGTAAATGTTGGTTTTATGTTCCATGTTTGGTTTCTTCTCACGTAAATGTTGGTTTTATGTTCCATGTTTGGTTTCTTCTCACGTAAATGTTGGTTTTATGTTCCATGTTTGGTTTCTTCTCACGTAAATGTTGGTTTTATGTTCCATGTTTGGTTTCTTCTCACGTAAATGTTGGTTTTATGTTCCATGTTTGGTTTCTTCTCACGTTTATGTTGGTTTTATGTTCCATGTTTGGTTTCTTCTCACGTTTATGTTGGTTTTATGTTACATGTTTGGTTTCTTCTCACGTAAATGTTGGTTTTATGTTCCATGTTTGGTTTCTTCTCACGTAAATGTTGGTTTTATGTTCCATTTTTGGTTTCTTCTCACGTTTATGTTGGTTTTATGTTCCATGTTTGGTTTCTTCTCACGTTTATGTTGGTTTTATGTTCCATGTTTGGTTTCTTCTCACGTTTATGTTGGTTTTATGTTCCATGTTTGGTTTCTTCTCACGTTTATGTTGGTTTTATGTTCCATGTTTGGTTTCTTCTCACGTTTATGTTGGTTTTATGTTCCATGTTTGGTTTCTTCTCACGTATATGTTGGTTTTATGTTCCATGTTTGGTTTCTTCTCACGTATATGTTGGTTTTACTATAGAATAACAAAATATTTATTATGTAATATTACAGAGATAGTATGCACATGTCTCTGGCCAGTGCAGGCCTGCTTGTTCGGAACAGAGACTGATGATGATGTGCAGGGTATCCACGATGACGACATAGTTCTGGAAAGAATATGTCACGACACATATAATGGATTTATTCTTTATAATGCATATATATTGGCTATCCTACAGGAAACAGTTGAGGGTGGAAGAAATAGAGAACGAAAGAAAATATGGATTGACAATATTACAGGTCTACACTTAAATAAGGAACTAAGAACATGGAGGTATGGCGGGATTATTTTGTGTTGATGTTTCTAGAGTGGTACACCCTACAACCTGAAGGGTTTGGGATTTAATGAATTTTATAAATTAATGAATTCGTATTGGCTTTTAGCATATGTTGAACACTTGCGCAATTCAAAAATCGGAGAGATAAAATTATCAGAATTGCAACTCAGCACAGAGAATCGATGACCATATATGGTATGGTGGCCTCACTTTGTGATTTCCTACTGCCAAACGTTAGACCAGCTATTCTCAAATCAGTTATTATACAATAGATGGACGTTTCATTGACGATCTATTTTGTAATTTGTTGAGAGAGAATTAGGATTATTCTAAAAGCAAATAATTATTCATAAAATGAAAAGAGATGTTATTAATGGAACACGCGAATGTAAATTTTGTGACAAATTCGAGTGATGTCACATTGGTAATTTAACGTTATGTGACAAATTGGTGTAATATTAAATTCGTAATTTATCGGTTATGTGATAAATTGGTGTGATATTAAATTAATAATTTAGTGGTTATGTGACAAATTGGTGTGATATTAAATTAATAATTTAGTGGTTATGTGCAAATTGGTGTGATATTAAATTAATAATTTAGTGGTTATGTGACAAATTGGTGTGATATTAAATCAACAATTAAACGTTTATGTGACAATTTGATGTGAAATTAAATTCTTAGTTTATTGGTTATGTGACAAATTCATTATTTATGTGAAGTGAAATAACTGCACCTGAGCCATTTCATACTTCTGACAAACATATCAAGGTAATGTTGTTATACAAGGTTTCAGGGAAGAGACGTTTGGTCGCTTGATATGCAGTAATATATTTGTGATGTCTCAGAAAGTTGGTAACTCCTCCAATCCACCTCTTTCTTGGTCGTACTCTGCATTTTGTTGTTTCAATTTAGATGGTGTATGCTTTTACTGCTGGCTAATAGATGTTTCATTTGAATTAACTGGCTGAATGTTTCATCGTTCTCTGTGACTTGTATCTGACATTAATTCGTTTACATTAATTTATATAATAAGTTATTTCTGTTTGGACATTTACGTTAAAATGTGAGATATACATAATAAGACACACATACATACAGATATACATACAGACTCGAACATAAAAACACACTCACATAAAATGCTTCAATAGTTGGCACATCCGACTTCAGCATGACTTTTGGTTCACAATTACCTTTGAGATTCGACAGCGAACGCGACCCCTAAATCTCCTTAGTTGTTTCATACGAGATGCATGCCATGTCATAGTGGTGCTATTATTGCTGACGTTTAGCTCCTACGCAACTCTTTAACAATTGATAATATTATTTCTGTTATATGAATTTAGCTTTTCTGATTATGATGTGCTGTACACTCCGGGCATTCCTATCCGAGTTCGGTCTTCTTCAGAAGTTTATGTATGCAGTTAGTTGCCTTGCTTGCCTATTATATTTCTTCCTCGCTCTAGTCATGCAAAGAGTATGGAGTTTCATTCATAGATAACACATGTCATGTGGACAGATAGATGACACATGTCATGTGGACAAATAGATGACACATGTCCTGTGGACATATATATATGAAACATGTCATGAGGACATATAGATGGCACATATCATGTGGACATATAGATGACACATGTCATGTGGACATATAGATGAAACATATCATGTGGACAGATAGATAACATATGTCATGTGGACAGATACGTGTGGTAGTTGTTTAAATAGACGAGACTTACTGGGTGATATAATGATGTATAAGACATTCGCAGTTTTGCTATTGACTGATGATGCAGGTGATCCCTTAATAAATGTCACATGAGAAGGTATTTCAATGATATATGTCACATGAGAAGGTATTGCATTGATAAATGTCACATGAGAAGGTATTTCAATGATATATGTGACATGAGAAGGTATTGCATTGATATATGTGACATGAGAAGGTATTGCATTGATATATGTGACATGAGAAGGTATTTCAATGATATATGTGACATGAGAAGGTATTTCATTGATATATGTGACATAAGAAGGTATTTCATTGATATATGTGACGGAGATTTTATTCATGGCACATGCGATATGAGTAGAAATGTTCCTTCCTGATTTAGGTGACATGGGAAGATATTTTCCCGATATATCTAATCTAGAATGGTATTTTCTTGATAATTGTGACACCTAAAGATCTTTTCTTGCCAGATTTGACGTTTTGAGGTATTTTCTTGATACCAGTAAATTATAGATTATGAAACAGAATCACTGCTCAAGGTGCATTCCCATGAATTGTCTGTGTGCTATTCCATCAGCCATCTAAAAGTATATAAGCTCAGTGTCCTAGTCATTTGCTGGTTGTGGATTCTTCTGGTATTTCCAGTGAGGATACACTTCCTCCCATCTCCAATGGTCTATAATCTACCATTTCTATCATTCTCTGAATATGTAAATTGTATCTTTCTTTATTCTCTTCTTTATTCTCTTTTTTTCAACTGTATCATGATTGATGAGATTTCAGAAATGTATATATAGTTATATGTAATAACGAGAGGTAGTTTATCTATATGAAATAACGAGAGGTATTTTATCTATATACAATAACGAGAGGTATTTTATCTATATGTAATAACGAGATGTATTTTATCTATATGTAATAACGAGAGGTAGTTTATCTATATGAAATAACGAGAGGTATTTTATCTATATACAATAACGAGAGGTATTTTATCTATATGTAATAACGAGATGTATTTTATCTATATGTAATAACGAGAGGTAGTTTATCTATATGTAATAACGAGATGTATTTTATCTATATACAATAACGAGCGGTATTTTATCTATATGTAATAACGAGAGGTAGTTTATCTATATGTAATAACGAGAGGTATTTTATCTATATACAATAACGAGAGGTATTTTATCTATATGTAATAACGAGATGTATTTTATCTATATGTAATAACGAGAGGTATTTTATCTATATGTAATAACGAGAGGTATTTTATCTATATGTAATAACGGGAGGTATTTTATCTATATGTAATAACGAGATGTATTTTATCTATATGTAATAACGAGAGGTATTTTATCTATATGTAATAACGGGAGGTATTTTAGCTATATGTAATGCCGAGAGGTATTTTAGCTATATGAAACAACGATAGGTATTTTCAAAGTGACGAGGAAATGAATTTTCAAGATGAACAGATGAATACAGTTAGATGAATACCATTCTAGATTATACCATTATTATATTTCAAAATGGATACAATTAGGTGAAGTACATGTGAGGAGGGTATACTTGTAATTATATATGTCTCAAGAGTTTTCTTGTAGATAGAAATGTCGAGGATATGTATTTAATTATATTTCTGACAATGAGAGGTATTTTCTGGATAGTTATGATGAGGTGAGGTATTTTCTGGATAGTTATGATGAGGTGAGGTGTTTCTAGATAGTTATGGTGATAAATAATTTCTAGAAAGATATTGCGAGGTATTTTCTAGATAGATGTGATGAGCTATTCTATAGAGAGATGATCAGATGTGATGAGGTGAGATGTTCTCTAGCCATATATGCTGAGGTATTTTAAGATAGATACCATTAGGTGAGGTATTGTTTAACTAATATGATGGGGTATTTAATAGATTGTTATGATGAGGTATTTAATAGATTGTTATGATGAGGTATTTAATAGATTGTTATGATGAGGTATTTAATAGATTGTTATGATGAGGTATTTAATAGATTGTTATGATGAGGTATTTAATAGATTGTTATGATGGGGTATTGTCGTGATATATGCGAACATGGTTGTGTGATTTCTTAAAGACAGGACAAGAATTGGTAACAGCTTCAGGCGGCAATCCGATTACTGCTATTTATTACTAATCGATTATTTTTGACAACTGTGATATGATGTCGTCGAACTAGCATTGGCAATATCGATAAGTGAAGAAAATACTGGGTATCGATTATTGCGAGACAAATTTATAGAGTAGAATTGTCTGATCTGCAAAAGATATTTTTTCATTGAGTAAACTGGTACAATAATACATAATACATACAATAATACATAATACATAATACATACAATAATACATAATACATAATACATACAATAATACATAAGGGAGAGTCTGTATATTTGCAAAATGTATGGAGAGAAATAAAGATATACACTGATAATGAACGGTTATCATTCAGATCTTCATAACCTCACGGCATTGCTAAAATGTCAGAATGGGAAATGGTATGCTGTTCTGAGGTCTGAAATTATCACCAATTCGCCAGAGTATCTTGTATATAAGAGGTTAACCTTTTCTAGTTGTCGTGAATTGTGTGTACTATGTCTGTGTGATTGTTCATGTGATGTTTATCAGTTTATGAGATGTCTGAGTCGGTCTGTACGACTAATAATTAAAATGCATTATCTCATCCCTTCACAAACACGGACTCAGCACGACTGAGGCGTCATATCTGGCCTTGAACAGAAAGTAACAGCTTCCAACTCTATGCATAACGGCTAGTGTGGATACTATCAACCAGCACCCATCCGGGAAGAGACACGTTGTGTTAAAGATACTGTCTTACCACGTGCGTGGATGGTGGTAAAGCTGAGACATGTTTGCAGTTTAACTTGTTTACACAGCAAGTCCAGTTTTCTTGATAAATTCTGCTGTATTTGAAAGATCATCGGTGCTCGCATACAGCTTTCTGTGGATATCCGTCCCTGTGGACCAGTGTCCATCCCCTATCTGGTTTAGTATAATGCAGTCTTGCACAATATGTATCACGATCTGTGCTGTCTGCCCACATGGACACATAGATGATGGAACCAATCTAACATCAATCTCAATCTACTTGTCTGTAATCCCAATGGTTTTTCAAGACCATTATTACCCATTATGGAAAGTGCAGGCAGCGTTATCCCATGAGTGTGGACTATTAGACCAAGTACTCATCTTCGAATATCTTGATGAAACTGATGTTTTGCATTGAAAAAGATGGATCGGTTATAAGCCACCACCGTTGAGCACATATCTTTAGGCGCCAGATTACGTGGAAGAAATGTTTACTAAGCCATTGGAGTCTTCGCCGCAACAACGAGTATTCTGATCGACCTTTATACAGCTGATTACAGACTTTGAAACTGCATATTTTGGGAAACAAATGTTACAGACTAGTATTGCGCATCTATTATCCTACTTTTTTATTTATTCCATACTGTGTGGCCGTTGGTTATCATGTCTTTATAGTCCATGCTGTGTGGGCGTTTGTTATCATGCCTTTATAGTCCGTTCTGTGTGGGCGTTTGTTATCATGTCTTTATATTCCATGCTGTGTGGGCGTTGGTTATCATGTCTTTATAGTCCATGCTGTTTGAGCGGTTGTTATCATGTCTATATAGTCCATTTTGTGTGGGCGTTGGTTATCATGTCTTTATAATCCATGCTGTGTGGGCGTTGGTTACCATGTCTATATAGTCCATTTTGTGTGGGCGTTGGTTATCATGTCTTTATAATCCATGCTGTGTGGGCGTTGGTTACCATGTCTTTATAGTCCATGCTGTTTGGGCGTTGGTTATCATGTCTTTCCACAACCTTCTATTTCGTGCACTGTCAATCATTTCCGATACCGATGTTCTCCCATGCCACAATATCAGGTTGTCAAGCATCTTCTCTCTTGGTCTTTCTCTAACCCACGTGCTCTTCAACTTGCCTGTTGTTACAATGTGTTCCATCTTCCCTCTTCTCATAATGTGTCCAAAAAATGGGGACAGCCTCTTTCGGATACGAGAGACAATTATATTTTTTTAAGAAGCAATGTTCTCAAAGGTGAACCATACATGGTGTCACGTTCTCGACGACCTACACACATACCTGACTAATGTATTCCATTTCTATAAACAGATTAATGACTTTTCTACTGCTATTTTTCTTCTAACTTATATGCCTTTATCACAACCTACGCCTACTCACTATTGATTCATTCTAATATTATATCTATAAGACTGGAATTCACAATATTCCTGTAACACTTTACACTAACATAGGAGCTCCTAACAAATACAACGTGCGACGAATTCTCTCGACATTACGTTGTACAGATTGCACTCCAATAATCCTCTTCACAAAAAAACTATAGAGTTCACGGAACCATGTCCTGCTTCATGGACAGTTCCTCGATTAATTCTTCGTTACATGGCGGAGCTGTTACATAGTTACTGTCGAATGGACAACTCAAGATTATCACTCAAGATTGATTACAGTCCGTTATATTCACAGTTTTGAACGTATTCTTTGGACCTCAATCTTGCTGAATATTCATGCGTATTCTCGCTATCTTCTGCAAATGTTTTCCTTCTAATCTAGTTTTACTCTTATTTACGACATTCAAGGTTGTAGACAATTGTTTTCCAGAATATTCTACTCTATACGCATCATTTCTTAAAATACCAGATTTTGACAATATTATTCTCCCTTACCATTCTCGTGCTTCGGTCACTGCTGGTTGAATATTCACGCTAACTAACTCCGTCAATAGCCCAGTCTCGTCAACTCTTACTGATATTTTCTTACTTTGTATAAATATTTTCTTATTTTATTTTTAAAATTACGTTCTGCGTAAAATAAAGGACAGTTGATTTTAATGTTATCCTTCATCAATTTGTCTTGTGCGACTTTCGGCAAGTCGGACAGTCTGTCACATCATCATGTGCATGTGTTTGTGCAGTCTGTTGTGTCATGTGCTCCGGGAAAGTATGCTGGTCTATCCCTGTCGCTTTAGGTAGTGATAAGTGTCTTTTGTAGTCCACTTTTGTAGTCCACTTTTGTAGTCCACTTTTGTAGTCCACTTTTGTAGTCCACTTTTGATGATTTATTTAGCTCTTACTTTCTTGATATGAGGCGTCATTGTGTTCCTGCATACACCCTTCTCACTCATGTGCCATCATATTTCCTGAACATCACACTGTGATGGTACCAATTTAAATACAGTTCTACTTTTTGTGCTTGCTGTCTTAATCAGTTTATCTTTTAAGCGTTGTTGTTTGCCACTCTTGATAGCCTGCAGACCATCAATCATCCTCCTACTAACAATACGTCAATAGAAAAGACGTGTAATGTTACTATCACCAAGTAATTCTGTTCAAACAGATGTGTAATGTTGCTATCACAACGTAATTCTGTTCAAACAGATGTGTAATGTTGCTATCACCACGTAATTCTGTTCAAACAGATGTGTAATGTTGCTATCACCACGTAATTCTGTTCAAACAGATGTGTAATGTTGCTATCACCACGTAATTCTGTTCAAACAGATGTGTAATGTTGCTATCACCACGTAATTCTGTTCAAACAGATGTGTAATGTTGCTATCACCACGTAATTCTGTTCAAACAGATGTGTAATGTTGCTATCACCACGTAATTCTGTTCAAACAGATGTGTAATGTTGCTATCACCACGTAATTCTGTTCAAACAGATGTGTAATGATACTAATAATGTGTCATTATGTTCAAACAGATGTGTAATGTTATTTTAAATACCGAAAAGAACCACAATTTTAAAAATGTTTCCCGTAGCCACTAAAGTTGGACGATATGGTTTCTCTCTGTTGCCACTGACTGTCTGATTTGTGTGCTTGATTTAGTGAAGATAGATTGATCCATTATTTTAATACACTTCCGTCCGCAAGAACTTAGTTGACAGACATTAGTGTCAATATCCGGTTTACGACATGCTTCTCTTAAGTGTCTCCGGGTCAGAGAACTGGCTTCGTCGATTGATTTTATCGTTATTGTTATTTAACAATAAGGATTATTTAAAACAAACAACACTATTCTGATATGTTTATTGTAAACATTGTCCTGTGGTCAATAGAGTAGTAGGAATAGGATAGTCCCTACTCATTTCTATTTAAAAGATTTGAAATTGATTTTCCACGAAATATAATAAAACCTGTATATGATCCGGTGTGGTTACAACGATGTGGATACCTACAGCAGAGAAAATGTCAAACATGCTAGACTGTGGTTAATTTCCAGGCTTGTGTCCAGTGTAGGAACCAGTACTCTCGTGCACATACAAGCGATATGGTTACATACATCTACCGTTAAGTGGTAGTGGTAAAACATTGAATGTATTAATTAACACACCGAAGTCAGATGTGTCGGTATTTTAGCCCAAATCAAACTGCGTCGTAACCTATTTCCTGCCAGTTGTCCTCCTGCAAGCGTGATCCAGTGGGAGTTTGAGAATAAAGATGGTATATATTTATATTGGTCGAATTGAAGCTATGACGTCATATGTGTGGTTCAAAGTTGACAGCACTGACACAACCAAATATGATAATACCAACAGGTTTGTCCTGTAACGTAATGTTTCCATGCACACAAACTGCTGGACAATGCATTCTGCGTACATACACATCCCCTCTGAGAAGATAGCATCATCAAGAAGCATTGTAAACAGTTGAAGTCTTCTGTGACTTGAGAGATAGTTGTGGATAGTCTACCCCATTACACATAGTAAACTATAGCTTCATCGCTCGTAGTTCATAGCAATTAAATATATATATATAAGAATATTATTAACTAAACTAAGAATTCTAATTTCATCATATTATAATATTCTTTGCTCGTACTAGTAATATAACACAGGACAACGGAAACTGCTGAGTATCAGTAAACAGATCTCATAGGGACCATCTAGTACTTCTATACCGTAGAGGGCTTAGAAAAATGAATTTTCTGTCATAGATAAAGATGGTTTTCAGGTGATTTTTATTTGGTGCAATCTTGTGATTATTAATGTAATGTAGTCGTTTCGTTAATGAAGAATATCTTACAAATGTTAAGGTGTTCTATTGTCAAGCGGAGATAGTATTCAAGTTTCTCAAATGTTTAGAAACTATTTTCAGATTCAAAAACTTTAATCGTTGTATAAAGACACTATTGTTGAAGCAAGCTTTTGTCAATCCACGAGCCCCCCCCCCCCCCCATTTCTTCGCCCTCGGTCAATAGCTGCAAATATTTAGCTGACACCTTTCATGTCGCCAAAAAAATTATTGACGGTATTTATGGATTTATTTTAACATATTTCTCCTCAAAAATAGAATTTTTTCTTAGAGTGAGGTACCTCGCGTTGAATAGCGAATGAAATAAGTAATTTTGATTATAAATTAGATTACTTCTATAATGCAATCTTTTATCAAACACATTTTCAAATTAAACAACACTATTCAAAATCTATAAAAAAAGATAATTATTTAGTTTTGTCTATAGATAAATATCACGATTTTCTGTTATTACATACATATTTTATCAGTCTGGAGTTAGTTGTTATAATGAGATTTGATTATATTCGATTACGAAAAACTTATTCCACTAACAACAACTTATTTCTCTAACGAAAAGCGTATTCCACCAATAAAGAAGTTATTCCACCAACAAACTAATTATTCCACCAATAAACATGTTATTCCACCAACAAACATGTTATTCCACCAACAAACAAATGATTCCAGCAAAAAACACGTTATTCCTCCAAGAAACACGTTATTTCTCCAGCAAACACGTTATTCCTCCAAGAAACAACGTTATTCCTCCAACAAATAAGTTATTCCACTAACAAAAAACGTATTCCACTAACATACAACGTATTCCACTTATATTGATCCGATTTTTAACGGATAAATATTGACTTTGTTATAGTACAATTGTTATTATTATTCTTGCCTCCGTTATTCTATATGCCATTCTCTGTCGCGGTGCATCACATTCAACAATAACATCAGCCACGTTAACAACACTTCACCCTCAACGACTGGATAAACACATAATTCCAAAATAATCCCAGAAAGATTAAGGGATGTGATAAATTAATTATTCCGATACAGTTCAACAGAAAATAAGATCGTAGGCTTAGAATAAAATTGTCATGGGAATCGGTGACGCACAGCATCGACTATGCAAGACATCTTTATCCATGGAGGACAAAGTTAATGAAATAAAGGTTAACAGTCGACTAAGGAGGTTCTAATGGTAGGGGGTTTAATGTCATATCATCATCATCATCATCATTATTATCATCACCATCATCATCATCAAGTGCCGTCTCCACAACCAACAAAGGTTGGCTGCAACGGACCTTCAACATTTCATGTTTTATGCTTTGGTTGTAAACACTTCCAGACTGTAACCTGTTCATCTCGTGATGTATCTCTCCTCCAACTTCCAGACTGTAACCTGTTCATCTCGTGATGTTTCTCTCCTCCAACTATTATCTCTATCTACCTCTTGTTCGCCTCCTAGTGACTTTACCCTCAAGTAAGATCTTCATTAAGTAGCATATCTTACATTAAGTCTACAAAAGTTTATTTGTTTGAACTTTATTTACTTTAAGTTACTTTTTCATACGGAGTATCATTAGAACCTTTTTATTTAATTGCTTCTTTTTCTGTGAAGGTGCCCCTATTCTTCCATATTTCAACATCTCAAAGGCATCAATTCTGTCTTCATGTTGTGTGTTCATTGTCCACGAGCCATAGAAAATATAAAGAAAAATGTGTACGTTAGAAATAGGTTAGAGATGTATACAGGTTAACGAGAACCATTTCTTTCAATAGTGAAACGGCGAGAAGTTGCATGGTTTGGTCATGTATGCCGATATGATTCCTTGTCAAACAACAATACTGCAGGGAATTATCGAATGTGCATGAAGCAGATGCTTACTGATACAATCATGGACAGACGATATCAAAGACTGGAGAAGACAAGATTTGTCCTCACAAAGTCCGCATCTTTGAAGACAGAAATCGCTAGAGTACTCTGTTTGCTGATACATCTATTGTGGTACCCCCTACTACCTTTAGGAGGTTACAGATTAATAGATAGATAGAAAGTACATACTGAGACACCTGATATTACTCAGATTATGTGAGAAATGAACTAGGGTATGGGTTTGTATAGTGTATTTGAGAAAATTCTATGACTAGTTGTCGTGTCGACTTGTACTTGCACTGTCTCGTTCATCCTATTTATATGTTACAGTTCTCTCTCACTCAGTATTACAGAAGCGGGGTGTGCGCCGTGTGAAACGTTTGAGAACCCTTGCTGTAAACGGTGAAAGAAAGCATTCCTTTCTTTGGAGAACAATCTTCTTCTGTACAACAACATCATGAGGACTATAAGAAGGAATACGCAAGAAGTTTATAATCTATTCCAGACCTACTGTTTTATTCAACTCACAGATTTATAATCTATTCCAGACCTACTGTTTTATTCAACTCACAGATTTATAATCTGTTCCAGACCTACTGTTTTATTCAACTCACAGATTTATAATCTGTTCCAGACCTACTGTTTTATTCAACTCACAGATTTATAATCTGTTCCAGACCTACTGTTTTATTCAACTCACAGATTTATAATCTGTTCCAGACCTACTGTTTTATTCAACTCACAGATTTATAATCTATTCCAGACCTACTGTTTTATTCAACTCACAGATTTATAATCTATTCCAGACCTACTGTTTTATTCAACTCACAGATTTATAATCTATTCCAGACCTACTGTTTTATTCAACTCACAGATTTATAATCTATTCCAGACCTACTGTTTTATTCAACTCACAGATTTATAATCTATTCCAGACCTACTGTTTTATTCAACTCACAGATTTATAATCTATTCCAGACCTACTGTTTTATTCAACTCACAGATTTATAATCTATTCCAGACCTACTGTTTTATTCAACTCACCGATTTATAATCTATTCCAGACCTACTGTTTTATTCAACTCACCGATTTATAATCTATTCCAGACCTACTGTTTTATTCAACTCACAGATTTATAATCTATTCCAGACCTACTGTTTTATTCAACTCACAGATTTATAATCTATTCCAGACCTACTGTTTTATTCAACTCACAGATTTATAATCTATTCCAGACCTACTGTTTTATTCAACTCACAGATTTATAATCTATTCCAGACCTACTGTTTTATTCAACTCACAGATTTATAATCTATTCCAGACCTACTGTTTTATTCAACTCACAGATTTATAATCTATTCCAGACCTACTGTTTTATTCAACTCACAGATTTATAATCTATTCCAGACCTACTGTTTTATTCAACTCACAGATTTATAATCTATTCCAGACCTACTGCTTTATTCAACTCACAGATTTATAATCTATTCCAGACCTACTGTTTTATTCAACTCACAGATTTATAATATATTCCAGATCTACTGTTTTATTCAACTCACAGATTTATAATCTATTCCTGTTTGGTTGCTAGAAGTGAATTCCCAAAAGGCAAAATATAATCCTGCAATATTGACAGAAACTACCACCGAAGACGGATGGGTTTGGCCATTGGGGCAAATAAAACGGTAACACAACGCATTTCCATTTTTGTGAACTACATCCTGCTGGAATCCTAGTTGGATCATTGTCCTGCTACACGATAGATCGTGTGAGATTTTGAGAATGAAAGCTGAAGAAGAAGAAGACAGAAACTAATTTACGAAGTTATAATCTATTTCATTAAATAAAAAATAATTAAGGAAGTCAGTATCTATTTCTGTTTAACTGATAGGAACTGATAGAACTGATAAAAATGATAGAATTGATATAACTGATAGAATTGATATAACTGATAGAACTGATAGAACTGATAGAACTGATAGAATTGATAGAAATGATAGAACATAGAACTGATAGAACTGATAGAACTGATAGAACTGATAGAACATAGAACTGATAGAACTGATAGAACATAGAACTGATAGAACTGATAGAACTGATAGAACTGATAGAACTGATAGAACATAGAACTGATAGAACTGATAGAACATAGAACTGATAGAACTGATAGAACATAGAACTGATAGAACTGATAGAACATAGAACTGATAGAACTGATAGAACATAGAACTGATAGAACTGATAGAACATATAACTTATAGAACTGATAGAACATAGAACTTATAGAATTGATAGAACTGATAGAACTGATAGAACATAGAACTGATAGAACTGATAGAACTGATAGAACTGATAGAACATAGAACTGATAGAACATAGAACTGATAGAACTGATAGAACTGATAGAACTGATAGAACATAGAACTGATAGAACATAGAACTGATAGAACATAGAACTGATAGTTCTGATAGAACTGATAGAACATAGAACTGATAGAACATAGAACTGATAGAACTGATAGAACTGATAGAACATAGAACTGATAGAACTGATAGAACTGATAGAACATAGAACTGATAGAACATAGAACTGATAGAACATAGAACTGATAGAACTGATAGAACTGATAGAACTGATAGAACTGATAGAACTGATAGAATTGATAGAACTGATAGAACTGATAGAACATAGAACTGATAGAACTGATAGAACTGATAGAACTGATAGAACATAGAACTGAATTCATTTGTGCTACATTCGTGAGCAGTGTCCCCAAGAAATATGAAACATTTTAGATTTTATGTCAAATCTTAAAGTACTCTGAATGCAACGCGAAAAATGATGAACTTGTGCTTACTTTGAATATTGTGAGTCATACAATTACTGAGTAATTCATTATTCATACAATCACTCAGTTATTCATACAATCACTCAGTTATTCATACAATCACTCAGTTATTCTGATAGTCAGTTATTCATTTTTTTCATTTAGTTAATTATCCGTCATATTTTCATTATTGCAAATTAAACACATCTATAAATACTTCGATTTCTATTGAGTACATCCTAAATTCATGCGGCCTTTATAATACAAGCCACAGGAATACTCTTTTTAGCTCCCTAACGGGAAACGCACAGCATGCCATTTGTTTTAATAGCCTAAATTACGCAAAGACTGACAATTCCAGATATGTGTTGTGTGCTGGACATTCTTCGAATCCTACGGTGAAGATTAAGTTCACGTGAAGATTAAGCCCACAGGAAGATTAAACCCACGTGAAGATTAAGTCCACTGAAAATATTGTTGATGGCAAGGCGATATTTCAAGACCTGTCAATATATGCTTATGATGTTTGGGTATATTATGTAGAGGCGTGTATTATTTAGACAGAGTTGGTTGCCAAATGTCTAACTATTCATTGGATAACTGTCTTTGCTCGGGGAAGGGCATGATGCTTCCCTTAATTAACGAGTACACTTGGAATAATGGAGTTTGGGCATTTTTCTACTTGCTTGGAATGTTGTGGTGCTTTCTGGGAGTGGCTGTTGCGTCTGATGCTTTCATGTGTGCAATTGAGCACATAACCAGCAAGACAAAGTCAGTCTCTATATCAAGCCCAGATGGAAATGAGGTTAAGGTCATTGAAACCAAGGTAAGTCTAACAGATTCGCTAATAGAAGACCTAATATATATACACATCTATAGTTATACACAGCTATAGTTATACACAGCTATAGTTATACACAGCTATAGTTACACACAGCTATAGTTACACACAGCTATAGTTATACTATATGGTTACATTGTAAGAGTATTTCTACAGCCGATGGAATTATGGACACAGAGTTGGAGACAAGAATGCAAAAAGCCAACTATGTAAATTATGAAGTTACACGAATTTTGAAACACATATCTATCCCGATGGAAACCAAAAGAGAAATCATAATTTTAATATTCCTCCCAACATATGTTTCCAATGTCAGACATATACACTAACTAAAAAACAAGTGAAAAATATTACTGCGTGTGAAATGAGATGTCTAAGAAAAGCAGCAAACAGACTACCGACTACCACTATGCCCATTTGTAAGTTGGCAGTTTAACGTGTATACTACGCATGTAGTTGCGTCTGTGGCTCTCAGCAATTGCCCATTAGACAAATCACCATGCAACAGAAAACCTTAGTAGATGACATGCCGTTATATTGAGGTTATCTTCTTATAGAAGCTTCATGGTACGTCATCTATACAATTATGCTTCTCTTGCTTTTATTTTGTTATTGCAATGTGTTTTATGCTTTGTTAATTTTGTACAGGTATGCACCCTGTGGTTGGAAGGGAGTCAGAGATGTACTGCGCAGCACTGGGGAGGAGGAAACTGACAGCACTGTTTTTTCCTATGGCTGAGGCCCAAAATAGAGGCACAGTGACTCAGGATATGACAATCCTTTTGACTTGAACATTTGGTTGTATGCCTGGAGCAATAGAGAAGCTCGGCATAACCAGTAGTCAATTGATGGCGGGGAATGAGTACAGTGAACCCTATCTTGGCTGCAGTGGCTCGGAGCAATGCATAGGTTGAAACCTACCTTCCTGGTGATGTGATAGTTATTCTCTGGCTCTGGCCCGTGGTGGGCCGAAAATCCACAGACTTCCCAGCAATATAATGCCATTTAATGGTATTGGATCAAAGGGCATGAGCCCATGGACCGCTGGATCAGCAACCAACCAACCAACGTATATACTGTAAAAAAAACTGTTCAATACTGCATGTTTCCCGTGAGGGAGTTGCCTGTTTGGATTTTGTAGCTGTGTGATAAAAGTCTCATGTTCTTTACACGCAGAGAATCAGGTTTGTTTGATACATGTTGTTGTATCTGAAATGCTCAATGTCCCCATACAGTTTTCTATAAAAATCTGTTCCTGTGGGTCAGTGCTCCTCACATAACTGGTTACGTGTAATGCAGACTTGTAGAATACGTTCCGCTGTCTGTGCTGCATGTTCACGTGGACGCAGAGGTGATGAAACCAGTCTTAGTCTATTTAAGTGGGTTTTTAGTGTGAACATTTCATACATTTCAAGCTAAATGTATGATTAAAAGTACTTCGTTCATTCATTAGCTAAATATATCAATCAAACTTCTTCCATTGTCTAGTCAACCACATCTCTGTCATTGTCTACATTCTCTAGTAATTACGTAAAACACAAGCTCGATTAGCTGTACAATAAAGGCACATACTATCAGACTATTATTACGTTTATGACAACAATACAAGTAATAGTATACAAGACAGTTTAAACGGTTCAACCTTAAGGTCTTTTTAAAGAAAATGTAAGACAAACTTGGAAGAAAAGTCATACAGAAAGCGGGATCTGGACAGGTCCGCTCTAATGGCACCAAATCGCTTCACACCTTGAGTCGACATTTCTTCCGTCTTCGACAACACAGCACGTTCTCAATCTCCGTTCTCTAGTCAAACATAACAATGAAATCTCTCCCATTATCAAACTAAAACATAACAATGAAATCTCTCACACTATAAAACTAAAAAATAACAATTAAATCTTCCCCATTATCAAACTAAAACATAATCAAATCTCCCCAATTATCAAACTAAAAGATAACAATCAAATCTATCCCATTATCAAACTAAAACATAACAATCACATCTCTCGCACTATCAAACTAAAACATAACAATGAAATCTCTCGCACTATCAAACTAAAACATAACAATCAAGTCTGGATTTTTTTAGCCAATAATTCATATCATTCAATTTTCTTTCTTTCTCAAGCTAAAAATATATGACAAACTTCTGACATTTTCCAATCATCTGTACATTTGTTCCAATCCTTTGTGAAGGGATAAGATGATACTATTCACATGTGTGTATCATGTGTGTGTCATGTGTGTGTCATGTGTGTAAGCTATCGCTCACTGACAACATACTGTTGGCAGAAAACAGTCCAATTGCTAATGTGAACGATCTAATTATATATGTAGGCTAACTACTTTATAGAATTTGAAGTTATAAAACAAGTTTTCCTGGTCCAAGTTAAGTAACTCAGCTTCGTTCAATGAATTAATAATTTCTAGCATGAAGTATTGATTAAATTAATCGGGTATTTCTCTTAGATCTGGAACAAGACCGTTGCAAACCTGACTTTACTAGCCTTTGCTACTAGTGCCCCGGAGATCTTGCTGAGTGTCATAGAGATATGTGGGCGCAAATTTACTGCAGGACAGCTGGGACCAGGGACTATTGTGGGATCAGCTGCTTTTAACCTGTTTGTTATCACCTCGATATGCATGGTCTCAATACCGAATGGTGAAACCAGGTAGGTAGGTTATCGTGGTGAGTATAACTTTACCTGCCTGACAGAATCAATGAAACTAGATGATAATATACTAGACAAAGTTACAAATGTCGTATATTTGGGAAGCAAAATAACAGCAGACGGGGAGATCAACTCAGAAATCAAGACTCGAATCGCTCTCGTCTTTAACAAGCTCTCAAACATCTGGAGATCGAAGATCGTAAGTAAATACATCAAACTACGACTATTCAATGCACGTGTGATTCCATCACTGACATATGGATGTGAAAGTTGGAAATCTACCGCAATAATGGATAAGACGTTAGTTACCATCGAGAATTGATGCCTCAGAAAAATAACAAATACGAATTGGAAAGATTTCAAATCAAACGACATACTAAGAGAGGAGACAAAACAAGAATATGTGACGAACATCATCAGAAAACACCGCTGGACATACATCGGCTACATACTTAGAATGAAGGAAGACAGAATTCCACGACAAGCCTTCGTGTGGACATCAGACGCGAAAAGAAAACAGGGAAGACCAAAAAACAACGCTCGGAAGAACATTTATGAATGAATTAAAATCAACAGGCATAAATGCACAAGACCTGCAATGCACAAGATCGTGTCTCCTCTACAACAGCCTGGTGTCTTTAATAGCTGATGCAGTGAGATTACCAACCTGGTGACTTTAATAGCTGATGCAGTGAGATTACCAACCTGGTGTCTTTAATAGCTGATGCAGTGAGATTACCAACCTGGTGTCTTTAATAGCTGATGCAGTGAGATTACCAACCTGGTGTCTTTAATAGCTGATGCAGTGAGATTACCAACCTGGTGTCTTTAATAGCTGATGCAGTGAGATTACCAACCTGGTGTCTTTAATAGCTGATGCAGTGAGATTACCAACCTGGTGTCTTTAATAGCTGATGCAGTGAGATTACCAACCTGGTGTCTTTAATAGCTGATGCAGTGAGATTACCAACCTGGTGTCTTTAATAGCTGATGCAGTGAGATTACCAACCTGGTGTCTTTAATAGCAGATGCAGTGAGATTACCAACCTGGTGTCTTTAATAGCTGATGCAGTGAGATTACCAACCTGGTGTCTTTAATAGCAGATGCAGTGAGATTACCAACCTGATGTCTTTAATAGCTGATGCAGTGAGATTACTAACGTGGAGTAGTGGTATATCGGATATGACATTGACAAAACGTTATTCTTGGTATGAAACTGTCTATCGAACATTTAAACATGGCGGTGTGATGTGTTTTTCCAGGAAAATGTTTTAGATACTGATCAATGAAGTTTGGTTTGTTTGTGAATGCTCAGATGGTTGAAGTTTGGTTTGTTTGTGAGTGCTCAGATTGTTGAAGATTGATTTGTTTGTGAGTGCTCAGATTGTTGAAGTTTGATTTGTTTGTGAGTGCTCAGATTGTTGAAGTTTGGTTTGTTTGTGAGTGCTCAGATTGTTGAAGTTTGATTTGTTTGTGAGTGCTCAGATTGTTGAAGTTTGGTTTGTTTGTGAGTGCTCAGATTGTTGAAGTTTGATTTGTTTGTGAGTGCTCAGATTGTTGAAATTTGATTTGTTTGTGAGTTCTATGAATTGTTGAAGAGTTGAACCAACTGTTGCAATGTGAGCAGGAATGCAGTAGAGCATGAGATGAGTGAAAATATTGTAATAATTAAACCATATTAAAATATGTATAATAATATGTTTGAAACTTTGCTTGCATTCGTCCTTAAACTCCCACCGGCTTTCTCCTGTAGCAGGAGGACAATGGTCCTATTAGATATCTCTAACAGGATGCAGTCCAGAGATCTCTCTTATAGCAGGACAATGGTCCTATGCCATTTCCAGCAAATATAATTTCCAGCAGAGTAAATAAATGGTTTGTGTCTTCATTTTATTTGCGATAATGACTCATCACATGCGACTTCGGTGTTGGTAACTCACACATTCAGGGTTTTGACCACTTTTCTCGTACTTACAAATCTCACATCTAAACACGGTCACTCATAATTGACCTTCTCCGCTGTGAAGCCTCCCTATCGACATAGCCACAGATACACATTCAACTACACTGATCTGACCATTCCCGGATGGGTGGCCAAGAGGTGTAATTTCCCCAAGAGCTTGGGAAAATCCTGCAATTAATTTAAAGATCTAATTGGTTATTCATTGAATCATTTTACTTGTGTAACAGGAGAATACGGAACACCATAGTGTTTGCAATAACCACATCATTTGGAATCTTTGCTTACATATGGCTAATTCTGGTGCTAGTCATCATCACACCGGAAGTAGTCGAAGTATGGGAGGCTGTTGTGACATTGTTGATGTTTCCAGCCATGACGCTAATGGCTTACGCTGCCGACAAAGGTCTTCTTTGGAATAGGAGCAAAATATCATCTGAGGGGGATACTGGATTCAGTAAGTTATGATATAATTGATTCATTACCATCTGATGTATTGATAGTTTGTTGATTAATTACCATCTGATGTATTTATAGTTTATTGATTAATTGTCATCTGAAACGTATAAAAAAGCAAGAAAAAAATTAATAATAAAGACCAAAATAAACAGCTTGTAGAAAACTGGAACCTACAATAAAGAATAAAACAAACGTTAGTCCTGAGCCATGTCAATGAAATCAAAGCTACCACCTTCCAGACAAAAGACATGAACTGCAAAAAGTATTAAGATGTTTAGCAATATACAGTTCTGACTCAGCAAATATTGTGAAAGCAACACAGAAAACAGTAGACACCTACCCATAGTGATGGACTCATGTCTATACTGATGGGTCTGCTTTCAAAGCCACCATCAAAGCAAGTTATGATGTCTATATAGAATACCCAGACAAAACATCTGATGAGTTGTTTGATGCCTGTGGGGAGATATGTTCTAACTATGAAGCTGAAATAACGACACTAGAAGTGCCTTGTACTACCTGAAGACGATTATTGATGCCTTTCCATAAAAAGTCCAAGACTTTATGATTTTTACATGCTCTATGTCCACTCTTCGAGCTCTAGAACGCGAATGACAATGTAAGCCTGTGTGCACCGATCAAGGTATCAATAAATCTATCTTTGCTGGCGAAATTTTCAGTTCGACTCTAATTCATCAATCTCTTCATATATCTATTATGCTTCTCTTTACTGACTGTTCCTATGTTCACACCAATCTCACGCAGTCTTGAGATCGACCATGATTCACACTTTTGAAAATCTTCTGAGCGGACGAAGTCCCTCTATGCATGAACTATGTCAGATGAATCCATTGATGTACCTATTGACACTGTGGCTATACGTGCCAGTATATCGGCCCGTTCATTACCCTCAGCACTCGCATGTCCTGGCACGAATATAATGATAATATTTCTGAGTATAGATTGTGTCAATAACTCCGCCGCTGAGCAATGTGAGACCGTCGCTTCAACTTTGTTGATTAAGCTCATTGAGTCACACATGCATGAGAATATTTATTGTGGTTGTACTAAAGGCATCGCTGAATTCTCTGACAAGTTTCCCACCGGAACGTGCGGAAAAATTCCAAGGACATCGTCGATAAATAAATGACTAACCCATGAGTGTAGATTATAACATCATCGTCTGGAGTTATAAATAAATTCAAGTAGGAAGCATGAGGGTAAATGAAAATAATTCTTACAGCTGACGGGAATTGAACCCGGTCCAATCTAGCAGCACCGAATCGCGTTGCAACACAAGTAAACAGGTTTTCCGTGCTTGATCAACCAGAAAACCCCTCCCCCCAAAAAAGTGATCTCGTCAGGACATTCAACCTGTGTACTCAAGTCACTGAGGACGAACCAATCGAAACAACTCCCTAGCGTAGTGGTTAAGCTGTTTGTGGTACTCTCGGCAGGTGGCGTACCTCTTAGTTTAGAGTGATGGAGTACATATGGAAAAAACCGAGTACAGTTAAGTCAATCGTCTACGTATTTTATTTATTATTATTATCCTCTGTAGTGTTATCGTCACAAAAAATGTACCTTGTAGTGCAGGAGAAGTAGCTATCCATCCCACTACAAATAACTATCCACTCCACCTCAAGGGAAATGCAAAAGAAAAAGGATTATACACTTGTCCGATAATGATATCCTCTGTATGCCTCAACCATGATCTGCCCCTTTACACTCGGAGAGCCTTCCACTCTATTGATGAGATCCGGATGTAATGGATGAAATAGGATTTAAGTAACTGACCTATGGGATGGAACTGCCAACTACATGTACGCAATTTTCTTAGTCGCCTCTTATGATAAACATGTCATATTACAGTATTACTAGTCTGTCTTCTATTTTAGACCCTGGCAAGACTCACAGGTAAACAGCATCATCTGATATTCAGGTGGTATGCTTAATCGATTGAAATCCCATGCTCAGATTGATTCTACTGTACGTAGATATGTTTCGGACATTTACTCTAAATGTAGATTAGTATCGATGCCAGTAATTGCTGCCACAAATGATTATTTTAACCGAATCCGAGGAAAACATCATCCTTCAATTTATTCATGTACGATTATTCATTCACGTTATTCACTAATTTCCGTATTTCTGTCGTCTTCCTTCCTCCATCCTTCCATTAATTTAATAATGTAATAATTTCCATTACTCAGTTAATTTGTAACAAAATCATCAATTAATTGAACAAATTATCGATGAATTCAACAAATCATTAATCAATGACATGGATGGTATATTTCAAAGTACATTTCACAGATCAGGACAAAACTGGGTTCTGTAAAGGTGCATCAGCTGACATAATGGAAGTCACACGAGTAAGTTCTATTGTACGGAGATGTTGTCATTAAATAAGATGGCTTGCCTATGAGACTGATCTCTACTAATGATGGTACATTCTAGCATCGGGCAATCTTTGGTGTTGTCAGTTTTTATACATGAACGGACACTATTAATTATAGACAATACAATACAATATATAGACAGCTCCACCACATATAAAATATAGCCAAACACTAACTACCATTTACACCATATATGGACGAAAAACAGACAGTACCGTATTCAGCCATACACTACCACTTACAGGACAGCAGCGTATGTCAGATCAGATAGCCATTTAAACCGCACCAGCTCCATAAAACATTTCCTGTGTAGTAACCGCACCAGCTCTATGAAACTTTTCCTGTGTATTAAGCGCACCAGCTCCATGATGCTTCCTTTTTAGTAACCGCTCTCATTCCAACGAAACAGTTAAACACTTCTTCATAGAGTGTCCTTTCCTATCACCTACCAGGAACAAAAAAAATCTTTTATTCGACTCGTCACAGCAACAAACTCATTACGAGAACCACTAAATAAATATCGGATGTCTTTCACAGAAAGTAACTCAACAGGAGAACCACTAATAGAAATATCAGATACCCTTTCACAGCAGCTAACTCCCTAGAACAGGGGTCGGGAACCCATGGCTCGCGAGCCGAATTTGGCTCTATTGATGGCTGCATCTGGCTCGCAGACAAATGTTCGATTATTAAAAAAATGTTTATTAGGCTCCTGTGCTCTACATATTAATTGCAATTTCATTCTACAAATGAGCTAATTTCTACTGCAGCTCAGCATCAGATGGTAAGAAATACTCATTATTGATTAGCAACAGCATAACAATGTTATTAAAAAGAATTCAGAGATATAATTATTGTAATTTTAGTGATGTTATTATACAAAATGCACACATTTACTTGAAGTTTTAGTTAAAAACATAATGTATGGCTCTCACAGAATTACTTTTCTAAATAGGTGGCTCTCTCAGACAAAAAGGTTCCCGACCCCTGCCCTAAATGGACCACTAATATAAATATCAGATATTCTTTCACAGCAACTAATTCAATAGGAGGACCACTAATATATCACAAGACATGTACATATCGCAGAACGCACTGTGCCACTAATAATACATTCCACTCATCCGCCATTGGAAATCTACAAAAAATAGAAGATTATTGATATTGCATTTCAAGTTGATTATACAATTACATTGTAATTTATTTTCGTTCGTGTGTTTCAATGTTAGTATACAATATTGGTATCTAATTTCGATCATTTGTGTTAACGTCGGTATTATATTTTATAAAAAATACGCCTGTTTGGTCATAAAAAGAAACAACTGTTTACAAAGACAAGTAATGGAGGGCAATGTACCTGGATGGAGGAGAAAGGACAGACCAAGAAGATGATGGATTGACGACATTAAAGATAACATGAATACATTGTTGGAAAATGCAAGCCGCATGGCCCAAGACAGAGCAGGGCTCAGGGACTTGATTGGGAAGACAACATTCTGGAGAGAATACGCCACATGGACATGACATATATTTATATTTGAATCTATTTTCAATCTTGTGTTTTAACGTAGGTGTAATGTTATATTTAACGTAGGTGTAATGTTATATTTAACGTAGGTGTAATGTTATATTTAACGTAGGTGTAATGTTATATTTAACGTAGGTGTAATGTTATATTTAATGTAGGTGTAATGTTATATTTAACGTAGGTGTAATGTTATATTTAACGTAGGTGTAATGTTATATTTAACGTAGGTGTAATGTTTCAATCTTGTGTTTTAACGTAGGTGTAATGTTATATTTAACGTAGGTGTAATGTTATATTTAACGTAGGTGTAATGTTATATTTAACGTAGGTGTAATGTTATATTTAACGTAGGTGTAATGTTATATTTAACGTAGGTGTAATGTTATATTTAACGTAGGTGTAATGTTATATTTAACGTAGGTGTAATGTTATATTTAACGTAGGTGTAATGTTATATTTAACGTAGGTGTAATGTTATATTTAACGTAGGTGTAATGTTTCAATCTTGTGTTTTAACGTAGGTGTAATGTTTCAATCTTGTGTTTTAACGTAGGTGTAATGTTTCAATCTTGTGTTTTAACGTAGGTGTAATGTTTCAATCTTGTGTTTTAACGTAGGTGTAATGTTTCAATCTTGTGTTTTAACGTAGGTGTAATGTTTCAATCTTGTGTTTTAACGTAGGTGTAATGTTTCAATCTTGTGTTTTAACGTAGGTGTAATGTTATATTTAACGTAGGTGTAATGTTTCAATCTTGTGTTTTAACGTAGGTGTAATGTTTCAATCTTGTGTTTTAACGTAGGTGTAATGTTATATTGGAGTACATTTTTCATCTTGTTTTTTTTAAGTCAGTATATAGTTAATATTGGTGATAGTCTCGATTAGGTGTTTCCCTTTTATTAGGGAGAGGATTTAATAGTGGTCCTCACTGTCCAACATCAATCATCTTTGTCACAGGACAGGAGGGTGTGGTGGAAAACGAACGAACCGACAAATTAGCTGGTCACGACAGCATAACAGATGGTTAGGCTATGGAACAAGCAGGCATACTCTTCGTGAGTTCGAATAATTCGGATATAAATGAGCATATGTCATTATTGAGAATGCGAGAATTGGGAGTAACGATAGGCGTTACCTGTACAGAACATCTACGAAAAGTTCATTGAAGCAAAATAGAATCAGAACCATCAGCCGTTATACACTTAGAGATTTACTGAAGCCGAGTTCTGAGCAACATGTCCGGTGAACAGAGAGGATAATCAAAATATCGAATACTGTGTGTAGTCAATATATCGAAATGCATTTTCTATATTGTGTTTCAACTTTAGTCACCATCATCATCAGGTGCCATGCCGGCTGGCGTAGGCGGTCATTGTTCTCCACAGCTCTCTGTCCACAGTATTATGTATCAAAGTCGTTGTTGTTACCTTGCCGTGCCAGGTTGTCAAACTGTCTAATATTTTCTCACGTTGTCGCCCTCTGTCTCTGCTGCCTTCAATCTTGCCTGTTGTGACTATGTTCTCTAAGCCTCCCGGTCTCATGAAGTGGCCAAAAAAACAAGATTGCCTTTTTCTTATATTGTTGATTAAGGTCCGTTTCGCATTTAACTCTTTCAACACCTCTAGATTAGTTTTTCTGGCAGTCCATGTTATTCTCAGCATTCTTCTGTAGAACCAGATCTCTGTTGCCTCCAATCTCCCACTTTCCAGTTTGTTTATTGTCCAAGACTCACATCCATATGTTAGTATAGGGGTTATATAGCACTGCAGAACTCTCTATCAACTTTAGTAGATAATTATATTGCATGTTATTCATCTTGTGTTTCAACTGTATCAGATGATCAAACTGCATTCAATCTAGTCTCAATGTATTAATTGTGCCATTACGCAACTAAAGTTATTTAATATTTTCTAGGAGTATTTCAGCTAAAGTTATTTAATATTTTCTAGGAGTTAGCTCAGCTAAAGTTATTTAATATTTTCTAGGAGTTAGCTCAGCTAAAGTTATTTAATATTTTCTAGGAGCTAGCTAGAACTCACAAGATTAGCGAAGAAGAAGCAGCTAAAGCTATGGCGGCGAAGATTGCAATTGATGAACCTAAACCAAGCGGATGGTACAGAGTACAGGCGACAAGAGTTATCACTGGAGGCCAACGTCTAATGCCCACAAACAGTAGGAGATTTGTAAAGGTTAGCTTCTCTATACATGGCCGTATTGTGCATATATATATATCACTAAAAGCCATTTGTTATTAGACCAAGATAAATAGGAAGAACTTGCACAAAATAGAACTCTACCTGGCGCTATTATTTATATACACGATATACCACACTATATTAACAGTCAAAACAAGACGAGCATCGTGTGAGAAAAATAGAAATTAAACAGGGGAGAGTAACTAGAAGGACACAGCTAGATTAAAAAACAATAACATCTGCAATGTGTACCATTCATAGCACATAACTCCGTAGCTTCAAGCGATAATGCTAGGATTATCAGAAAATTTCACTTAATAAATGAAACTGCCATTAATTAACCTAGTTGTGTTTTTCTTATCACTGATTCATTCATTATAGAACTTTCCCGCCAATGTATCGGCTCTACCGTTTCCTCTGACGCCTGCATGGCTTGAATAGTAGATGCATGTGATACTGTTGATGCTGCCGACGAACTTAACTCATTCCTTTCTTACCTTGAACTGTTCAATCACACGGATCAAAAAATAATAATCATGTTTACTTAACAAAATATACCTAATTGCGTTTTGATCTTCATGCCTTCCAAAATGATCAATAACAAGTAAGTGCAGAAAATAATCAAATCTATTGCATGGTATTAACTCTGATATGTTATCTATACTCTGATATGTTATCTATACTCTGATATGTTATCTATACTCTGATATGTTATTTACACTCTTGTATCTTATCTATACTCTGATATGTTATTTACACTCTTGTATCTTATCTATACTATTATATTATCTATACTCTTATATTATCTATACTCTTATATTATCTATACTCTTATGTTATCTATACTTTTATCTTATCTATACTCTTGTATGTTATCTATACGCTGGTATTTTAACAGTGTTTCTCGAAACTTCAGTTCACAATGTGTCCACATTTAGCTGTAGTTAATGTGTCTGTTGAGATGATATCAGAGCAGCTTCTAATTTTAAATTATCCATTTCTTTATGTGTTCATTCTCAAACTCCTGTAGACTAGCAGGATGTATTCCAGAGAACGGAATACGTTGTGTCATGGTTTACAGGTTAGTTGTAATGTCCGCTCCTTTTAGCTGATAGACCCGACTTCAGCACGCCTTCTTGGACACAATGTCAATGGGATCGCCCAGCACTCTACCCCTAACCCTTTTTAGTCGCCATCTGCGTCATGCGGTGCAGGTAACAATGATGCTATTCAATCATCCCTCGACAACATACAGGCGAAATGATTTTTCTAGTTTCCTTGATTCTACTCAATGTCCTCTAATTTCATATTTTCTAGTTTCCTTGATTCTACTCAATGTCCTCTAATTTCATATTTTCTAGTTTCCTTGATTCTACTCAATGTCCTCTAATTTCATATTTTCTAGTTTCCTTGATTCTACTAAATATCCTCTAATTTCATATTTTCTAGTTTCCTTGATTCTACTCAATGTCCTCTAATTTCATATTTTCTAGTTTCCTTGATTCTACTCGATGTTCTCTAATTTCATATTTTCTAGTTTCCTTGGTTCTACTCAAAGTCCTCTAACTTCATATTTTCTAGTTTCAATGATTCTATTCAATGTTCTCTAATTTCTTATTTTCTAGTTTCATCGATTCTACTAAAATGTTTTCTAATTTCATATGTATCAAATGTACGTGCTTTAATTTTTTATTTCTGTAATCACACTCTCAAGTTCTCTTTGTAATTTTAACATCCGAACATCCTAGGATACGTTTTGAAGAATTTCCCAATAAGAAAACGTGTTAATAACTTTGATTTCCTCACACATCCCTCGCAGAAGAGATACCTAATGTGTATCCATGGTCAGAGATTCACAACAAAGTGTATTCCTGGTATGAGATTCACAAAGTGTATTCCTGGTCAGAGATTCACAAAGTGTTTTCCTGGTCAGAGATTCACAACAAAGTGTATTCCTGGTCAGAGATTCACAAAGAGTTTTCCTGGTCAGAGATTCACAACAAAGTGTATTCCTGGTATACGATTGATAAAGTGTATTCCTGGTATTGTCTATTGTCTTTCCCCAGGCGAATGATTGTTGATCGCATTCACACTTGCCGTTAAGCGAAGGGATGGGAGTTTAAGCTGTCGTTCCAATGCCAGATGTGTCGCCGTGGTTGCATTTAGTCCATGTTTTTTCAAGGCTATCTTGATGTTTTCTATCCACCGTTTTCTTGGTCTACCTACGGGCGTAATGTATGAGATTCACAAAGTGTATTCCTGGTCAGAGATTCGTTCTGTGAAATGTTTGATTAAATGTTTTCTGTTTGACTAACTATTTTGCGTTTGACTAAATGTATATTTGACTAAATGTTAAAGTGTTTGGCATCTTATACATGGTTTTATTTTTGATTGACATGTGTTTACTGAATGAGTATTTGTATCACACCAAACCCTCCACAATCGTCGTTTACGACATTTATTGCAGTTTTAGTTATACATTATTTTCTATTCTCGATTTTGGGATTTAGTGATTGACTCGGGCACATTTGTTTTACACTTATGTGTAGTTCTACAGGTGGTTGGTTAGTTTGTTAGTTGGTTAGTTATTTTGTTAATTGTTAGTTTGTTGGTGGTTAGTTTGTTAATTGGTTGGTTAATTAGTTGTTGGTTAGTTAGTTTATTAATTGGTTCGTTAGTTGGTTTGCTAGTTGGTTGCTTAGTTTATTTGTTAGTTGGTTGGTTGGTTAGTCTGTTTATTGGTTAGTTATTTGGTTAGTTAGTTTGTTATTTGTATGGTTAGTTGGTTAGTTGATCTTTTGGTAGGGTAGCTAGCTCGATAGTTAGACGGAGTTTAATCAATAATATAACAAAAAGACAACCATTATTTGGCCTCATTATGAGATAAGGAGGTTTGGAGAACATAGTCACAACTGGCAAGATTGAAGGCAACAGAGACAGAGTGCAACAGCATGAGAGAATATTAGACAGGTGAACAATCTGGCACGTCAGGGAAACAAACGATCTTGATACATAATACTGGAGATAGAGAGCTTTGGAGAACAATGATCCCCTACGCAAGCCGGTAAAGCACCTGCTGATGAAGAGTTAGTCGTTGGCTCATTACTGTACCCCGGATAGTTCCATAGGATTCCCAGTCTTCACTTGAATGTATCCATCATTACTGTACCCCGGATAGTACAATAGGATTCCCAGTCTTCACTTGAATGTATCCATCATTACTGTACCCCGGATAGTACCATAGGATTCCCAGTCTTCACTTGAATGTATCCACCATTACTGTACCCCGGATAGTTCCATAGGATTCCCAGTCTTCACTTGAATGTATCCACCATTACTGTACCCCGGATAGTTCCATAGGATTCCCAGTCTTCACTTGAATGTATCCACCATTACTGTACCCCGGATAGTACCATAGGATTCCCAGTCTTCACTTGAATGTATCCATCATTACTGTACCCCGGATAGTACCATAGGATTCCCAGTCTTCACTTGAATGTATCCACCATTACTGTACCCCGGATAGTACCATAGGATTCTCAGTCTTCACTTGAATGTATCCACCATTACTGTACCCCGGATAGTACCATAGGATTCCACGTCTTCACTTGAATGTATCCATCATTACTGTACCCCGGATAGTACCATAGGATTCCCAGTCTTCACTTGAATGTATCCACCATTACTGTACCCCGGATAGTACCATAGGATTCCCAGTCTTCACTTGAATGTATCCATCATTACTGTACCCCGGATAGTACCATAGGATTCCCAGTCTTCACTTGAATGTATCCACCATTACTGTACCCCGGATAGTACCATAGGATTCCCAGTCTTCACTTGAATGTATCCACCATTACTGTACCCCGGTTAGTACCATAGCATTCCACGTCTTCACTTGAATGTATCCACCATTACTGTACCCCGGATAGTACCATAGCATTCCACGTCTTCACTTGAATGTATCCATCATTACTATACCCCGGATAGTACCATAGGATTCCACGTCTTCACTTGAATGTATCCATCATTACTGTACCCCGGATAGTACCATAGGATTCCCAGTCTTCACTTGAATGTATCCACCATTACTGTACCCCGGATAGTACCATAGGATTCCACGTCTTCACTTGAATGTATCCACCATTACTGTACCCCGGATAGTACCATAGCATTCCACGTCTTCACTTGAATGTATCCACCATTACTGTACCCCGGATAGTACCATAGCATTCCACGTCTTCACTTGAATGTATCCATCATTACTGTACCCCGGATAGTACCATAGGATTCCACGTCTTCACTTGAATGTATCCATCATTACTGTACCCCGGATAGTACCATAGGATTCCCAGTCTTCACTTGAATGTATCCACCATTACTGTACCCCGGATAGTACCATAGGATTCCACGTCTTCACTTGAATGTATCCATCATTACTGTACCCCGGATAGTACCATAGGATTCCCAGTCTTCACTTGAATGTATCCACCATTACTGTACCCCGGATAGTACCATAGGATTCCCAGTCTTCACTTGAATGTATCCACCATTACTGTACCCCGGATAGTACCATAGGATTCCCAGTCTTCACTTGAATGTATCCATCATTACTGTATCCCCGGATAGTACCATAGCATTCCACGTCTTCACTTGAATGTATCCACCATTACTGTACCCCGGATAGTACCATAGCATTCCACGTCTTCACTTGAATGTATCCATCATTACTGTATCCCCGGATAGTACCATAGCATTCCACGTCTTCACTTGAATGTATCCACCATTACTGTACCCCGGATAGTACCATAGCATTCCACGTCTTCACTTGAATGTATCCATCATTACTGTATCCCCGGATAGTACCATAGGAATCCCAGTCTTCACTTGAATGTATCCACCATTACTGTACCCCGGATAGTACCATAGCATTCCACGTCTTCACTTGAATGTATCCATCATTACTGTATCCCCGGATAGTACCATAGCATTCCACGTCTTCACTTTAATGTATCCACCATTACTGTACCCCGGATAGCACCATAGCATTTCACGTCTTCACTTGAATGTATCCATCATTACTGTACCCCGGATAGTACCATAGCATTCCACGTCTTCACTTGAATGTATCCATCATTACTGTACCCCAGATAGTACCATAGCATTCCACGTCTTCACTTGAATGTATCCACCATTACTGTACCCCGGATAGTACCATAGGATTCCCAGTCTTCACTTGAATGTATCCACCATTACTGTACCCCGGATAGTACCATAGCATTCCACGTCTTCACTTGAATGTATCCATCATTACTGTACCCCGGATAGTACCATAGGATTCCCAGTCTTCACTTGAATGTATCCACCATTACTGTACCCCGGATAGTACCATAGCATTCCACGTCTTCACTTGAATGTATCCACCATTACTGTACCCCGGATATTACCATAGGATTCCCAGTCTTCACTTGAATGTATCCATCATTACTGTACCCCGGATAGTACCATAGCATTCCACGTCTTCACTTGAATGTATCCACCATTACTGTACCCCGGATAGTACCATAGGATTCCCAGTCTTCACTTGAATGTATCCACCATTACTGTACCCCGGATAGTACCATAGGATTCCACGTCTTCACTTGAATGTATCCATCATTACTGTACCCCGGATAGTACCATAGGATTCCCAGTCTTCACTTGAATGTATCCGCCATTACTGTACCCCGGATAGTACCATAGCATTCCACGTCTTCACTTGAATGTATCCATCATTACTGTACCCCGGATAGTACCATAGGATTCCCAGTCTTCACTTGAATGTATCCACCATTACTGTACCCCGGATAGCACCATAGGATTCCCAGTCTTCACTTGAATGTATCCATCATTACTGTACCCCGGATAGTACCATAGCATTCCACGTCTTCACTTGAATGTATCCACCATTACTGTACCCCAGATAGTACCATAGCATTCCACGTCTTCACTTGAATGTATCCATCATTACTGTACCCCGGATAGTACCATAGGATTCCCAGTCTTCACTTGAATGTATCCACCATTACTGTAACCCGGATAGTACCATAGCATTCCACGTCTTCACTTGAATGTATCCATCATTACTGTACCCCGGATAGTACCATAGCATTCCACGTCTTCACTTGAATGTATCCACCATTACTGTACCCCGGATAGTACCATAGGATTCCCAGTCTTCACTTGAATGTATCCATCATTACTGTACCCCGGATAGTACCATAGCATTCCACGTCGTCACTTGAATGTATCCACCATTACTGTACCCCGGATAGTACCATAGGATTCCCAGTCTTCACTTGAATGTATCCACCATTACTGTACCCCGGATAGTACCATACGATTCCACGTCTTCACTTGAATGTATCCATCATTACTGTACCCCGGATAGTACCATAGGATTCCCAGTCTTCACTTGAATGTATCCACCATTACTGTACCCCGGATAGTACCATAGGATTCCCAGTCTTCACTTGAATGTATCCATCATTACTGTACCCCGGATAGTACCATAGCATTCCACGTCTTCACTTGAATGTATCCACCATTACTGTACCCCGGATAGTACCATAGGATTCCCAGTCTTCACTTGAATGTATCCACCATTACTGTACCCCGGATAGTACCATAGGATTCCCAGTCTTCACTTGAATGTATCCATCATTACTGTACCCCGGATAGTACCATAGCATTCCACGTCTTCACTTGAATGTATCCACCATTACTGTACCCCGGATAGTACCATAGCATTCCACGTCTTCACTTGAATGTATCCACCATTACTGTACCCCTGATAGTACCATAGCATTCCACGTCTTCACTTGAATGTATCCACCATTACTGTACCCCGGATAGTACCATAGGATTCCCAGTCTTCACTTGAATGTATCCACCATTACTGTACCCCGGATAGTACCATAGGATTCCACGTCTTCACTTGAATGTATCCATCGTTACTGTACCCCGGATAGTACCATAGCATTCCACGTCTTAACTTGAATGTATCCACCATTACTGTACCCCGGATAGTACCATAGCATTCCACGTCTTCACTTGAATGTATCCATCATTACTGTACCCCGGATAGTACCATAGGATTCCCAGTCCTCACTTGAATGTATCCACCATTACTGTACCCCGGATAGTACCATAGCATTCCACGTCTTCACTTGAATGTATCCATCATTACTGTACCCCGGATAGTACCATAGGATTCCCAGTCTTCACTTGAATGTATCCACCATTACTGTACCCCGGATAGTACCATAGGATTCCCAGTCTTCACTTGAATGTATCCATCATTACTGTACCCCGGATAGTACCATAGCATTCCACGTCTTCACTTGAATGTATCCACCATTACTGTACCCGGATAGTACCATAGCATTCCACGTCTTCACTTGAATGTATCCATCATTACTGTACCCCGGATAGTACCATAGGATTCCCAGTCTTCACTTGAATGTATCCACCATTACTGTACCCCTGATAGTACCATAGCATTCCACGTCTTCACTTGAATGTATCCATCATTACTGTACCCCGGATAGTACCATAGCATTCCACGTCTTCACTTGAATGTATCCACCATTACTGTACCCCGGATAGTACCATAGGATTCCCAGTCTTCACTTGAATGTATCCATCATTACTGTACCCCGGATAGTACCATAGCATTCCACGTCTTCACTTGAATGTATCCACCATTACTGTACCCCGGATAGTACCATAGGATTCCCAGTCTTCACTTGAATGTATCCACCATTACTGTACCCCGGATAGTACCATAGGATTCCACGTCTTCACTTGAATGTATCCATCATTACTGTACCCCGGATAGTACCATAGGATTCCCAGTCTTCACTTGAATGTATCCACCATTACTGTACCCCGGATAGTACCATAGGATTCCCAGTCTTCACTTGAATGTATCCATCATTACTGTACCCCGGATAGTACCATAGCATTCCACGTCTTCACTTGAATGTATCCACCATTACTGTACCATGGATAGTACCATAGGATTCCCAGTCTTCACTTGAATGTATCCATCATTACTGTACCCCGGATAGTACCATAGCATTCCACGTCTTCACTTGAATGTATCCACCATTACTGTACCCCGGATAGTACCATAGGATTCCCAGTCTTCACTTGAATGTATCCACCATTACTGTACCCCGGATAGTACCATAGGATTCCACGTCTTCACTTGAATGTATCCATCATTACTGTACCCCGGATAGTACCATAGGATTCCCAGTCTTCACTTGAATGTATCCATCATTACATGATGTCTGACACAGTTCCTGTTCTTATTTTGACTGAATAGTAGTCATCTAATGGAGTTCACTGTAATGATTATTTCTGTCAAGTCCAGATTTCTGTCAACTCCAAATTTCTGTCAACGTCAGATTTCTGTCAACTCCAAATTTCTGTCAACGTCAGATTTCTGTCAACTCCAGATTTCAATCCCAGTTACTTTATTCTGAGAATGGATAAGGATTAAATCGATCCACAATAATTTCATAATTTCATTTATCTTTGTTTTTGGTGCTGAGACGTTTTCCATAGTTTACAGATGCTATTCAATAAAAGTAAAGGTAGGTTCCATGGCAGGAACCTGCCGTCAGGTATGTAGATAACTCTTCATGTACTTAGCCGCAGCAACTATTAGGTGGGGTGGTTAGTTCCCTTTCTTACTGTCTTTACCTCCACATAGGTGTTTACTAAGCAGGGTGTTATCTACAGATGGTGTCCACTTAGAGGGGTGTCATCCACGGATTTTCATATTATATTGATTTAATTGCAGCTGGTTGAAATAATGAGGAAACAAAATGTAGGAAAATCAAGGTCTCACATGGTTACAGTAGATGGAACAAAAGCGCCCACATCTTCCTGTGAGCAGAATTATCTCAATTCCGGCAAGGCAGAAGTTGAATTTACAGCTGCAACCTGTGCGGTATTGGAGAGTGAAGGTCACGTGAGGATTGGGGTTAAAAGAGATGGAGACTTGTCTAAAAATATTAAAATTGGGTGAGTGCTCATTGACTGGTGAGTGTTCATTGACTGGTTGTGCATGTCTAAACGATGTTCTATAAATCTCGGACGTTAGCGAACTAATGAGAAACAGTATTACTTACATCAAACACAAGGTCCATCAGCTTCATAATGAACGTTCGCACAGACTATATGGTATGTGTACGAAAAAAATACACAACTAACAGTATACGAGACAGTTTCAAAGTTTCAACCTTTTTTTTTCCACTAAAAATACACGGAGGTTGAAACGTTGAAACTGTATAGCATACTGTTATATGTATTTGTTGGTAACGTGTAATTTGTCAGTATGTGCGTTCATTGTAAAACTGATCCAGCTTGTGTTTGACGTAAGCACTTCAGTTTTACAGTAGTCGCACTTATTAACCTAAACAGTAAATGTTAAATATATTAATAATAATAATAAAACCAATATTCCCGTCAGGGTCATAGTGGTGTCACGTTGAGACATTTGGTGTAGACATATCTGCATTAATTTATATCCTTTGTCATCTGATGGGCTTTGAAACCTCACACCGTGTCTGTGCCTGGATATTATTCAAGCATGTTTCTTCTAGCCACCTCGTTTTGTTCTACCCTCTAATGTATGTTACACCCATGTTAAATACACTGCAGATCCGTTATGGTAATCAATTTATGTTTTCATTCCGTGCAAATCCGTAGGTCAAACCCGTAGATACGTTGGTGTTTGTGTGTGTGTGGGGAGGGGGGGTTGTGAATGTTCAGTACCGACCTTCCTTGAGAAATGAAAGCAAGAATATGCAATCAAATGTAAAGCCAAAAATGGTTAAACCCTCACTTCTCTCTTGTAAGAACAACATATTTAACTAAGATAGACCATAGACTCTTACGGTGATTACAGTCTCGTCGAGTTGGGGGGGGGGCACATATCTTCATATCGGACCACAGACACGTTTAGGAGGGCATATATTTGCATATCGGACCACAGACACGTTTAGGAGGGCATATATTCGCATATCGGACCACAGACACGTCTAGAGGGCACACATTTGTATAGCGGACCACATAAACGTCTAGGGGGCACATATTTGCATAGCGGACCACAGATACGTTTAGGGGGGGGGGAGTGCATATTTGCATAGCGGACAACAGACACGTCTGGGGGGGGGGTGCATATTTGCATAGCGGACCACAGACACGTCTAGGAGAAGACACAGACGAAAATTATTTTAACGAGTACAATCTAAGAGACACCTGGTGACCTTTTATTTTAAATCCTAAAAGGGAGGGAACACTTTTGTCAAAAGGTGGCCAATGATGTAAAAGAGCTTTAGTACCACTGATCTACATCCATCTTTGTGCAGATGAACCAATAGAACCAATCAGAAGGCAGGAGACGGGATTTGAACCACGTCCGTTTAACGTGCACCTATTTCGTCTTGAAATATGAGTCAATACGTGTTAAGTATTTGACCAATCCACATTTCGAGATGGATAATATCATCATGTGCATGTTACACATGAGCACTTTTGAGATTGAAGAACAGTACTACCTTCTGGGTATGCATATTTATATCTTGAACGGAATGATCTGAGAGGAAGAAATAATTAATGAATGAATAATGACG
This sequence comes from Meghimatium bilineatum, assembly GCA_034231615.1. NCBI lineage: Eukaryota > Metazoa > Mollusca > Gastropoda > Stylommatophora > Philomycidae > Meghimatium > Meghimatium bilineatum. The sequence continues at coordinate 84,601,876 of CM067320.1, forward strand.
ATGATGCCGTTCCTTTTGCTGCGAGGAGGCGGCTATTATCAACCTATAGTTCTTCTGACAAATTCTCCTGAGTTAAATCCCCGAAATGTGGCAGTGTCACAGAATCATCGCGTTCTGCCGGGAGTGCAGCATATACACCTTGGTCAACTCCTTCATTATTATACAGTCAGATCTACTGATCCATTTTCGGTGATGGCACATCTAGCATTCCCCGTCACCTGGGAGGCTGTCACAAAAATATAAAAGTGCAATGTTGGTTGACCCGCATCTCTCAGTCATCAATGGAGACCATTTAACAGAAAACATATTTCAGTAGTCGCAACAAGACATGCAGGGATAATAATGTTTTCACACGTACCAGGTACTCAGAGAATCCCGAACTATCCTTAATCGTCTTCTACGACATGCTTGGAAACAAGACAGTGACCCTGTTCTTTTCCCTGAACTATAGGTCGTGGACATGGTTGCCCATTGTTTAATTAATAACTAATCCTATCTGAGTTTAACGGCATATCATATTTGAAATATCTTCCAAAGTTTCAGCACATGTTTGTGTTAACTCTTGATGATTAATCTTTCAGACTAAAGACAGTTGATGGAACCGCTGAAGCAGAAAGCGACTACAGACCAGTCAAACAGATTGTCACGTTTGCACCCGGAGAGAAGATTAAAGATGTCTGCATTCAGATTATCGACGACAATGTATGGGAACCGGATGAATTCTTCTTTGTGAAACTATTTTATCATCCGTCAGGTAGTACTCCTGCAGACCTCATCATCGGTCAGGTGTCTATTAACCAGGTGACTATCGTTAATGATGACGGTAAGTTGTACATAATTGTACATTAGCGTTGCCTTTTATATCACAGTTATGTTATATATATATATTTTCTAAGGAATGTGACTTTTCAAGCGATCATATACGGTTAAGCGGATGGCCGTGTGGTTAGAACGAAGTTCTTAGTCCGTTGAGGGCCCGGGTTGATTCCAGGATGTTTTCTTTCGGAGGTACAATCACAATCCTTCCTGTACATGTCGCTGCGTCTGCTATGGCAAAGCGGCCTTTATTTCCACAGCTCATAGAAATCCTCCCTACTCTTCTTGACAGGAAATCATTCAGTAACGAAAATTTTGATATAACAGCAACGGAAGATTTTATTTGCATCTTTCTTTTTTGTTCCATATCTTTAAACATAACATTTCCGAAAATGCTGGTCCCGCACGCTGGTTCTGCCCCCAAACATCCCGAGTTTCGGCCGTGTTTTCCCAGTTTTTGGATTCTATGCGGAAGCCATATATGTCAAACTTCCTATCAGAAATTATGATGACATAACCCTTTTCACCACGAGCTGTAGGTCAATTTTGATAGCCTATAGCCTTTCTAACACAAGAAAGGTGCTTTCCAGGTGTGTCTCTAGCAGAACGTGGTAATGATGGTCCTTGGCGCACTTAAATATCTCTCTTTGGAGACTAAACACATGCGTAGATAAGCCGTTCTTACACAACCATGTCTATATAAACATGAATACATAGATCCTCCTTAAACAACCATGCCTGTGAGACACTCCCTATATGCGTCTTACCTATGTCAGTCCCTGTGTCACCCAAGTTACATAACTGAGAGGAAAATGTGGCTTGTCAAGAGTTATCTTCTCACAACGACATGAATTATTTTATCATGTTATCTATTGTCCGTCCTCAGGTGAATGATGGTTTATTCACACTTGTCCTTAAGCGTGGGAGCCCAATTTGTCGTTCCAAGACCAGATGTATCTCCTTGGTCGCATTAAGTCCATGTTTGTTCAAGGCTATCAAGATGTTTTCTATCCACTGTTTCTTTGATCTATTTTTGGCTTTACACCCGGACATTCTTTTCTTATCGTTTTTCTTATATGCTTCTATTGGTACTGGTTTGGATTCATTTTCACAAGGTGACCGAACTTGCTGTCTTTCGATATGTTGATTACATGATATTATACCAACTCTTTTCCTAATTTCTTCGTTTCTTATTTTATCTAGTTTGGTAACTATTGCAGAAAAATATACTGTGTAATATGACCTTGTCAATAGAAGTGAGAAAGAGAGTTCTGCAGTGCTATATAACTCCTATACTAACATATGGGTGCGAGTCTTGGACAATAAACAAACTGGAAAGTGGAAAATTAGAGGCAACAGAGATGTGGTTCTACAGAAGAATGCTGAGAATACCATGGACTGCTAGAAAAACTAATGTAGAGGTGTTGAAAGAGTCAAATGCGAAATGGACCTTAATCAACAATATAGGAAAAAGACAATCTTCTTTTTTTGGCTACTTCATGAGACAGGCAGGTTTAGAGAACATAGTCACAACAGGCAAAATTGAAGGCAACAGAGACAGAGGGCGAGAATGTGAGAAAATATTAGACAGTTTGACAACCTGGCACGGCAAGGAAACAACAACGACCTTGATACATAATACTGTGGACAGAGAGCTGAGCTGTGGAAAGCCATGATTGCCTACGCCATCCGGCATGACACCTGATGATGATGACGATCAACCATTGCAGCTTTTCTCAGACATTTCATTTCACATGTAACGATTTTCCTCTGCTGCGAGGCTGTTAAAGACCATGTTTGACATTGGTAGCAGAGTGTTGGTACAAAAATTGTAGATATTATCTGTCTTTGATTTCCATCTTGATCTTTGGTTGAAGAAGTAAATGAAAGTTGGTAAGTCACTGTGTTTGCTTTCTAGCACCTTGTTTCTATTTCTCTGTCTAGTCTTCCATTTTCGGAAATAAAATGCTACCTAGATATTGAAACTCTTTGGCTTTCAATTTGATGTTATCTATTGTTATACCCACTGGTATATTGATGTTATCTATTGTTATACCCACTGGTATATTGATGTTATCTATTGTTATACCCACTGGTATATTGATGTTATCTATTTTTATACCCACTGATATTTCAGACTTGATAATTTGATGTTATCTATTGTTATACCCACTGATATTTCAGACTTGATAATTTGATGTTATCTATTGTTATACCCACTGGTATTTCAGACTTGATAATTTTCATAAATTATTTTTTTTTTGTATGTTAATTTTGATGTTGTCCTTCTGACATGCTAAAAATAATGTATTGATGTTGTTTTTACAAACTTCATCGTCATCATCATGAAAATCATCACTGTTTTGATAATTTTACTGCATGGATGACAATTATTTGGATGTTTTACTTTTTGAAAAATTGTACGGTATTGTTGGTTGGATCTGTTTATTGTATGTGGGAAGATAACAATTGTTTATTGTATGTGGGAAGATAACAATTATTTATTAAGATCTACTGATGACATTCTGATTTGCCATCTCTATCAGAACCAGGCAGGCTGGAGTTTAGTACGCCTAGCTATATCGTCAAAGAGAGTTCGGGATATGCCCAGGTTATAATCAGGAGAGTTAATGGAGCAGATGGTCAGGTGAAAGTCACGTGGAAGACCCAAGATCTGACAGCTAGAGCTGGACAGGAGTACAGAGGAGCAACGGGGACTGTAACCTTTAACCACGGAGAGACTAGCAAGGTCATTTCTATACTTATATACAGTATACGTGTGAGTATTACTGCATTTATGTTTTGATTGTGTTTTTTCCCCAAGTATTTTAAGAATTTAAGAATTGACGTTATCGAACTACGGGCTGGCCTATCAGTGCTCAGTCTCTTCCTGTAGGTGGTCAAAGGTGTGAATACTTATCTGTTCCATTGCGCCCAGACTTTTCATGCGAGTGTTCATGTCAATATAGTATTTGACTATATATATATATATATATATATATATATATATATATATATATATATATATATATATATATATATATATATATATATATATATACACAGATACATACATATTTTTGCTGGAAAGAGAATGATATTGTGAATTATGAACTAGTGTCATAGCATGCGGTTTCCCATAAGTGCTTTGCTGCTTAATCGATGGTTGTCCAATAACCACCTGACTGTCTTCGTCTACCACACTTGTTCAGTTGCGTGTGCGACATCCCTCTCACTTCCCTGAGCATGAACCCTATTTTCTGGTGGCTGTGTGCATTTCTGGAAGAATTTGTATTAGAGATTAGGAATAACGCGTGTATTCGAAACCCAAGCATGCTGATCAGCGGGCGATTGACTTAACAAGACACTATCGCGACTTCCCGTTGTTAGAGTGGAGAGATTTGTACTCCTAGGAAGTCCTGTGCTGTGATGAGTGTGTCTAATCAAGAATGTAAGAAACAATAAGAAAACAAGATGTTCTTTTAGAGATAAATATCTTTTTATCCTGTCTTACTTCAGGATACAATGCAAGAACCTAACTTTCAAGTAGAGTTATCTAAAGCAACAGGTGGTGCCGTGCTTGGACGTATTCCTAGAACGGTTGTAACAATTATCAACGACGAAGGTATCAGCATTAAATCATATACTGTTTCATGTATTTGTTACATTTCTATATGTGATCTATATGTTTCTATATGAGCTTTGTATGTTTCTATATGTGCTCTGTATCTTTCAATTTGTGTTCTATATGTTTTATATATGCTTTATATGTTTCTATATGTTCTCTATGCCATCTGTTTCATGCATTTTTTACATTTCTATATGTTCTCTATGCGATCTATGTGTGTCATGTATTTGTTACGGAATTTGTTCAATAAGAATTGGCCCACGAAGCAAAGAGGATCTGACTTAATTTTACTCGGATGTTTTTCTATATATTCTGCTCCTCTCCACAGAACCATGCGACACCTACCGAGAGAGTATCGCTAGATGCACGTAACTCCGCAGTTTCAATCGATATTTTTATATGATTTCTGAAAAAAAGCACTTATAAATAAAACTGCTCAGTATATAACCCTCGAAATCCTAAACACAAGACACGTGTCATCACCACTAAACCATGCAATTGTATAAGAATAGAAGTAGGATCGAACCTTGGACCCCCTGAACACAATGCATGTGTTCACCTTCATCACACACTTACATATCATTAGAAGAAAGATGTTCTAATTTCCCCCGAATTGAGAAATTACTTGTATACATGGGTATCTGGGTTGGTTGGTTGCTGATCCAGCTATCCATGGGTTCAGTCCCGTTGACCAAATACCATTGTGTGATATATGCACGCATGAGTGAGCTGCTGTTGTGTTCCAAATATGGTTTTACATTTATCTAATGCTGGAGGGACTGTATCTTGGTCAACATAATTGCTACCTGAGGTAGAAAAGAGCAAAGATTAGCACTTCCATCTGTCATGTATATCGTGGGAGGCGACTCTGGAGGAAGGGTTTGGAGTTAACAGTCTCAGCCCATGATCTTTACGTTAAAAACCTGCTGAAAGATGTTCCTGTAAAACCGTGTAAAACCGTGTTCCTGTAAAAACCTACTAAAGGATGTCAACTAAAGGTGAGAACCTGCTGATGGATATTCCTGTGAAAGCTGAATGGGAATCGCTGCTTTTACCTGCAAAAAAGCCAGCAGTAAAATACCAGCAGTAAATTTTAATTACGTCTGATTAGGGTTAGTATATTTTCAGTAGCAACCTATAGTTGTGTGAATCATGGACACATAATAAAACAGTGGCAAAGAGAATAGGCGCCTTCGAAATAAGATGCTACAAAACAATTTTGAGAATACCCTGGACAGTGAAAAGAGGCTATGCAAGAAGAGATAAGAACATTAAACATTGAAGAGAGTTGTCTCTTAAACAACATTATAATAAGAGAACTTTGCTCACTCTGTTGTTGTTCGTCCATCACATGATGATGATGATGACCATTTGTTACATCCACTTTTGAAAATTCAATTTTAGTTATGTCCTTGATTATGAGTTTGTAGATGGCTAATGAGCCCTATTCGAGCTGTAAATGTTATTGGACAGTTCGGACATGGAATGACGACTGTAGACGGATCTTGGTCTATCCGTGACTTTCTAGCTGCACTCCGAAAAGAGAGCTGACTCTATAAAGAGACATAGCAGCTTGGAAAAACTAACTAATGGAAGCTATTGTTGCTGGTAGCATGACAGAGGGACGCCCAAGGCGACGATGTATACGACACGCTTCAGATTGTTTAAACATGCACCTGGCTGCAGGGGATCAACGTACCCAGAACAGGGTTGGAATTCAAAAGATTTGTAAAGAAGACCCCACTCTGGTAAGAATATGTCACAAGATATATGTATATGTATGTATATGTCTCAATAGAGAGAGAGAATGTAATATGACAATTCCCTCTAGTGTCAAGGGCGTGACTGTCCACAACAGAAGTCATTTACTAATTAAGAAAATAATGTTCTAACCTTTCCCTTGTCACGTGGTGTTAACTGTCGTCACACGGTATAATTATAGTAATGCAAGATTTGTGATTCTTGATTAGAAACAAGCCTCATAGCACATGGGACATTCCCATAAGTGTTCCATAAGTGTTCTCTGTTCCAGCAGCCGTCCGACTCGATGGTGTTTCGAGTCTAATGCCTCCACAACAGACGTCGACATCAGGGCACAATTCTGGCCCTTGCGACAAGTTCATTTGTTTTACCGCCCACCCACGCCGCGCCCTCAACTAGTTCAAGCACAACGTCGGTCTGTCGGAACAACATGGTAACTGTTATCGAAGGTTACGACTACGGGATTGTATAGATGACGTGCCATGAAACTACTATATGAAGATAACCTCAATATAACGGCATGTCATCTACTAAGGTTTTCTGTTGCATGGGTGATTTGTCTAGTGGGCCATTGGTGAGACCCACACACGCAACCGCATGCAACAATGCACGCTTGTTCAGAGTAAATATACAGAGAGTATAACATTGAATTACGGTTATGCTTCATAGACTACACCACAGCATTCAACTGTGTCAATCACCGTCAATTATGGGAAATAATAAACGATATGGGTTTCCCAAAACACATTACGCGACTAATAGCAGAGCTGTATAAAGATCAAGAAGCAGCAGTAAAAGTGGAGGGTACAAGATCGAAGTGGTTCAATGTACAGAAAGGAGTAAGACAAGGCTGTACCTTGTTTCCACACTTATTCAACATCTATGCGGAAAATATAAGGAGAAACGTGAGACCTTGCATTTTGGTCTATTTCAAAATCTTTCAGTGAATTCTTTAATTAGTTTGTCCTTGTAGCGCCTCTGTTTGCCACCTCGTGAATGCATGCCCTTCAATCACTCACTACAGAGAAGTATATTCGGGTGTCGATGATCTGACATACGATTCAGTAATTGCATCAGAATAGTGCTTATGTTACGAACACCAGCTTAGGCAAAGACAGTGGTATCCGGAATCTTATCTTGAACAAAACTGATAGCATAACTTTTCTGAGACAAGTTGTATGAAAGTGATTGAGGTCCCTTACATATCGTTTATATAATGTCCATGTTTTACCCGCCTATAACAGCATTGTAAGCACGAATACTGTGTAAACGTTCATCTCAGTCGTTATACAGATAGAGTGACAGATGAGTGTAGATAGACAGTAATATAGGTACTAATACAGATAAGGTCTACATACATATATATGTATATATATATACAAGTATATCTTACAGAGAAGTGTTTATATAATGTTATGAAATATTTATATAATGTTATGAAATGTTTATATAATTTTACAGCATGTTTATGGTGATCTGCTTCTTATGTCCAAGTAAACCAAAAGCCACATTGAACTCAGATGTATCAGGTGGCAAGGCTCAGATATCAGATCCGAGCTGTAAACCATGATACAACGCATTCTGCACAACTGTCAAAGTACATCGTCTATCTAAACCCTAAATTGATTTCTACCGGCACCGTTGGGATCACATGTGATTTACGAAAGTCCTTTCTGTGTACTCTTCCGCATATAAAATATGTACCAGTTCTCATAACATTGACCATTTATTGCCAGTGATCATACGAATGACTATATATTGCCAGTGCTCATACGAATGACTATATATTGCCAGTGCTCATACGAATGACTATATATTGCCAGTGCTCATACAATTGATAATTTTTTGCAGAGTTCACAAGCATGCTATGTCGTATCGCTAACAAGACACAGAGAAACTTAGACCACCTCAGACTGGACACAAATACATGGACTCAACAATTCCGATCTGCAATGAATGTCAATGGTGGTGACCAGGATGGAGCCACCATAATGGATTATATCTTACATTTCATGACATTCTTCTGGAAAGTAGGAATCTGTGATCAATGTTTATAATACTTCAGATCCTGAAATAAATGTTTATAATACTTCAGATCCTGAAATAAATGTTTATAATACTTCAGATCCTGAAATAAATGTTTATAATACTTCAGATCCTGAAATCAATGTTTATAATACTTCAGATCCTGAAATCAATGTTTATAATACTTCAGATCCTGAAATCAATGTTTATAATACTTCAGATCCTGAAATCAATGTTTATAATACTTCAGATCCTGAAATCAATGTTTATAATACTTCAGATCCTGAAATCAATGTTTATAATACTTCAGATCCTGAAATCAATGTTTATAATACTTCAGATCCTGAAATCAATGTTTATAATACTTCAGATCCTGAAATAAATGTTTATAATACTTCAGATCCTGAAATAAATGTTTATAATACTTCAGATCCTGAAATAAATGTTTATAATACTTCAGATCCTGAAATCAATGTTTATAATACTTCAGATCCTGAAATCAATGTTTATAATACTTCAGATCCTGAAATCAATGTTTATAATACTTCAGATCCTGAAATCAATGTTTATAATACTTCAGATCCTGAAATCAATGTTTATAATACTTCAGATCCTGAAATCAATGTTTATAATACTTCAGATCCTGAAATCAATGTTTATAATACTTCAGATCCTGAAATCAATGTTTATAATACTTCAGATCCTGAAATCAATGTTTATAATACTTCCGATCCTGAAATCAATGTTTATAATACTTCAGATCCTGAAATCAATGTTTATAATACTTCAGATCCTGGAATCAATGTTTATAATACTTCAGATCCTGAAATCAATGTTTATAATACTTCAGATCCTGAAATCAATGTTTATAATAAATGTTCTGTGTAAATATGCTATCAGAGGCTCCTAGATCATCTTGCGTTTCGACATTTAATGATCTATGGTTTTCTTTCTGTCTATGGTTTTCTTTCTGTCTATGGTTTTCTTTCTGTCTATGGTTCTGTAAATCAATTGGACTCAATCACACAAATTTTTTATACACTATGTAACCTAACTTAACCTAACCTAACCTAGCGTAGCCTAGCCTAGTCTAGCCTAGCCTAGCATAGCCTAGCCTAAGCTAATCTAAGCTAAACTAATAAAACTAACCTAACCTAACCTAACCTAATCTCCGATATCAAATCTCCAATGCCCCATCTCCAATCTCCAAAATCTTATCTTATCTTATCTGATCTTATCTTATCTTATCTTATCTTATCTTATCTTATCTTATCTTATCTTATCTTATCTTATCTTATCTTATCTTATCTTATCTTAATTATCTTAATTATCTTATTTTATCTTATCTTATATTATCTTATATTATCTTATCTTATATTATCTTAATATTACCGTATCTTATCTTATCTCATCTCATCTCGTCTCATCTTGTCTTATCTTATCTTATCTTATCTTATCTCATTTCATCTCATCTCATGTGATCTTATCTTATCTTATCTTATCTTATCTTATCTTATCTTATCTTATCTTATCTTAAAATTATCTTAATATTATCTTATCTTATCTTATCTTAATATTATCTTAATATAATATTAATATTATCTTATCTTATCTTATCTTAATATTATCTTATCTTATCTTATCTTATCTTATCTTATCTTATCTTATCTTATCTTATCTTATCTTATCTTATATTATATTATCATAATATTATCTTATATCATCTCATCTCATCTCATCTAGTCTTATATTATATTATATTATATTATATTATATTATATTATATTATATTATATTATATTATATTATACTATACTATACTATACTATACTATACTATACTATACTATACTATACTATACTATACTATACTATACTATACTATACTATACTATACTATACTATACTATACTATACTATACTATACTATACTATACTATACTATACTATACTATACTATACTATACTATACTATACTATACTATACTATACTATACTATACTATACTATACTATACTATACTATACTATACTATACTATACTATACTATACTATACTATACTATACTATACTATACTATACTATACTATACTATACTATACTATACTATACTATACTATATTATATTATATTATATTATATTATATTATATTATATTATATTATATTATATTATATTATATTATATTATATTATATTATATTATATTATATTATATTATATTATATTATATTATATTATATTAATATTATCTTATATCATCTCATCTCATCTAGTCTTATCTTATCTTATCTTATCTTATCTTATCTTATCTTATCTTATCCTATCTTATCTTATCGTATCCTATCTTATCCTATCTTATCTTATCTTATCTTATCTCATCTCATCTTATCTTATCTCATCTCATCTCATCTCATGTCATCTTATCTTATCTTATCTTATCTTATCTTATCTTATCTTATCTTATCTTATCTCATCTTATATCATCTCATCTTATCTTATCACAATGTATCTGGAACATACAATCTTATCTTATTTAATCTAAATCTAGTCCAACCCAGATCAACCCAATATAATATAATCTAATCTCATCATCTAAACCTATTTCAAAGCTCCCAACCCACGTCCCTACCCCAAACCCATAATATCGTATAAACATATTGCTGTTTGTTGTCTTCTTTTTTGTTTGCTTGACATGAATTTTCTTTCCAACCAATATTTACAAATTTTCCAAGATATTTATTTTCTAATGAATTGCATATCTTCTCCCGTATTTGTATTATTTGCCCACACATGTTAGCAACCATATGTTAATACTGTTATTGTATTAGGATTAAACAGAAGATGTATATTTACTTATTTGGAGATGTTTGTTGACAATATTACGCATTGTTATAGATCATGCAGGCAGTTAAACAAATGGTCGTGTCAGTGGGGCAGAACTTATATTTCAAGCGTTAGCTACAGATGGTAGAGACTCGTATAGAAATGAATGTAATTATTCTCAGCAATTAGTTAGTGATCTCACTTCTACCAGGCGCTGGATATACCGTCATGTATTGTTATGGACAATACCTTCTATCGTAACATAGTAGGGAAGGAAGACAAAAGTCCCACTTCATCAAGCACAAAACAAGTAATCATGAAATGGCTTGCTAAAGTAAAATATCTGATGCATAGAAATATTTCATTGCAATACTTCATTGTGGACCCAGCAAAAAATGGGTACCTGACGCATGAATTAGAGAAGGTAAACCAAGCACGGAAGGGAACTAGCCACCCCACACTTTTTGCAACATTAAATGTTTATATTCAAACCGGATATGTTATAATTTGTGAGAAAGACAAAGAAGACGAACACTTTTGTAACTGATAAAATCATCGCTGAGCATGGTCAGCGTTCTCTTCGGCTACCACCTTACCATGCACATCTCAATCTTCGGCTACCACCTTACCATGCACATCTCAATCCAACTGAACTTGTGTGAGCTTCAGTCAAAGATCAAGTTGCCACACAAAACAAGACTTTCAAACTTTGTGATGGAACAAACATAACACGCGATGCCCTCGCACAAATAGATATTGAGTACTGGAGAAAATGTGAAGATATTGAGTACTGGAGAAAATGTGAAGATATTGAGTACTGGAGAAAATGTGAAGATATTGAGTACTGGAGAAAATGTGAAGATATTGAGTACTGGAGAAAATGTGAAGATATTGAGTACTGGAGAAAATGTGAAGATATTGAGTACTGGAGAAAATGTGAAGATATTGAGTACTGGAGAAAATGTGAAGATATTGAGTACTGGAGAAAATGTGAAGATATTGAGTACTGGAGAAAATGTGAAGAGCACGTGCTTCAAGATGAACAGACATATTGGCAACAAGATAGTTTGTATGTGATCCAGCCCTTAGCAGTAGTCGATCTTTTCGAATCTTCAGGATCTGAATAAAATAAGTGATGTTTCAATCTCTGTTGTTCTCACATCGACCAAATATCTAACAATCTCTGTTGTTCTCACATCGACCAAATATCTAACAATCTCTGTTGTTCTCACATCGACCAAATATCTAACAATCTCTGTTGTTCTCACATCGACCAAATATCTAACAATCTCTGTTGTTCTCACATCGACCAAATATCTAACAATCTCTGTTGTTCTCACATCGACCAAATATCTAACAATCTCTGTTGTTCTCACATCGACCAAATATCTAACAATCTCTGTTGTTCTCACATCGACTAAATTATCTTACAATATCACGGACTTATAACAAAATCAACTGGTACTTCATTATTTTGTTTCTCACAACGTTTTGTTTGCAGTTGCCTTCATTTATGAAATCAAATACACATATTCCTCGTCGATACCAATACCACAAGAAAAACATCATCAAAGATAAGAAAACTATTTTACATACAATCTGGAAGTTATGATAACTATCTCACATTTCCAGTTACTATATGTAGGTGAGATACGACTTTGTATCCACAATTTGGTATATTCATTTCAGATGTGAGTACTAATTTTCACTGTTTAAGCATTTATACTGTATAGCACAAACCCCCACCCCCCAAAAAAAAACAACAAAAAAAAAACACGTTTTATGCATTTTTCCAATCTGCCTATCAAGTTGTGAAATATGAATTCTTAAGGTTGTGATGTATATAAAACTAACTGTAAAATATAGTGGCTATACATCAGGTAGTTTTCGCGAAAATTGAGCTCAAGTGAGTAACATGAATTATGTAACAATCTATAGTACCAATACCACTAGGCACAGCACCGACATTAATTAAGTTTTAGCACCAGCGCCACTAGGCACAGCACCGACATTACGGTTTTAGTTTTCCTGTCGTATTTTACACCTCGTGTATGAGTACTCTCAGCAACCACTATAACATGTTCGTCAACCAAAAGACATGTGCAACAACCCTGCAAATCATCTTTGTATTTCCTCGGAATGTCAGAACGAATATCGGTCTCATAAACTAAACCAAGACTTTAAAATACTATTATAGATTTACAATTTTAATAGTTGGAGAGAAAATAGAAATCCTCGCTGTGTACACGTCGTGGCAACTGATATGGAGATACTACATTTATTACCAAGCCATGTACCATGAAATTATTTCTACACGTCTTACCTGGTAAGTCTACAATAACAATGTTTTAAAATAGGTCTTTCAATTTTACTTCACCTTCAGATGTGAAATACCAGCAACAAATGTATGTAACTGAGATATTCATATTTTCCTCTGTTCTGTCATCTTACATCTCAGGTGTTGTTCGCTGTCATCCCACCACCGTCCTATTGTGGAGGCTGGATCACTTTCTGGTTGTCTCTAGCTGCGATAGGTTTGGTTACTGCCATCGTTAGTGACTTGGCTACCATCTTTGGATGTTTGGTAGGCTTACCTGATTACATCACAGGTAAGTCCGTATGTTGTGGTACGTACATTACTATACTTTACAAAGCACTTGATTACATCACAGGTAAGTCCGTATGTTATGGTACGTACATTACTATACTTTACAAAGCACCTGATTTACATCACAGGTAAGTCCGTATGTTGTGGTAGGTACAGTCATATAGTCTGATTAATATAGATGGCTTTCATAAAGTTTATTTCCTATTATTGCTCATGTAATCCCCCTTCATCGGTGTAAGTAACTGTACTATTCCTGGTGTATCCCCCTTCCGTGAATAGGATACGGTAACAATATTAAAACTTTCTTTTAATGCAATTGTATTGCCCAACCTTCGTTTGATGAAATTGTATTGCATCTTCATTTGATGTAATTACATTGCAACGCAAATTGATGCATTTATATTGCCTCTTTTGGTACTATTATATTGAAATACTCCTCTGATCAAATTATATTGCAATCTCATTTTGTGAATCTATTGCAATCAGTTTTTTAGTTTAATTATTTGCAATTTGCGTTGATGTAATTATATCGCAAAAAACATTCGAAGTTCATGTGTAATTATATCGCAAAAACATTCGAAGTTCATGTGTAATTATATCGCAAAAAACATTCGAAGTTCATGTGTAATTTCTGGCGTTGACTTAACTATGACGAATGCCCTTGTGAATTCCGCTAAGGAGCGCGAAAATCGCAGTATTACGGTTTAGTTTGCGCAATGTAGGCATAGAATACCCGATTTCGGCATATCCTGTGACAACCTTCCTCTGTCGACAGGCGACAATTCTTTATCAACCTTTTCGACATGGCAGGCTATCACTCACTCTGCCCTTAGATTTTAGATGTTAAAATATCACAACGTGGCAGTCTCAGACAGCGTGGTCCGCGAACTCTTAGTTTTCATCCTCTGTTGGCTGGACTAAGGCCCTTCTCCACTTCAAGGAGTTGGCCTGGATGAGACATGTACTTTTGTCATAAGGCTAGTAGCTGCCAAGTGCTACCTGCTCACAGCTAAAGGTATTATTTCATCATCATCATCATGTGTCGAGAGCTACCTGCTCACAGCTAAAGGTATTATTTAATCATCATCATGTGTCGAGAGCTACCTGCTCACAGCTAAAGGTATTATTTAATCATCATCATGTGTCGAGATCTACCTGCTCATAACTAAAGATATTATTTCATCATCATCATGTGTCAAGCTAACAATTAAATATATTATTTCATCATTATCGTGTATTGAATTTAGCAATTGTATTGATCTTCAATATTTTTTTGGTATCTTTGTCAGATAAATCTGTTTGATCCTAGCATTTCTTTCTGTTCATAAAACAACCTTTATGAAAAATAATGTCATTGAATACATTGCTTCCTCAGCCATAACATTTGTAGCGCTTGGCACCAGTATGCCAGACACATTCGCGTCCAAGTCTGCAGCTATCAACGAGAAATGGGCCGATTCTTCCATCGGTAACATCAACGGAAGTAACAGTGTCAATGTTTTCTTAGGTCTAGGATTGCCATGGTTACTGGCCTCTGTTTACTGGCAGAGCAAGGTAGATAACTCTAGAAATGTCTAGTTTCAATATTTGAATTAATGCTCATAACACGATCATACCGTTCATTGTGAAACTTGAAGGATGACAGTAAAGGCATAAGAGTGAGGGTGATCTGGTCAACTCCAACAGATCTTGCATATATTTATCTTGTTTGTTGTTGAGGCTCAAAAGAGTATAAATCAATAGCAACACTGAAATCTGTAATATATGTTGTCAAAGGCGATTAAAAAGAGTGTGGTGTGTTGACTTTTCTGTCCGCCTGCCTCCCTGTCTGTCTTTCCGTCCGTCCATGCATCTATGCATGCATCTAATCTTATCATATCTATGTCTTGTCTCATATATCTCTTCTCATATCTCTCTTCTCATATCTCTCTTCTCATATCTCTCTTCTCATATCTCTCTTCTCATATCTCTCTTCTCATATCTCTCTTCTCATATCTCTCTTCTCATATCTCTCTTCTCATATCTCTCTTCTCATATCTCTCTTCTCATATCTCTCTTCTCATATCTCTCTTCTCATATCTCTCTTCTCATATCTCTCGTCTCACTTCTGTCCCTTTTCCTATATTTCTATTACATCTTATATATCGTATCTATATTATTATTTTATCCCTTTTCTATCTATCTAATCTATCTATCTGACTCATGTCTATCTTTTCTATCTATCTAATAAACCTATCTGATTCAGGTCTATCTGTTCTATCTATTTAATAAACCTATCTAATTCAGGTCTATCTTTTCTATCTATTTAATAAACCTATCTGATTCAGGTATATCTTTTCTATCTATCTAATAAACCTATCTGATTCAGGTCTATCTTTTCTATCTATCTAATCTATCTGTCTAATAAACATATCTGATTCAGGTCTATCTTTTCTATCTATCTAATCTATCTGTCTAATAAACCTATCTGATTCAGGTCTATCTTTTCTATCTATCTAATCTATCTGTCTAATAAACCTATCTGATTCAGGTCTATCTTTTCTATCTATCTAATCTATCTGTCTAATAAACCTATCTGATTCAGGTCTATCTTTTCTATCTATCTAATCTATCTGTCTAATAAACCTATCTGATTCAGGTCTATCTTTTCTATCTATCTAATCTATCTGTCTAATAAACCTATCTGATTCAGGTCTATCTTTTCTATCTATCTAATCTATCTGTCTAATAAACATATCTGATTCAGGTCTATCTTTTCTATCTATCTAATCTATCTGTCTAATAAACATATCTGATTCAGGTCTATCTTTTCTATCTATCTAATCTATCTGTCTAATAAACCTATCTGATTCAGGTCTATCTTTTCTATCTATCTAATCTATCTGTCTAATAAACCTATCTGATTCAGGTCTATCTTTTCTATCTATCTAATCTATCTGTCTAATAAACATATCTGATTCAGGTCTATCTTTTCTATCTATCTAATCTATCTGTCTAATAAACCTATCTGATTCAGGTCTATCTTTTCTATCTATCTAATCTATCTGTCTAATAAACCTATCTGATTCAGGTCTATCTTTTCTATCTATCTAATCTATCTGTCTAATAAACATATCTGATTCAGGTCTATCTTTTCTATCTATCTAATCTATCTGTCTAATAAACATATCTGATTCAGGTCTATCTTTTCTATCTATCTAATCTATCTGTCTAATAAACATATCTGATTCAGGTCTATCTTTTCTATCTATCTAATCTATCTGTCTAATAAACATATCTGATTCAGGTCTATCTTTTCTATCTATCTAATCTATCTGTCTAATAAACCTATCTGATTCAGGTCTATCTTTTCTATCTATCTAATCTATCTGTCTAATAAACCTATCTGATTCAGGTCTATCTTTTCTATCTATCTAATCTATCTGTCTAATAAACCTATCTGATTCAGGTCGATCTTTTCTATCTATCTAATCTATCTATCTAATAAACATATCTAATTCAGGTCTATCTAATCTATCTATCTAATAAACCTATCTGATTCAGGTCTATCTTTTCTATCTTTAGTGCTCAGCGCCGGATACGGTGCATAATAATCGTTTGGATAATATACAGTTTTTCCGATATCTCTCTGTCCTGTTTCGCCAATATTTTGGTGTGTTTTTTCTATTTTCTGTTTGTAATTTTTCACCTTTGACATTTCAGTATTAACTCTTCCACGGTATATCTATATTAAACTCCGCCATGTGAACATCAACGTTCCTACTTGTCGTTTTTCGTTGTGAATATATTCTTGATAAGGTCATTTTGGCAGAAACGTCGTTTCGTGTTGAGTTAATATGTGTGTTTGCAGTGATTAGCTATACATCGTTGCTATTTCCCTGTTCATCTTTCCTAATTCAATGACATAATTTGTGAAGTCAGTTTTCAATGTCGTGACGGAACACCCCATCAGGGAGCAAAGAATAGCAAAACGTTTTACCTCAGCGCATCTCGTAAGAGACGACTAAGGAGATTGTGGGTGAAATTGACTATCCTATTCCATATATGGTCAAAGTGAAGCAGATGCCATACTAAAACTAAAGTCGGATGTGCCAAGTCAAAAGGCATAGATATCGATAAAGAGCTGTAACCGTCACACAGTACTCCGTTCTCTGGAATACATCCCGTTAATCTGCAGGCGCTTGAGAACAATCTCTGGACTACAACTTGTAAATATGCAGGCGCTTGAGAACAATCTCTGGACTACAACTTACAAATATGCAGGCGCTTGAGAACAATCTCTGGACTACAACTTACAAATATGCAGGCGCTTGAGAACAATCTCTGGACTACAACTTACAAATCTGCAGGCGCTTGAGAACAATCTCTGGACTACAACTTACAAATATGCAGGCGCTTGAGAACAATCTCTGGACTACAACTTACAAATATGCAGGCGCTTGAGAACAATCTCTGGACTACAACTTACAAATATGCAGGCGCTTGAGAACAATCTCTGGACTACAACTTACAAATCTGCAGGCGCTTGAGAACAATCTCTGGACTACAACTTACAAATCTGCAGGCGCTTGAGAACAATCTCTGGACTACAACTTACAAATCTGCAGGCGCTTGAGAACAATCTCTGGACTACAACTTACAAATCTGCAGGCGCTTGAGAACAATCTCTGGACTACAACTTACAAATCTGCAGGCGCTTGAGAACAATCTCTGGACTACAACTTACAAATCTGCAGGCGCTTGAGAACAATCTCTGGACTACAACTTACAAATCTGCAGGCGCTTGAGAACAATCTCTGGACTACAACTTGCAAATATGCAGGCGCTTGAGTACTCTCTCTGGAATACATCCCCTTAAGCTGCAGGTGCGTGAGTACGTTCTATGGACTACTTACTGTTAATCTGCAAGAGCTTGAGAACGAACGTGAAAGAAGAACAGAATTATCTATGTTACAACTAAATTATCATTGCCACAAGTCAGGATATAACAGTAGCTATGAAGCGATAACTGCAACAATCAGCATTATTCATTATTATTTTAAACAATGTTTCAAAGTTCATATTTTTTTACAGGGTCAGCAGTTTCGCTATCCATCTGGTTCATTGGCTCTGAGTGTGATCCTATTTACAGTTACCGCTGTTATCCTTATTGCCTTGCTGGTCTGCCGACGGCACATGGTCATCTTTGGTCAGGCAGAACTTGGAGGTCCCAGAAAACAGAAATATATCAGCGCTGGTTTGACCTTCTGCCTCTGGATAATTTATGTACTAGTGTCTTCCGTGCAAGCTCAAGGAATTATTGATGCTAAATTTTAAATTTGTTGGATTTAAAAAAAATATTTTTATCCCATAATTATCATTGATATTCCACTGTACACACTGGAGATAGATAGCGCCATATTTATAAGGATTATCGTTAATTTTTACACCAGAAATGCTTCTTAATTTTATTTGTGAATAACGCTGATATTTACCATAAATATCACATATATTTACCATAAATATCACATATATTTACCATAAATATCACATATATTTACCATAAATATCACATATATTTACCAGAAATATCACATATATTTACCAGAAATATCACATATATTTACTAGGAATGCCCCCAGGGATTTACCAGGAATGTCTCTGAGATTTACCAAGAATCCACTGATTAGGTTCTCCAGTACCGCTCTAATAATGTGTCATCTCGCATGTCTATATAACTATAAACACTGTAGGAGATACCATCAGAACACGAAGCAGTATTTCTTGATATTTTCATCGTTTCAGATTTCTTCAGCTGTACCATGCATGTTATTATTGCATTATTGTTATTTTTTTTTTGTAGCAGATCCTATTCAGGACGTAGTTATCAACACATCATTTGTTGGCTGTTTTGATTTTCTAGGCAATAAACACGTTCAGTAGTTTGACATTGATTTCTGAACATCCCGGGTTGCTTGTGGTGGGGATCGAACTCAGTACCTTGGCCATCACAGACTCGACCTGTACCCTTTCGCCACAGATGCGGACATTTGCATTAAACTGTTATTAAATTTAAACGAGGGATGGCTCTTAAGCAATATAACACAGAAGTTGAGATGGTTTGGCCATACACAGAGACATAACACAAGGCAAAATAAATAATAGAAGGTATGGTTACTTGTAACGGGGGGGGGGGGGGGGGTAATACTTCAAGACGACGACGATGACGGCGACGACGATAAAGACGACGATAGATAAAAAAAATGTCAAATTGTTTTAACATGTTGACGCAACAAGTCAGCTCGCCCAGACTCGAAAATTTAGAGAATCTATAAATAAGACCAGGTTTAGGAAATCAAATGTGTTTTTATATTTAGGAAAGAAAAAAGGTCACATGAATAAATAAAGTTCTTGCATGTATCGGATAACATTACGTGAATACATCTTGTATAACATTACGTGAATACATCTTGTATAACATTACGTGTTGTGTGTTGTTCGTCCATCACAAGTGATGATGACCATTTGTTACATCCACTTTTGAAAATTCAAATTTAGTTATGTCCGTAATTATGAGTTCGTAGATGGCTAATGAGCCCTATTCGAGCTGTAAATTTCCTTGGACAGTTCGGACATGGAATGACGACTGTAGACGGATCTTGGTCTATCCGTGACTTTCTAGCTGCTCTCCGCTGTTGAGCTGCTGCATTTCTTTTCTTTTCACAAGATGATGCGCTCTTTTTTATTGTAGAACGCCATGTAGATCTATTTTGTGCAAGTTCTTCCCATGTATCGTGGTCTATTTCAAAGGCTTTCAGTGAGTTCTTTAACGAGTCCTTGTAGCGCTTCCTTTGGCCACCTTGAGATCGTATACCATTCTCTAGCTCACCATAGAGAAGTATCTTTGGCAGACGATGGTCTGGCATACGCACCAAATGACCTGCCCAACGAATCTGTGTCTGCATGAGGATCGTGTCAATGCTTGGGATACCAGCTCTATCAAGGACAATGGTATCTGGAATCTTGTCTTGCCATCTGATGTTCATAACTTTTCTGAGACAATTTGTATGAAAATGATTGAGTTTTTTCACATGACGTCTATACACAGTCCATGTTTCACTAGCGTAAAGCAGCACTGGAAGTACCACTGCTCTGTAAACTTTCAGCTTAGTATGTAGGTTAATGCCATTTCTACGCCAAACATTTGCGTACAATTTGCCGAAAGTACTGCCTGCTATTACGTGAATACGTCTTGTATAACATTACATGAATACGTCTTGTATAACATTACGTGAATACGTCTTGTATAACATTACGTGAATACGTCTTGTATAACATTACATGAATACGTCTTGTATAACATGTAATTGAGTTGATTACAATGTTAATTGGATTAAAGTAATTACAAAAGTTATGTGGTAACAAATATCTACATTGCACAACTCTACTCTGACATCTCGTTCTATGACATCTCGTTCTATGACATCTCGTTCTATGACATCTCGTTCTATGACATCTCGTTCTATGACATCTCGTTCTATGATATCTCGTTCTATGACATCTATGACATCTCTTTTTGTCATGAGTTGTAATTTTACAGATAAAACATTTCTTGTTATTTGAATAAAGGAAATTATAATGAATATTCATGGTCACGGTTGCCTATGTCAGGGACAATGCAACAACAAGTATGTAGATAACGTGAGAGTGGAGCTGTAGTGTTCAGACGTTCCTTACAAATTACGCAAATTTAACTCGATATTCAGTACTAATACAAACTATGCAGCGCCGTGACAGTGTGCTACAAAGCAAATCTTTAACAGCCAAGATAGCGTGTTCGAATTCCACCGCATGGAATTGTACAATCGGACCGTTCAGAAAGCATTGGAAAACTACTGACAGAAAGCAATGGAAAACTACTGACAGAAAGCATTGGAAAACTACTGACAGAAAGCATTGGAAAACTACTGAACTTATTTAAATTGACTAGAACATCGCTACAGTAAATACATGCTTCGTTGATGGCTAGGTCTTGAATATGATACGCTACCAATAAAAAAGAGTAGAAACTTCACAGAAGAACAAGAGCTAAACATAAACATACATGGAGAGATACTACAACAAGTAAAACATTATTATATCTTTGACGCATAGTCATAACTGACAACAGATGTGAAACTAGAGTTTAAAAAAAAACAACATAGGTATGATTAAAAGTGCTGTCAATGACATGAGGAAAATATTAACATCTAAACAAATTACAAACAAGCTAAAAATGAGAAGTATAAAATGCTAAATCTTTCTATGCTAATGCATGGCTCAGAAACATGGACAATGAACACTGAACTATAAAACATAATTGATTGAGATGAGGATATATACAGAAGAGTAGGGGGAACTTCGTGAAAAGAGAAAAAAAAACGAATAAAGAAACTCTAATAAAAATTCGCATGAGAATAGAAATATTAAAGAAAACACAGATTAATAAAGGAGATATTTTGGACACATATAACAAAGAAAATGACACCTTGCAGGTAGATTCTATGGGATGCGACGACGAGTTAGGAAGAGATACAAGTGGGAGAGAAACATAACGACATGGACATGTTACAGTCTAGCAGAGTGCACCATCAAAGCAAGCGACAGGGGATGTTGGAGGTCCGTTGCAGCCAACCTTTCTTGCGGAGACGGTACATAATGGTGATGAAAAAGTAGAAAATCAGAACCCTCCCTTTTTTCCCTCCATCCCCTAACGGTTTTTGTTTCGTAGAGCAACAGAAAGCCATGAGCTTATATTCTCCTTCGGTAAATTCTTCCATTACCAATATAGAATATATGGCTCTGTCACAAACTATAAACCCATTCATTACCAATATCAAATCTAAGGACAATGCTTGAAACCAGGGCCATATATTTTTACTTCATAAAAGGCGGGGGAGAAGGTGAGAGACACTTTAGGAAAAGCTCATTCATGCATTTTCCTCCGTCAGATCGTGCTTTCTGATAAAAATGTGGGATGACTTTATAGTAAAAATCACTAAAGGAAAAATAAATTGGACTTTTTGGCTATTTGTTCTCTTTTTGGCCAAGTTCCTAGTACCAATAGTCAAGTTCATAGTACTAAAAGTCAAGTTCCTAGTACTAAAAGCCATGTTCCAATTTGCTAAGGGGTAGGATTTGATCTCGTCCCCCCCCCTAAACAACATTTTTTTCTTTTAAATCTACTGGGCCACTGGAAGCTTTGGCGGTAATACTGGGCATATGCTAGTATGAGCGGAACTTTAAAAAAAATGAAGAGATACCAGTTATACAAAATAACATGCAAACAACGAAATACAAAAACGGACGACGTTTTGACAGAAAGCCTTCATCATAGAGAAAAACAACTAACGAGGAACCTACACGGGAACACACACACATTATTCAATGAATATTAAATCGTACTAGAAGAAATGAAAGGGGAGGGGGGGATCTAGGAATCTCCAAGGGAAACTCCATGAGGATCTCTCTCAGGAAATCCTTGGTGTACTGGCTAGGTTATTCGATCTATGGTCAATTGTAGTCGCTGGTTTGAATCCCGTCGTTTTGTGGCAGAATCCTATTGGGAGAATAATGCTAGGTGGACTATTACTGGAGATGTGTTATTATTTATCACAACAATAATAAACTGCTTGGTCTAGAAGCGTATGATACTCTCGTGTAGGACGTGTTGATCTACTTGAGATACTGCCACACTAGAATACTTTCTTCCGTGACAAGACGTGATAATCTACTGGGAATACTGTCACACTGGAATACTTTCTTCGGAATATAAACGTGCATCTATATACCCCCTAATACAAACAAATCTTGAGACAACTAACGTTATACACATCGTGTCTCGATTCCAATGCCCAACTCAGGAGAACATGTACTTCTTTTAGAACGGTTGTGGGCTGTCAGAAACTATCTGCTCACAGCCATATGGATTATTTCATTATCATAATCATCATCCGGACATTAATTCACTTTTGCTGAGAGATTCCATCACGGATGATAGAAAACGGTGTAATAATTATGTCTTTTTTTCTGTTCTCTCCTCATCAAATTTTCATTAATTTGCGACAGCGAATGTGAACGATTTTAAATCTTCTCTTATGGTTTCTGAAACTTGTCCATACATCTTAGACATACACCATATCTGCGTATATAAATATATAAATCTCAGATGTGTACATATCTCATTATCATCATCAGGTGCCATGCCGACAGGCGTAGGCGGCCATGGCTCTCCACAGCTCTCTGTCCACAGTATTATGTATCAAGGTCGGTGTTGTTTCCTTGCCGTGCCAGGTTGTCAAACTGTCTAATATTTTCTCACTTTGTCTCCCCTTGTCTCTGTTGCCTTCAATCTTGCCTGATATGACTATGTTCTCCAAACCTGCCTGTCTCATGAAGTGGCCAAAAAATGAAGATTGTCTTTTTCTTATATTGTTGATTAAGGTCAGTTTCGCATTTGACTTTTTCAACACCTCTACATTAGTTTTTCTGGCAGTCCATGGTATTCTCAGAATACATAGAGCACATATCTGCGTATATAAATACATACATCTCAGGCATACACAAATCTACGTAATAAATATATAAATCTCAAGTATGGACGTATCTACGGATATAAATAAATATATAAATCTCAAGTATGGACGTATCTACGGATATAAATAAATATATAAATCTCAAGTATGGACGTATCTACGGATATATATATAAATATATATTGTTCATAAAATGAAACGCAACAAACATTATTGCGCTGCTAATACACCAAATTTCAAAAGTGTACCAAAATTATATTTTACGGAATTAATATTTCAACCTTGACATGAAGAACCTTTAAGACTTTAAAAATGAAATGATATTCTTTTATTTTGGTTTGAACTTTAATTGTTTTGTGTGACTGAGGCCTCCGTTTTCGTAAGGCGAGTTGCCTCCTCTGCCCTCTATCAGAGAATGTCATCTCCGCGACATGGATCCGATTAGCCGTTGGATCTGTTGTTGTGGGAGTGGCTGCCCACTCTTCCCATGGTGTCTTTTCGGTTCATCCCATAAGTATTCTATGGGGTCCATGTCTAATGACATGGCTGGCCACAGAATGACCCGGACGTTTTTTTCAGCGAGGAACTGGGTGGTGAGCTGTGCCACATGAAGTCAAGCTTTATACTGCTGAAAAATCGACCCTCGTGCAGTCAAAATTGAAAGACGGAAAGACGAGCATTTTCAACGACGTATCATTCGGCATTCAGGCGTCCTTCAACTTCCACTAGGTCACGTCTTTCCTTGAAGTTGATCACCTACTCCCATCACTACACCACCGCCACCATGTTGAGTAGCATCATCAGTGCTGTTCTAGGCGTAGCGCTCACGGACTCTGCGGTATACATTTCTCCGTCTTTCGTGTCGCTGGAACAAAAAGTGTAATCACTAAACCAAACTGGTCTCTATTCATTGCCAACGATTGATTAACGATGATGGTGTGCTTTCTGTATTCGGTTCTAGCGATACCGGTTCGTAGAATAGGACCGCTGTAGGGTATGCTAGCCCAAAGACCAGTGTCGTGCTGCCGGTTCCTGACCGTTTCATCTGAGATTGAGCTGTTGGCATTAACAGTCTTACACTATGCGGTCGTCCTGCCACTAAGCCAGTTTTGTAGAATAAAAAATCGCTCCCAAAGGCGACTAATTGTGCTTCTAACCACATTAAATTGTGTGGTCACCATACTTTGTGATTATCCAATGATGATGTATCGTTGTTTTGTAGTGCGATGAACAATACTTGCGCATTGAATTTTAACTGAATTTATTCAAGGACCGTCACACAGAAATTTATAAAATTGACCTTTTATAGAAATTCAATGATAGTTTCAGAGAGTTTTGTGATCTGCAAATTTCACGGAATTCTCATGAACCTGTTACGAGTTATTGCAAAAAATGTATTTTTTTGGTACCTTTACCCCTTCCATGATCTCACGAAGTATCATGAAGTACAATGCAGGTAACCACGAGAAGATATGGCCAGGTGAACACAGTCGATATTTCAAATGTCGTCCACTGATTGGACGATCCAATGCAATCCATATGTTAATCCAATCCATATTGTATAAAAGTAACCCCAAAAGTTGCGTTTCTTTTTTTTAACAATATATAAATATGTATCGGTGTTAAAATATGTATCGGTGTTAAAATATGTATCGGTGTTAAAATATGTATCGGTGTTAAAATAAGTATCGGTGTTAAAATATGTATCGGTGTTAAAATATAATCATTAAGTCTTCTTCTTCTTCATGTTTCTCCCATACGACTACACTGATCTGTCGTATAAAGGTGGCGGTCTGTCTCAAGCTTCTAATCACAATACAGTATTTTCTTCAGGTTGGATATGGTTGATCACATCTCTTCTCTACTACCCTAATGAAGATGTCAGTCCTGGAGCGCATGTTCCACCGTCTGCTTGTCCTCTCCACATGGACACATATTTGTCTGGCCAAGTATCAGCAAATTGTACACGCGATGGTTGAGTCTGCAATGATCAGTAATAATGAAGTGAATAACGATTATTTTCTGTGAGGTTAACTACACAACTTGATTGTTATTGATCTCAACTTGTGTACAATTGTATGCCCTTGCATGCACTACTCTCGTCGGGTGGACATGTGCCTTGAGGCCATCTTTTGAAAATACCAACTGTCTGTTATTTTATTGCCAATTTTAACATCTCTAAAGTTTAGAAAACTTATAGATTAAGTAATAACGGAGAACCTGGTTTGATTGGTGATTTACACTGCAATATAACTTTCCGTGCACGAATCGGACATCTACGAACTCACAAACCAAATTAGACAATTACCAATTTATTATTATTATTTATGTTTTCTTCGAATTTATTGTTTTTCATGCCATACCCATCTTCGCTTGCGAAGGAGGAACAGCATCATTATCATAATAATTGATGATATTAAATCTACAACTGGTATGATTGGTGATAATATATCTACATTTTGACACATTCCTAGAGATAGGGTGAAGGGAAGGCAATTTAAATGAAACTTGAGGTTCAAAAGATGACAATACTTGTTACCAAGCGATCACTACTTGAATACTTCTAATGAATTATATGTTTGGGTTTGCTGTAATGAAATTATGCACCCAAACTAGAAATTTTGACGCCCCCAGATAATTTCTACCTCCTCTATACATAAACTAGCTTCACTTTGGTTGTGTCGTCCCTGAGTATTGATTTTGGCACTTTCGACGTTGGCAAAATTATTTTAAAGCAGTTGGGACTAACTAATAATTACACTGACTATACAATATGTTTCTATGAGCGAAAATGACAATCAATAAAGCTGTTTCACTCTTTGTCTCCATCGATAATAATCACCTTAAACAGGTAAATGAATTCACTTAGATAGGAAGCATTATATCGAGTGAAGGGAAAAACAGTAACGAGATACAAAATAGATGCAACAAAACATACCAGATCCTACGACAGATGACACGTATTTTAAAAAACCAAAATGTAAACATAAAGTTGCATTATGCAAGACTATTATTATCTCATCACTGTGATACCAGTGCCAAACCTGGACAATGACAGCACAAGACAAAAGAGAAATAGTTACAGGATTAATGACAGGTCTACGAAGAATACGATGTTTTTTTTTTAAAGAGATAGGATTAGAAACGATAATACCAGACAGATAATTAAAACAATACCAGTATTGGAACACATAAAGAGACAACAGATAGAGTGGATTTAATACACTTCCAGACTACCAACATATAGCATGCCACAGATGGCCATGACACATATACATCTCGGCTATGATGCCAGAGACAGACCATGTACCTGACCACATAAATCATAGAGATATATTAGATAGATATATTAGATAGATATATGAGATAGATATATTAGATAGATATATGAGATAGATATATTAGATAGATATATTAGATAGATATATTAGATAGATAAATTAGATAGATAATTCTAATGTATTAGTGGACAATGTTGTCCGAGAAAAATCTGCCACTGAAAGCGGTGAATAAAATACTTGTATAGATGACATATTTTTGTGCAGCCTTAACAAAATGGTGAATGTTGGTCTTAATTGTGAACAAGAACCATTGTTAACAATCATGTATCAGGTTGCATGGGCACGAGATGAGACATTCGTCGATGACAAAACACGTTCTACAAGGTAGAGGATAGTAGAACAATAGGTGGCCAGAAGGAGACATGGCTGGATAATATCAAGGATTGGAAAGTGTGTGAAGTTTCCAAACTCATCAGGATGGTAGAATTTAGAGAATCATGGAGATCGTTCTGCACCAATTATCTCTTTGTGACGCTCCTACTAGTCTAACGGGTTATGCATTTTACTATTATTATTATTTTTATTATTATTATTTTTACATTACCGGCGTAGTACGTCACATAAAGGATTGTCGTGAGAAATATAGGAATTAATTAAATATCTAACTAAATGCAGGACAAATGGGTCTCCAAATCAATTCATCAAAAAAGGACTTCACCGGTTCACACAACTCAATTAGTTTAAATAGACAACAACTTGAAAAAGTACACACATTTTCCTATCTAGGAAGCAAATTAACACTCGACGGCGACGTCATGTCAGAAATTAAAACTCGCATTGCATTACCATCAAGTGCCTTTAACAGACTGTTTAATATCTGGAGGTCAAAAGTCAATCATCACACTCACGAAAATACACGTATTTAATTCCTGCGTTATTCCGGAGCTGTCATATGTGATGTGAGAGTTGGAAAAGTTCTTTATCTTCAGAAAAGAAATTACTGAGTTTCGAAAACAAATGTCTTCGTATGATAACTAACACCCATTGGAGTGAATTCAAAGCAAATGACAAAATCAGAGAAGAGACACATCAAAACTTCATCACAGATGTTATTAGAATACACCGGCGGTCCTACATCGGGCATGGCCTACGTTCAGAAATCAAGTACCCTGTGTGCTAACTTCAGCGCTAAAGGAAAATGAATGAATGAATTAAATATTTATTAACACTAAATGCATGTTGTGTTTGTTACACGTTGTCTGACTTGATAAAAAATTGACAAGTCAGGACGATAACGATAATCAAGCTGATATACCGTACCCTCGGGTTTGCTGCATTATGTGCGACATCTGTTTCGATCTCCCGCCGGTGACAGAAAGTTCTAGAATGTGTGAGAGCGATTTAAAAGCTGGCAAATGTAGACAACCGTGAGCAGACGAGAGGAAAGCAGACAATATCAATTGTTACTTACAGCACGAACTAGCCGCTGATTGTGATGGATACCTTTCACTAATAGATGTACGGGCAGTCTATGATTGTTGTTCGCAGGTGATTTCTGCGTATGGTAAGTTATTTCCATATGGTATTTTATAAGGTATGGTATTTCCATATGGTATTTTATAAGGTATGGTATTTCCTAAGGTATGGTATTTTATTAGGTATGGTATTTTCATATGGTATGTTATTAGGTATGGTATTTTCATATGGTATTTTATAAGGTATGGTATTTCCATATAGTATTTTATAAGGTATGGTATTTTATGAAAGTCAGGAACAGCTTATTACATTTTAGCTACCGTCTCTGTATCCAAGTTCATGTTTACTATGTCTGAAACATTTAATCGACGTCGGTCAGGTGGGGATCAAGAGCTCATAGATAAGTCGAGGGTGGGGGGGGGGGGGAGGGTTGTATGGGATTTTCACCGCTCCACCTTCCCTTTAAGGAAATGAGAAAATGATATTTTGTATTAGGACTCCCGGGGGTGTTGTGGATACTGGAGATAACATAGAAATACAATTGACTTGTCATGCATGTAATAAGATGCAACTAAAGAGTTAAGCAGAAAAACATGGTACAGCGCATTGCCTTCTCCGGACCCCATCCTGCTAGTATGCAGGACTTTGAGTACAAAAGGTGGGTAACCCCCCCCCCTTACTACTGCCATGTGCCTCAGTTCACAATTTTGCATAAAAAGAGGATAAAATATTTATGTAAAAAAAGATGAATTACGTTGGAAAATATGCAAGTGAACTATGTATGGAAATATACAAGTGACTTTCAAAATGAAAATATGCAAGTGACATCTGTATGTCGTGTTTCAGGTAAACATCGCATCCCTCTGTTCTAAAAGTGCTGTCCGACGTTGTTCATTGTTTTTCATTTACTATTTTCCTTCCAATTGTAGTTGGATTTATTGTGTCATAATTTTGTTACAATTTTGTCATAATTTTGTTATAATTTTGTTATAATTTTGTCATAATTTTGTTATAATTTTGTCATAATTTTGTGTGTGGAACTTTCTAGACGTCAGCTACCTGTTCATTAAATAGTATACATTCTGAACATTATTTACTGATAACTGAGTGCATCTGAATTCAAAACTGTTTCTGCGGGATTCTGAGACAGACCCACAATATCTCACCATACAATTTCATATGAACACTATGCTTCCTGGTAGATTTTCCTCAATTGACGGCTCCCAATGTGTAGAATTAGAAGCCAGTAAGTGATGATGATGAAGTAAAAAAAAAAAAAACTGTCAATACTGAATTTTACCAGTTTCGGCGTTGCAGGGAGGGGATTGAATAGCTCATGATGAAGTGGTAAGCTAAAATAGAGATTTTCAAAATCAATCATTAAAAAGTTAAACTAGAAATTAAAAAAAAAAACAAAAAAACTAAATATAACACCTTAAAAATTAAAAATGAAAGCCAATTCAAAATATTATGTGTATACATAAATGGTCCAAATTTGTGGCGATGTGGCACAGTGCTTGACTGTGATGGCTACTGTGCTGGGTTCGAATCCCGCCACACGAAACTGAGAATCAAGATAGTTCAGAAACCAATTGTAAACAACGTATATATATTGCTTAAAAAGATCACTACAGCCAAGTATTGCTGGGTTAATGGCTACGTCCTGAATAGGATATGCTACCAGTATCACTACAGCCAAATATTGCTGGGTTAATGGCTACGTCCTGAATAGGATATGCTACCAGTATCACTACAGCCAAATATTGCTGGGTTAATGGCTACGTCCTGAATAAGATGTGCTACCAGTATATAAATTAGAGTGATATTATTGAACAAAATATCAGCATTACAAATTCGGGGAGTGCATACAGCGGCCTAAACATAAATTGTTTTATATATAGTCAGTCATGGTTGATCACAGATTTGAAACAAGGTAATGTCTCGTCTACGGGCACGATTGTATAGTCTATTTTCTGTATTCGTTCTCAAATTCCTGCAGGTTGGTAGGATGTAGTCAGGAAACAGGAATACGCTGGGTCATGGTTTGCAGTTTAGGAGCGATGTCAACGTCTTTCGGCCCGACACATACGTCTTCATCACGCCTTCTTTATGACTTTGTCATTTTATGTGATACGACAATTAACTCCACATTTAAACCTCTTTAGTCGCCTCCTTCGATTTAAATGGCAGATAATAGTGTTGCCAATCTTTGCTCCCAAATTTTTGACATAGGAAACACATGATCGATAAATGCTGTCAATAACTCTAGGTAAAATCTAGACAGTAACTACGAGTTATCGGTCATGAATAAAAGGGAAACTACTCTTCTTGGGACAGATTTGTTTTCAATAAATAATACGACAGTGTTTGATGTTAAAAATACATTAATGTTTTGTTTTTTCGAAAACAAGTGTTTTCGTGATGTTTAGCATTTGTATAAGTCATAGACGTTATGTTGATTGGCGAAAATTGGATGTGTCGGGATATTGGGGCAATTAAAACGGCGACACAACCCACATTCGTTCTCTGGACTACTCCTCTATTCAGAATCTAGAAGTATGGTTAATCTTGGAGGGCGATTGGAACTAGAAGTATGGCTAATCTGGAGGGTTATTGGTATGTAGAAGTGATATTGGTATCTAGAAGGGCACTTGGAATCTTGAAGGGCTATTGGTATCTAGAAGTGTTATTGCAATTTAGAAGGACTATTTCAATCTAGAAGGGCTATTGGTATCTAGAAGGGCTATTGGTATATAGAAGTGTTATTGGAATTTAGAAGGACTATTTCAATCTAGAAGGGCTATTGGTATCTAGAAGGGCTATTGGTATATAGAATGGATATTGATATCTATAAGGGCTATGTGAATCTAGAAGTGCTATTAAAGGGCTATTTTCATGAACAAGTGTAAGATCACCAGTGTGAGAGTTTGCTAATGAACGCTAGCCAGGTATAGGTAGTTTGTAGAAGTGATCTCACAATATATATTACCTTAGAAAAAAAAGGTGGGGGGTGGGTAGATGGAGTTTGGTGGAATGTGATCTTCTTGTTCTACTTCAGCGTTCGTTCTCAAACTCCCTCTTGTGATTTCTCTTGTAGAAGAGTGATGATCCCACTAGATTTCCAGCAGGATGTAGTCCAGAGAACGGAAATGCGATGTGTCATCGTTTTTTTTCTTCAGTTGCTCGACACATTGGTCTTCGATTGTAAGGAAAGTTTTGAGTCATAGCTGCGCTTCTGTTAATTGTTTAGTTATCTCTGACAGGAAATGTATTAGTTCTATTATTCTAGTTTTGTGAACATGCTTGCGATATTTGCTACGTTCTGTCAAACACATCTGATTTCAGCTCAAAACTTGCCATCGGGTCTATTTTATATGTTTGTTAAATATTTTAGTTAAAAATATATTTGTAGAAAATAGATTAAAGTCCTCTGATGTTCATATGTGATTTGTAGAAAATAGATTCAAGTCCTCTGATGCTCATATGTGATTTGTAGAAAATAGATTTAAGTCCTCTGATGTTCATATGTGATTTGTAGAAAATAGATTGAATAGGAAGCGGCAATAAATCTGTGTGATAAAAATAGTAAACATAACGTGCCATGGTCATAAAGGTGTAACACGGCAGACATAACCTGTCATGGTCATAAAGGTGTAACACGGCAGACATATCCTGTCATGGTCCTAAAGGTGTAATAAGGCAGACATAACCAGTCATGGTCATAAAGGTGTAACACGGTAGACATAACACGTCATTGTCGTAAAGGTGTAAAACAGTAGATATAACCGGTCATGGTAGTAAGGGTGTAACTCGGCAGACATAACCCGTTATGGTCGTAAAGATGTACAGCAGCAGACATAACCCGTTATGGTCGTACAGTTGTACAGTAGCAGACATAGTCCGTTATGGTCGTAAAGTTGTACAGCAGCAGACATAACCCGTTATGGTCGTAAAGTTGTACAGCAGCAGACATAACCCGTTATGGTCGTAAAGTTGTACAACATCAGACATAACCCGTTATGGTCGTAGATGTGTAAGACTGGCGATATCAACACAAAATCCCTTCAACAACTCTATCTTCAACCATTGGGAGGAGTGTAGAAAAATTATACTCTGACTATTCCTTGATGTTGTAATGCAGGATGTCCCCCCCCCTCCCCTCCCCCCACGTCTTCTACTTCCACCCATGACTGTTTCTTCAACAATAATTGTAGAAAGTGAGTCGTATTTCGTTACATGTCCGTGCAAACACGTTTACGCCATATCAAAAATTTACCACTGCCAGATGTGCTTCTGGTTAACTGCAAGTGTGTTTATTTGCTGCCGGACAATAAATATGTATATCATCATATAAATAAATATGTATATCATCAAGTAAATAAATATGTATATCATATGTATGTTGTTATGTTATGTTATGTTCCTTCAGGGCCATAGTCGGCGCATAGGGCAGAAACCATAGCTTTCCATTTCTATCTTTGTGTTGCCAGGTCTTTCAATTCTTGCGTGTTGTTTATGTTCATTGACATGCCTTCTCTATTAATGGTTCTTCATAGAGTTTCTCTAGGTCTCCCTCTTCTTCTTACTCCAGGTGGCACCCAATATAGTGACTGCTGGGGAATTCTTAGGCTGTACATTCTGAGAACATGGCCGATGTAAGTCCAACGCCTTTGTCTAATGATGGAAGATATATAGGTTTGTTCTCTTTCCTCTCTTATAGTAGTGTTAGATTTAAAGTCCCTCAACTAAAAATTTAGAATTTTACGTAGACATTTGTTTTCAAAATTTGTTATCATATGTATATCATGAAGTCAATAAATTATAATCCAGAAATATTTTTTTTTTTTTTAAATGGTTGAAATGCAGTTTTATGTTGAACACTTACATGGAATCAACGTTTCCACCAATAATTCTTTATCAAAATGGAGTTAAGACGGGAACACAAAGATATACCAGACTAAATATAATATGATTTGTTTGTTCTTATCTTCATAAAGTAGCTCTTGTGTTGTGTATCTAGTCCGAAAGGACAGAACTAAGCGAGGCAGCTAATGAGGTCTGTGGGATGGAGCTGGCTGTCCAATCCCATTGAGAGTCAAACGATCGGTAAGCTATGCTGAAGTCTGATGTGTCAGACCAAAACTCGCAGATATCATAGCCCGGCTATAGACCATGGCACAACGCACCATATTCTGATAATCTGCACGAGTTTGAGGAATAATTCTTATTGGTTACGGGAATTAAATCAGAGTCGTTCTAGCAGCACCGAATTGCATTGCAACTCAGGTAAACTGGTTTTCCGTACTAGATCAACCACACCCCCCCCCCTCTAAAAAAGATGTGATGTCGTGAAGACATTGAACCTGCGTACTCAAGTGACCCAGAAAGGACCAATGGAGACAAGGTCTATTACAACAACAACAAATATCCAGTGCAAGTATTGAAGTATCTTGGTTCAATACCCGTGAGCTGTAAGAATTATTTTCATTTATGCTCACGCTTCCTGCTTGAATTTACTTGTACACGTTATTATTTGAAACAGCATTGATCTGTCTCTATATTATTTATGTTTACAAGAAGGCCTTTATGTCCTTGTAGTTCGAATATATATGTTCTATGTTTGTGTTCTTGGGGATACTTCAAAACGTGCACGGGATGTTCGTTGATGTTGTAATAGTCCGTGTCTGGATTGTCCCGTTCTCAGTGACTTGAGTACACGGGTTGAATATCCTGACGATATCACATCCTTTTTTGGGGTTAGGGTTAGTCAAGTACAGAAAATATGGTTACTTAATTTGCAAGACTATTAAGTGCCGCTAGAACGGAACTGGTTCAATTCTTGTCAGCTGTAAGAATTATTATCATTTATCCTTATGAATTCCCATGTGAATGTACGTGCATGAGTTTGGGATGAACAAAAAAGAACGATCTTTAACAAGACCTATTGACCGAAACGATGATTATATGTATACGTTCAACGCAGAACTAAATTATACCCAAATTTCGGCGTTATTATTGCTGATTAGATATGGTGACACATGTTCTCTGAGATATCCTGAGTTAGAGCTATTTTCACATAAATGCTGAAAGAGGAATGTTTGAAGGCCTATCAGATCAATGAACACGTAACAGTAAAAACCTTGTTTATGACAGGCCCTTAAAGTCATGCGATCCTGTTGTAGATGTTTTCCTATCACTTCACCTTTTCAAGGAACATTTCATCTCCTGTAAGTAGAAGGACTCGTCTCAAGATATTGCGCACAGCTGAGAGTTACAATTTTCTGGTTATGACTTTGAACTGATGAAAATCTTCCCAATTTCGCAAAAGGATACGAGATTTATATCGATAGCATATTCTGGGGATTATAAAATATTTATTTTTCTAATTAAAAATATATAATTAATTAAATATTATTAATAAGAAACAGGCACTTTCTTTAAAAAGAATAATAAAAATAAAATGAATAAGATATGGCAGAGAGGAGAAAAATAAACAAGCTTGTAGCAGGTAAGCAATTGTAACAACCCACGGCTACGATACATGAACACTCATTAAATCTTGTACACAAACATTAAATCTTGTACACAAACATTAAATCTTGTACACAAACATTAAATCTTGTACACAAACATTAAATCTTGTACACAAACATTAAATCTTGTACACAAACATTAAATCTTGTACACAAACATTAAATCTGATGCACATGAGTTTCAACAAAGGAATATCGACAATACCATGAATATATGGATATAAAACAATAAAGAACTAGGACAATTGACATGTATAGACAAAAAATGTGTCATAAACAAAAGAACACTTCATGGATACACAAAGGTTATGTCACAAAATAATAACACATTATAAATAAAACAAGATTTATGATTAAATAATTGACAGCCGTGGAGCGGATCATATTCACAGGCGAAGAAAAGTCGCTATAATATGAAAAATAAACAAAACTAGCAGTGGAAAAATTACAGACGGAACATGAAAAATTGACGACCCCTTACGTAGGTGGATCCATAGATGTAGTGTATAAATATTTGTTTGAGTGAGCCAGATCGATTTGTTAAAATAGATATTGATCACAAAGGGAGAGGTGGTTGTTGAAGAGAATGCGTAGAAAAACAAGAGCATTTCAGCTGATAAAAAACAAATAAATAGATAATCAAAGACTTACTGTTTATAAATATTTTCTCCTAATAAAGATGCACAGCGGATACATTTTCCTGCTAGCAAAGATCATCATCATCAAGTGCCGTCTCCGCAACAAAGGTTGGCTGCAACGGAACTCCAACATCCCCTGTCACTTGTCTTGGTGGTACACTCTGCTAGACTGTAAACTGTCCATCGTGTGATGTTACTCTCTCACTTGTATCTTTGCCTACCTCTTGCTCGCTTCCCATTGACTTTAACCTTTAGTAAGGTCTTCAATATGTTGTCATGTCTTTTAATGTGTCCAGACTAATTTATTTTTCTGATATTTATTTCTCTTAGTAGTTCTTTCTTTATATTAAGTGTTTTAGTACCTCCTTATTTGTTTTCTTCTCTTTCCATGATGTTCTCCCTATTCTCCTATATCAGTTGTGTCTTCTAATTGTTTATTTAGTGTCCATATTTCTGAGCCATACATTAATATAGAATAGATGTAGCATTTTATAGTTCTCATTTTTAACTTGTTTGTAATTTGTTTAGATATTAATAATTTCCTCATATCATTAAATGTACATTTAGCTATTCCTATCTCCTTTTAACTTCTGTTTCACATCTGCCATCATTTGTGACTATGTGTCCAAGATATTGATAATGTTTTACTTCATCAAAGATACACAGTGGTTACATATTTCCTGCAAGCAAATTTCACAATGGATAAATAATACCTGCTAGCAAAGATTCATTGTGGATAATATTACCTGCTAGCAAAGATACACAGTGGACACATATTTCCTGCTAGCAAGGATACGCAATTGAGAAATACTTCCTGCTAGCAATGATACACATTTCCTGCTACGGTTCGTGCTGTTATTCCCCCCCCCCCCCAGGCTAAAACATTGTTATAGAAAACTATTGCATGTTTTGCTCTGAAACTATGCAAGCAGCCCTAGATTATATATACCGTTACCAAAAGTTTCATGTATCTTGTATTGTCGACATTGACGAATTTTTTCAGTGTTTGTGAAATTGTGCAAGATATTAGATGTTACTGTATTACAGCTCAAGCTCGAGTCACGTAGAGGGTCAAAGGTGTATCGTTGATGGAGACACATTGTTAAATAATTGTTTAGAATTATATTTCATCTTTCATAGAACACTGAGAAAACATTATTGGAAAACCTCGATGAATTGTAGAAACAGAAAACCAGAATACGAGCTGAAGACGAGATTTAAATCCTGTCTACTCAGCTGACACTTAATGGTTTAGCTCATGTCTTCCTCCCGTGTGTTGCCCGTTGCCCGAAAGGGGAGCAAAGAATAGCAACACTGTTTACCTTCCATGCATGTCGTAAGAAGCAATTAAGGAGGTTGTGGGATGGAGTTGGCTGTCCAATCCCATATAGGGTCAGTGACCCAAAATCATGCTGAAGTCGGATGTGTCAGACCGAAAGGCGCAGATATCGCAGAAATGCTGTAAACCATGACACAACGCTTTCCGTTCTCCGGACTACATCCTACTGATCTGCAGGAGTTTGAGAACCAACGCAGAAGAAGAAGAAGCTCATGTCTATTCAGGTGACGCCAAATGGTTTAGCTCATGTCTACACAACTGACACCAAATGGCTTAGTGACCAGCTTACATACTATTGTAATGTTGGTTGTGTAGCAATATAACAACATCATTAGGAGATATTATTTATATTCTGCAGATGTTAATTTGCATTGGTCATATATTGTTTATCCAGGTATTAATCTAACAGTTGTATACACATTTGTATTCATTCGTCATCAATGTTTTTTTTTTATTTAGCAGAACTTCAAAAACTAAGATCTTTGAAATACAAGATGGGTTCACAGTTACACATAATTGTGATGGCATCAAGTGCGTTCAACCACTTAATAAAAATCTAGAATTATAAAAAACAATAAGTAAATAGACCAAACTACGACTGTCTAACTCCAATGTAATTTCTGTATTAACGTACGGATGCGATAGATGGAAGATAACAAAATCCAATGTAATTTCTGTATTAACGTACGGATGCGAAAGTTGGAAGATAACAAAATCACTGAAGATAAAATTAATTTATATGACATAAAATGTCTTTAAAAATCTTGAATATTAATTAGTAAAAATTCAAGTCAAACAAGCAAGTAAGAGAAGACACCAAATAGCAATATGATCCTACCACAATAAGAGGAAAACTATGAGGTTATATCCGATATGTACATAGAATTAATTATTTAAAAAAAACAGACTGGCACTACAAGCGTAAAAATGGGCACTAAATGGTAAAAGAAAAAGAGGAAGACAAGTAGAACAGGAATCATAGAGATGTGTGTCTGAATAACATGCAAGAATTACGCACAGTATCATCACATCGCTTGAACTGGAGAGCTTTGGATTCTGCCCTATGCACCGTATTCGGCGCTGAAGGAACTTCGATAAATAGATAGATAAGTGGGTAGTCTGATAAATAGATAGATAAGTGGGTAGTCTGATAAATAGATAGATAAGTGGGTAGTCTGATAAATAGATAGATAAATACAATTATAAGTACAGTAGATGCTGATTTTTAGCAAAGAGATAAATCTAAAGTGTCTGGAAACAACCAAACGCACTAGAGATGTAGAGGCTGTGGTAATACAGAGCAATACGGAAAACACACAGAAATATGTAACCAGTGTTCCCAATAACAGCTTTCGTCGAAAAGTCATCTGTTTTTGTTAATTCTAGTTTATGTATTCTGCTATTGGCAACTCTCCTTACAATCCTTGATATAAGGACTCAATCCTTGATGTAAGGACGCAATCCTTGATGTAAGGACACAATCCCTGATGTAAGGACTCAATCCTTGATGTAAGGACACACTCCTTGATATAAGGACACAATCCTTGATGTAAGGACTCAATCCCTGATGTAAGGACTCAATCCTTGATGTAAGGACACAATCCTTGATGTAAGGACTCAATCCTTGATGTAAGGACTCAATCCTTGATGTAAGGACACAATCCGTGATGTAAGAACTCAATACTTGATGTAAGGACACAATCCTTGATGTAAGGACTCAATCCTTGATGTAAGGACTAAATCCTTGATGTAACGACTCAATCCTTGATGTCAGGACTCAATCCTTGATGTAAGGACACACTCCTTGATGTAAGGACACAATCCTTGATGTAAGGACACAATCCTTAATGTGCATTGCTTCTAAATCTTAATAGAATCGATGTTTCCAAAAGATTGGCAACTCTTGTTGGCTGAAAACATTACAATCTATCTTTGTTCCAATATTCTTCTTCCTCCGTGTTCTTCACATTTCTTCTTCTTCTTCATCGTTCTTCAGTCAGATATCAGGTTACAGCGCGAATAGCCTCAATGAATTGTGTGATTTGCTTCAGGTCATCCATGAAATCCCTCAAGTCTGGAAGTGGTGCCGTCTCTGTAGGCCATATTTTTTCATTTTCTTCTTGGTAGAGTTGACAGGCATGACGAATGTGTTCATTCGGAATCTAGGTCTTTGGGCTCAGTCTACAGTTGCACAGGTCTGTCTCGTCAATCTTCAGCTTTCGGAACATGAGCCTTCTCAGTCTGTTGTGGCCAGTTCGTAGTCTGAAGATGATGGTTTGTTCTCTGCATGGCATTTAATGGTATGGGTCTTGTGGTTCTGTAGCTGGGTGCATGTATTTCCACTTTTTCTTACATTCTGCTTTCAACATAATCTTACATAGTACGTTTTATCACTTTCTATTTGTTCTAGTGATCCCCATCCCTTGCCAGGAGATCAGATTTTCATTTTATTAAAATACACATTGTTCTTCTTCTTCTGTGTTCGCTCTCTGATTACCAAAACGAGAATTCATGTGATTTCGGGGGAGCGTGTTTTATAGCATAGCTGCATTATTTTGCGCCTTGTGGCCCAGCACATTTAGTACTCATTGTCATTCTATGGTACAGCACCATGTATCACAATTATTATCAGAAAGATTTAAAATTTAAGAGCAATGTTTTGTTTGGCGACTTCACCTGTCCCAAACAGGCTCTATTAGCTTGAATTATATCGTTAGCATCTTTTGTGTCATCGTTAAAAGAAGCTCTCATTCGTCACACCATACTGAAAATGTGTTCTTTAAAAGGACTTACGGTCGAAACGTCGATGTGCGTGCGTTATTATGTGCGTTACTTTTGATTAGAAAACTTCGCTACTCTGTTCCAGGCTTCGCCTTGTGGATTATAGTTTTCCTGCAGTTTTTACTTAGTGTTTATAAACTGATTTAAACAGGAGACTGATGAGTGATGCGACTTGTAAACACATTTCTAGACAAAGTAATTGGATTGAAACATAGGACTGAGAACTGATAATACTTTCAAATCAAAATCAAAATGCTTTCTCATTTAATATCTGCTCACATTGAACCCGCCTTTCCGTAGAATATTCACAATTTTAACATTGAAATACTGTTTTTCTTCGAGTACTTCGGAAGAATATAATGAACCATATATATTGTGTCATGTTTGTGGAAATACAATTTTGTAATTGTCTGCTTGATCTCAGTAGGGATATGAAGTGCCACCAACCGAGAATATCATTATGTCTGTTATTGAATAATCAAGTTGTACGTGCAAATATTTTTCTCCTGTGGTACCCTTTTTCTGTCTGTTCTTCAGTGGTTTTTAAGTTCCAGACATTATAGGAACATTTCATAATTGTTTTAGTATTTCATAATATGCAATAATACTGAAGTAGG
This sequence comes from Meghimatium bilineatum, assembly GCA_034231615.1. Taxonomy (NCBI): domain Eukaryota; kingdom Metazoa; phylum Mollusca; class Gastropoda; order Stylommatophora; family Philomycidae; genus Meghimatium; species Meghimatium bilineatum. The sequence continues at coordinate 84,642,756 of CM067320.1, forward strand.
ATATGTCAGCCGATAATAATAGATATCGCATCAAAGCTGTAAACCATGGCATACTTCATTAAAATGTCTGGAATATATCCTGCTAATTTTCAGAGTAGGTGAATGGGGAAGAGTTTGTGAACGAATACAGATGACGAAAAATAGGTAATTACTGCAGGAAAACTATAACACAAACTAGCAAATCTTGCAACAAGGTTATGCAGATTTGTTAATCGCTGATAACGCTCATAATAACACATACAAATCGACGTTTCGACCAATAGATTTTTATCAAGAACACAATATAACACACGACAATTAAGAAACGACATTGTCCAGTTCGTATAAAGCATTTTTAATGATGAATTATTATATAACTAGTAAAATCGCTATGAAATGAGGCTATACACTGTATATTCTCCTGCATTGTTATCATGTTAATCCCTATTATTCTCCTGCATTGTTATCATGTTAATCCCTATTATTCTCCTGCATTGTTATCATGTTAATCCCTATTATTCTCCTGCATTGTTATCATGTTAATCCCTATTATTCTCCTGCATTGTTATCATGTTAATCCCTATTATTCTCCTGCATTGTTATCATGTTAATCCCTATTATTCTCCTGCATTGTTATCATGTTAATCCCTATTATTCTCCTGCATTGTTATCATGTTAATCCCTATTATTCTCCTGCATTGTTATCATGTTAATCCCTATTATTCTCCTGCATTGTTATCATGTTAATCCCTATATGTATATCAATGTATGTGCGCGATCTAAGACGACGATGTGCTACTTTACAAGAATATTGTCTCATAACATTTACAATGTCGCTCGTAAATCACATGATGATGATGATCATTTGTTACATACACTTGTGAAATTCAGCTAAAACTATGCTCTTCTCTATGAGCTAGTAGATGGCAAGTAAGCCATATACTCGTCGCTAATGTTGCTGGACAGTTCGGGCATGCAATGACCACTATAGATGTACCGAGAAGTTCTAGCAATCTCCTCTTTTGTGTTGCTGCAATTCTCATTTTTTAACAAGACGTTGCAGCTTTTGTGACAGTAGAGCGCCATGTAAATCTATTATGTGCACATTATTCCCATGTATCTTGGACTATTTTGTGCACATTATTCCCATGTATCTTGGACTATTTTGTGCACATTATTCCCATGTATCTTGGACTATTTTGTGCACATTATTCCCATGTATCTTGGACTATTTTGTGCACATTATTCCCATGTATCTTGGTCTATTTTGCGCACATTATTCCCATGTATCTTGGACTATTTTGTTCACATTATTCCCATGTATCTTGGACTATTTTGTGCACATTATTCCCATGTATCTTGGACTATTTTGTGCACATTATTCCCATGTATCTTGGACTATTTTGTGCACATTATTCCCATGTATCTTGGACTATTTTGAAGGCATCTAAGTGAGATTGCTAAGATTCTTTTAACAATACGAGTATATCCAATTAACCAACTTACAAATTATATGTCCATATGCCAATATAGCAACTTGCCAACTTACATGTCAACATACCAGTATAGCAACATGCCGGTACAAGCAACGTACCAATTTCATATCACCATGACAGTACAAACAACTTACATATCAACATGCTGGTACAAACTTACATATCAACATGCCAGTACAAACAACTTACATATCAACATGCCAGTACAAACATACATATCAACATGCCAGTACAAACAACTAACGTATCAACATGCCAGTACAAACTTACATATCAACATGCCAGTACAAACACCGTACATATCAAAATGCCAGTACAAACACCGTACATATCAAAATGCCAGTACAAACACCGTACATATCAACATGCCAGTACAAACACCGTACATATCAACATGCCGGTACTAATAACTTACCACCTTATAGACACCAACATAATTTCATTCAGATCACGCAACAACATCTTATTTGAAAATAAAATGACGAGGAAAATTTCTGATCCCATGTTATTATTGTTGGGTTACACATGAGGAGTGGTGTTTGAAATCCCCAAGTTGAGAACTCCTAGTCTAAGCCTGCAGGTTATGCCGTTATTGCTAATGATGTCTGCCTCATTATCATGAGATTCTTATAGATTTTTTTGTTGTTATCACTGACACACATATCTCGAATGCCATCTGATTGTTGTCATCGCAGTGCTAGGATGACATTTCCATAGAGTGTGCTTCTTTTTTTGTGAAAAATAATAGCATGCAATTTATTTCAATGCAATCAGTGTTTTATTAGTGCTTACACCCTTTCAGCTAATTTAACATGCCAGCGTCAGAGCATGAGGACGATTTCGTAAAAAAATATTTGTCAATTACATAAACATTTATGGTTATTAGGTCCTATATTGTTCTTATCTCGGAAATCTTGAATATTAAGCATGGAAGGAAAAGTTCCGGGCAAGAGAACAAGAGGCAGACCAAGACTACGATGGACAGAGGATACAGAAGATCATGTGCATATGCCAATGGAAACTGGTAAACTTTCACAGAAACAAGAGTCTTATATAGTTGTTGTGTGCACACTTTCTGTAAAATGATACGACACAGAGAGATGTGATCTTCAGTAATTACGAGAAGTATAGCTTTTGTATCCTATTCTGCAGTTTGAAGATGTTTCCAGGTTTCGTATTATTTATTTTCAGAAGATTAAATTCTTAGCGATGTTCAATGCTTTGAGTAGAAGAATGTTACTGCCAGGAGATGAAACATAACTGTGTCGATGAAATGCTTAAACTTCAAACGAGCACACAGGCAGAGTGACTTCGCCAACAAGTGTGTGTACGAGTCCCTCGTTGTTTATATAGTCCTGTATAATCATTAGATCTTCATTTAAAATCATCATCCTTATGTCATTTTATGGAGCCAGCATGCAGTACGAGCAACGCCCACAAACGGGTTTCGACGTGCGGATGGCTTATACTTATATCATCTTTGGTTTATGCGACCGGTCACACTTCGCAACACCAGGCCTAAAGGGTATTTGTTGTTGCGGTTGTGACATTGGTTCATCTTCCGCTATATTCCATCGGGACATCTACCATACTGACCTCCACTGACCACGACATGGTGGTCACATGACACCAATTAGTCACCTACTACGAATTGACAAACCCACCCCCTTTCCCCTTTACGCCATCCTACTGTTTCACATGCCTTAGTTGTAGCTTCGGGTCTGCCTCCTTTAGCCACGACCTTCGTTTTCTGTCTCTTTATTCTCCACCTATACTTGGTGCCCTTTTCTTCAGCACCTTCCTCCCACGTTTTCCTTTATCTGCCTTTTTGTATACATTCCTACGACACTCTTTTTCGTGATGCCCCCGCCTCTCTAGCTGTGACCTCCCTATGTCCATTGGACCTTTTCCCACCTTCGCATTAAGTCTTTGTGTGACGTATCTCAGTTTTAGTTTGAGGCCCACATCGATCTGCCATTTTACTTCTTCTTTCGTACCTCTTTATTTACCCATTTTTATTCTGCTTCCGTCTCTCAACACCCAAATATCTTATCATTTCTTTTTATCTGTTTTCATAGGCCATTTGGTTAGAGTCATGGACACTAAGACCTGCTCATTTTTTGGCTTCTACATGCCTGCCTTACGCTTATGTTCTTGTTTTGCGGCGCGTTCTCTTTACTCCCCATCCTCGTTAATTCGGCCTTTGTCACGTTTTATTGCATCGAATTGCTCTATGATGTATTTCTCGCCGTCACATCCTTCAACGGGTAGCAACTTGTTACTGTTTGCCATTTAACCTGGCATCTTAGTTGTTAATCCTTTTTTCACCACAGACTACTATCAAGATACGTATTTTACATTTAAAAAAAAAATACAATAAATAGCTTGTAAGAAATTAAGTAATTTGTAAGAAAGTAATTAGTTTGTAAGAAAGTACGTAATTTGTAAGAAAGTACGTAATTTGTAAGAAAAAAAAGTGGTTTTAAGACACTAAGAGGTAAGTAAATAGTTTGTAAAACAGTAAATAATTTGTTTAAAAGTAAGCAGTTTGTAAGAAAGTAAGTGGTTTGAAAGAAGGTATGCAGTCTGTAAGTTTGTAAAAAAGTAAGTATTTTGTAAGAAAGTAAGTGGTTTGTTAGAAAGTAAGTAGTGTGTAAGAAAGTATATGGTTTGTAAGAAACTAAGTGATTTTTTAAAGAAAGAAAGTGGTTTGTAATACAAGAGGAGGTAAGCAAATAGTTTGTAAGACAGTAAAAAGCTTTAAGAAAGTACGCAGTTTGTAAGAAGTTAAGCTATTTGTAAGGTGTATGTAAAAGGGTAAGTAGTTCGTAAGAAAGGAAGCAATTTGTAAGAAGGAAAATGTTTTTTTTAAAGTAATTAGTTTGTAAGAAAGAAAGTAGTCTGTGAGAAGATAAGTAGTTTGTAAGACGGTATCTAAAATGGAAGAAAGTAAATAATATTTAAAAAAGGAAGCAATTCGTAGCAAGGTAAGATGTTTGTAATAAGGAATGCAATTTGTAATTTTGTAAAAAAAAGTAATATGTAGGGAAGTAGGTAGTTTATAAGACAATAAATAGTTTGTAAGACATAAATAGTCTGCAAGAAAGTAAGTAGTTTATGAGAGATAAAGTAGTGTGTCAGAAAGTAAGTAGTGTGTCAGAAAGTAAGTGGTTTGTAAGACAATAAGTGATAAGTAAAAAGTTTGTAAGATAGTAAGTAGTTTATAATAACGAAATTAGCTAGTAAGAAGGAAATTATTTCGTAAGAGCCTAAGAAAAATGTAAGAAATTAAACAATTTTAAGAAAGTAAATATGTAAAAAGGTCAACAATTTGTGAGAAAGTAAGTAGTTTGTAATAAGGAAAGTAGTTTGTACGAAGGTAAGTCATTTGTAAGAAGTTAAGTAGTTTGTTAAAAAGTAGTTTGTCGGTGTAAATGATAATATATAGTCGAGAGTATCAGTAGAAACTGCATTTGAACAAGTTCCGCTCAGATGGCGACTGCTTACCTCACAACTTGATACAACACGTTTTCGTATTGGACCAAACTGCATCCCGAAGAAATACATATCTAATAATAAATAGATCATCCTTCTAAATTATGTTATTCCAGAAAGTCAGTATTTTCTGTTTGTGAAGTAATTCTATTCTGTTAGAGAATATATGGCTTATTGGTATTCTGTAAGGAAGTAAGGATTGACAAAGTAAGTATTCTGTAAGGAAGTAAGTATTGATAAAGTAAGTATTCTGTAAGGAAGTCAGTATTGATAAAGTAAGTATTCTGTAAGGAAGTCAGTATTCATAAAGTATGTATTTTGTAAGGTAGTAAGTATTCGTAAAGTTGGTATTCTGTAAGGGTGTTAGTAACCTAGACACCACATATATCACGTACAGACGTGAAATAAAGAAGAATATATTGTATAAATCTGCCTGCTTACATGATATGCTGTATAGATCTTCCTGCTTACAGGATATAATGTATAGATCTTCCTGCTTACAGGATATATTGTATAGATCTTCTTGCTTACATGATATATTGTATAGATCTTCTTGCTTACAGGATATACTGTATTAAATTTCCTGCTTACATGATATACTGTATAGATCTTCCTGCTTACAGGATACACTGTATAGATATTCCTGCTTACAGGATATATTGTATAGATCTTCTTGCTTACATGATATATTGTATAGATCTTCTTGCTTACATGATATATTGTATAGATCTTCTTGCTTACATGATATATTGTATAGATGTTCAAGCTTACAGGAAATTAGAAATAAAGGCAAGAATGTGACATGTGTAGATATTACAACTTGAAGAAGTATACATCACGTAAATAGTACAGTGTGGCGAGGTCTAACATCATGTAAATAGCACAGTGTGACAGGGACTAACAATTATTCACATAAATAACACAGTGTGACAGGGTCTAACATTTATTCACATAAATAGTACAGTGTGACGAGATCTAACAGTTATCATGCACAATATTTTCATACAATTTTCCGAGAGAAGCTATCTTATGTAAACTGATAAAATGAAGGCGAGATATTAACCGAGTTTTTGATGCGAAACAATCTGATTATAATCGTGTTGCTGCTTCCGAAATCTCAAGTGACATGTGACATGAAGTTAATATTGATGGATGGCGTACTCTGTGTGTGTCAACTAAATAGCGACAAAAAAAGTGATACATAAGGAGTGTTGCAAGAAAATACATAAAATACTAGCGGCATAACAGAAACGGTAACAGGCGACGTTTTGGATAAAATGTCTTTATCAGGACAAAAACAAACAAGAAATGAAAATTACAAAATGAGAATCACAGTGTATCACATTTGGATTATCAAAAGAAGATTTTAAGGTAGAGAAGTTGAGATATAAACCAGGATCTAGTGAAATAACCCCAGCTGTGGCATCCTTGACTAGTACATGTGTCTGATTTTCCTACATCTGGGCTAAATTTATAACTGGGAGAATCTAGACTACATGTCAAACAAGTTTGAAATGAATGTTGTGAAGTCGTATAAACTCTGTCTTAGTGACAGTTGGGGTAACGTCCTTTTATTTGCATATATAACGAGAAAATGAGAAACCTTATACAGTATCCAAGGTACATTGTGGGTGTGACTACCATTAAGTTGTGTATGTGGGTGTAACTACCATTAAGTTGTGTATGTGGGTGTAACTCAGATTAAGTTGTGTATGTGGGTGTAACTACCATTAAGTTGTGTATGTGGGTGTAACTACCATAAAGTTGTGTATGTGGGTGTAACTCAGATTAAGTTGTGTATGTGGGTGTAGCTCAGATTAAGTTGTGTATGTGGGTGTAACTACAATTAAGTTGTGTATGTGGGTGTAACTACAATTAAGTTGTGTATGTGGGTGTAACTACAATTAAGTTGTGAATGTGGGTGTAACTCAGATTAAGTTGTGTATGTGGGTGTAGCTCAGATTAAGTTGTGTATGTGGGTGTAACTACAATTAAGTTGTGTATGTGGGTGTAACTACAATTAAGTTGTGTATGTGGGTGTAACTACCATAAAGTTGTGTATGTGGGTGTAACTCAGATTAAGTTGTGTATGTGGGTGTAGCTCAGATTAAGTTGTGTATGTGGGTGTAACTACAATTAAGTTGTGTATGTGGGTGTAACTACAATTAAGTTGTGTATGTGGGTGTAACTACAATTAAGTTGTGTATGTGGGTGTAACTCAGATTAAGTTGTGTATGTGGGTGTAGCTCAGATTAAGTTGTGTATGTGGGTGTAACTACAATTAAGTTGTGTATGTGGGTGTAACTACAATTAAGTTGTGTATGTGGGTGTAACTACCATAAAGTTGTGTATGTGGGTGTAACTCAGATTAAGTTGTGTATGTAGATTCCACAAGACAATGACTGGGAAATGTAATCTATGTGACTTTATTTGTGACTTGAATACTTATGTTTATTTTTCACTAAAATATCCCATCGTCGTGTATATATATATATATATATATGCGTACGTAAAAAGTTTAAAAAATTCAGACAGGGAGTGACAGTAGGGCATAGCTGTGTGATATTATTATGAAAACAGACATATTAAAATTATGGGTACAATACAAGAATAAGTGGACAGGTTTCTACGGAACAAATATCAAACATAATTAAACGGAACGAAATTCCGATAAAGTCGCATATACCGACGCATCCAATATTCCACACATTGCGCGAAGAGAGCCCCTGACTACTCGACATGCGCGATGAGAGCCCCTGACTACTCGACATGCGCGATGAGAGCCCCTGACTACTCGACATGCGCGATGAGAGCCCCTGACTACTCGACATGTGCGCTGCACACTGAGTGGAAAGATGGCCAGTTCATTGCGCGCTCATAGATAGGTATTTTAAGTTACGACTTCTTAAGTTTCCGAAATGGTGCAGTGATATATGAAATTAAACAGTTGGTATGTTGTCACTTGATTTGAACACTGATTCTTGTATTGAATCAAATTATATATATATATATGTATGTGTGTGTGTGTGATTCAATAATAATAACAGTAAAACCCATACCCCGTCACGGCCGTATTGTCACATTAAGGCATTTGGTGTAACACGATATCCACGTAATGGTGTCCAATCAAGGCATTTGGTGCAGAACGATCTCCTTGCCTCTTTATCCTCTACCATCTGATGCGTTTACAAACTTCACACGCTGTCTGTGTCCTTGATATTACCTATACATTTCTTTTTCTGTCCACCTCGTCGTCTTCCGCCCTCCACTGTACCTTGAAGAGGATTTCATGTTACTGTCATTAATATATATCGAGTTTGTGGGCCACTTCTTGTAAGGCGAGTTGTGTTCGAATGTTCCATGTTACTATTACACAATGTTCGAATGTCCCATATTACTATTACACAATGTTCGAATGTCCCATGTTACTATTACACAATGTTCGAATGTCCCATGTTACTATTACACAATGTTCGAATGTCCCATGTTACTATTACACAATGTTCGAATGTTCCATGTTTACTATTACATAATGTTCGAATGTGCCATGTTACTATTACATAATGTTCGAATGTTCCATGTTGCTATTACATAATTTTCGAATGTCCCATGTTACTATTACACAATGTTCGAATGCCCCATGTTGCTATTACACAATGTTCGAATGTTTCAAGTCATTATTACACAATGTTCGAATGTTCCATATTACTACTTCTCAATATTCGAATTTTTCATGCTACTACTACTTATTGTTCTAAAGTTCCATGTTATTATTACACAATGTTTGAATGTTCTATGTCATTATTACACAATGTTTGAATGTTCCATGTCATTATTACACAATGTTTGAATGTTCCATGTCATTATTACACAATGTTTGAATGTTCCATGTCATTATTACACAATGTTTGAATGTTCCATGTCATTATTACACAATGTTTGAGTATTCTATGTTACTATTACATAATGTTTGAATGTTCCATGTCATTATTACACAATGTTTGAGTATTATATGTTACTATTACATAATGTTCGAATATTCCATGCTACTACTACTTAATGTGCTAATGTTGCATGTTACTATTAATAGCACAACAAATGACAGACGACGTTTCATGTTTCGATCCGAAAACCTTGTGCAGAACGAAAAACAATGGACAGACAGTGACGAACTTAGAATAGAAACAAATACATATATAATACGATGAACAACAAACAGCAAGAGAAGAGAAAATGGAGAAGAAAATCTAGCAGACAGTAAAGTAATAGATAAAGTATGAGATTAGGATATAAAGCATGAGATAAAGTATGAGATTAGGAGATAAAGTATGAGATTAGGATATAAAGTATGAGATAAAGTATGAGATAAAGTATGAGATTAGGAGATAAAGTATGAGATAAAGTATGAGATTAGGAGATAAAGTATGAGATAAAGTATGAGATTAGGAGATAAAGTATGAGATAAAGTATGAGATAAAGTATGAGATTAGGAGATAAAGTATGAGATAAAGTATGAGATTAGGAGATAAAGTATGAGATAAAGTATGAGATTAGGAGATAAAGTATGAGATAAAGTATGAGATTAGGAGATAAAGTATGAGATAAAGTATGAGATTAGGAGATAAAGTATGAGATAAAGTATGAGATTAGGAGATAAAGTATGAGATTAGGATATAAAGTATGAGATAAAGTATGAGATAAAGTATGAGATTAGGAGATAAAGTATGAGATAAAGTATGAGATTAGGAGATAAAGTATGAGATAAAGTATGAGATTAGGAGATAAAGTATGAGATAAAGTATGAGATAAAGTATGAGATAAAGTATGAGATAAAGTATGAGATAAAGTATGAGATAAAGTATGAGATAAAGTATGAGATTAGGATGATGATAGATCATGATATATAACATGAGATGGGAGATGTTACAGAATGGTACATGAGATGGGAGATGTTACAGAATGGTACATGAGATGGGAGATGTTACAGAATGGTACATGAGATGGGAGATGTTACAGAATGGTACATGAGATGGGAGATGTTACAGAATGGTACATGAGATGGGAGATGTTACAGAAAGGTACATGAGATGGGAGATGTTACAGAAAGGTACATGAGATGGGAGATGTTACAGAATGGTACATGAGATGGGAGATGTTACAGAATGGTACATGAGATGGGAGATGTTACAGAAAGGTACATGAGATGGGAGATGTTACAGAATGGTACATGAGATGGGAGATGTTACAGAATGGTACATGAGATGGGAGATGTTACAGAATGGTACATGAGATGGGAGATGTTACAGAATGGTACATGAGATGGGAGATGTTACAGAATGGTACATGAGATGGGAGATGTTACAGAATGGTACATGAGATGGGAGATGTTACAGAATGGTATATGAGATGTCAAATAGAATATGAAGTATTGGATAAATTCTGAGAAAAATGAACAGAAATGAAGAAGCATAATGACCGTGTACATTGAAATAGGACACTTATATCAATTATATCCGCTGAAGACGGATTTGTCGGGCCATTGGCGAAAATAAACGGCGACACAGCGCATTTCCATTCTCTGGACTACATTCTGCTGGAAATTTAGAGGACATGTCCTGCTACAAGAGAATGCAGCGGGAGTTTGAGAATGTACGCTGAAGAAGATATTAATTATATTTAGCATTTGCTCACAGTTAGCGCAGCCTCCTATATTTCCAGTTTGGCGGGGTAATTCTTAAATTCTGTTAATGTATCTTTTGCACTTGGAACACAAGCTTGTTAAAGACATTTCCATTATTTTAGCAGTATCCATGTTGTAGGGTTATTGTCAAAGCACTTAATTCAACGTTGTTAATAATATTTGAAAGGCTCTTGTTGTATTAGGATTCTGTGAGCACACACAGTATTTGCTTTGCTTAATCTTCGTCTAATCATGGTCCATGACGATGTTGCTATTGGTTATTATGTATTTTTTTCACAGCCTTCTATGTCGTGTGATGTCAATCATTTCCGCTTTCGATGTTCTCTCATGCCACAATGCCAAACTGTCAAGCATCTTATATCGTTTGCTCTTTCTAACTCTATTGTACTTCAACTTGCTTGTTGCTACAATGTTTTCAATCTATGCCTTTCTCATGATGAGTTACTAAAATGTGCACTGTCTCTGTCTGATTCGAGCAATGAGTAATCTTGTTGAATTAACTTCTTTCAAGATATCTACATTACACTTTTTTCTTGTCCATTGTGTTTTTACATTCCTCTATAAAACTGCATCTCTACTGTTTCAATATATAATTAGTTCTCAATAACTATTCTGATGGTTGTTAAAGATTCAAACCGACACACCATAAGTTCTTTTCTATAACTAATAAGAACTGTCTTCCTTATTGCATATATTACATAGCAGGGGCTTCATCTTGTGAAATGTTACATTTGCCTTATCAGTCAGCCCACAATTGTATCAGGCAGTGTCAAGATGCTGTAAACTCTATAAACACGTAACCAGTCAGGGTCATAGTGGTACCACATTGGATGCATCAACACACACAGTCCACCAGCGATGTCTATCTTCAACAAAGAGGACGAGTAAAAACAAAT
>CM067320.1:84654422-84919422 GCA_034231615.1 Meghimatium bilineatum
AAAATTGTGTGTTCAATCAGGCATTCAGCTAGCAAAGTCTTAAAATGTATAAGGGGATGCTTTTTTTTTTGGTAGCAGACCACAATACCAAACAAAATGGGAACATATATCCTCTAATATTAATGTTTCTTGAAATCTGATTTTATCGTAGTCGTACATTCGTATTATGTAATATCAGGGAGTTAAACTACATACACACACAGACACACACACACACACACACACACAAACATACACACACACAGTGCGATACGACGATCGTACCCTGTCTATATAGTGCCGGATCCCGGAGCCAAGTACAGAACGAACAACGCTCCTATATGATGTTTGTATCCACTCACCTGACTCAGGATCCTGAGTCAGGTATCGTGACTCTGCCGGTAACACGAGCTAGTATATCCTATATATCGACTCACCGACCTGGCCTCCGGATCGACGCTGCAGAAATTCCTGCTATATTAGCACGCGATCGGGCGTTAACGATCAAATTGCTGATTACATACTACTAACACATATAAAAAGTGACCAAGGAAAATTACAGCAATAATAGAAAAAAATGACCTCAAAGAGTTGTTTGGATTCTGGAGTAGCTCTTTTACTAGCGATTAGTCACGGGTAGACATTTTACTCAAATGGAGCTCACATTATCATGGGCTTGGACAATTATCGAGGCATGTGGGACCTAACGGACAGACTTTTCAGACTAATCTTCGTCGAACACTTTTTTGCTGGCTGGCTGTTTAGACTGGAAGTTAGCTTTCAGAAAGACTGATTATCTTTTGTGCAGTCCTCTCTCATTCTATCTCAGTCTTGTACAACCTGGGGAAGATTTCTCAAGAGTGTACTAGGTATTTCATTGGAGAGTGAATTCTATCTAATTCAGAGATGCATCGAGTGAAGGTGCTTTATGGAATTGATTGTGATATAATTGCGAAATTGTGAGGAAAGAAACTTATCTCTTTGTTTTCTCCCTGGAATTACAGAATTACCAATTCGTTACTCTTTCTCCTTAGGGGGTAACCTAGAGGGGGGAGGGGTCAAAACGGCGATCCGGATAAGACAGCATATGGTGATTTTTTCTGTAGCACACATGACTAGGTCAGGCGGCAAAATTTCATTGTCTCACACAACGAAGGTTGATAGATCAATGACGCGTCATTTTCAACAATGCGGAATATTATTATTTCACCACTTTTTTAAAATCTATTTTTCGGTCAATTTCTCGCACTCTGTTTGCTGTAACCATTAATATGGTGATTTGTGAAATGTTTAAACTGATATATATGTTGTGTTGTTAAGTTCTTAAGCGCATTAACTTGTCAGGTTACTTTGTTTTGTTTTTTTAAATTGGAATTTATGATTGTTGCTAACAAGGTGACTTAGGTAAAGATGGCGCACGTTTATTCGAGTAAGATGGTGTGTTAAATATTTATGAAAAAAAGTCGATGTGATGAGGCAGTTGCAGATGAGGATCTAAAGCTGAGAGAGACATATATATATATATATGATTATAACAATCATCCATTGAGAGACATATATATATGATTATAATAATCATTAAGGGAGAGACAGATATATACGATTATAATAATCATCCAGGTAGAGACTGATATATATGGTTATAACAATCATCCATGGAGAGAGATATATATGATTATAATAATCATCCAAGGAGAGACTGATATATATGGTTATAACAATCATACAGGGAGAAACAGATATGTTTATAACAATCATCCAACTTTACAGAGACATTATTAGCTTTAAAATGGAACTTAAAATTATTTTTATTTTTAAAAAATTGTCAAAGTACAGTTACTTATAAATCTATATATTTATTCATAACAGACATATAAAAAGTGCCGGTTTGCTAGACTTGTCGTGGTGGCAATTTCCATCAAATTTATAATTGATTTTATCACCTTCGTCACCTTGCCCCATAAAATATAGCAAAATGCTTTATTTTTTACATATGTTCAAAAATTCTCGTTCTATATCTACACAGTAGCTGTATGCTTTCAATACACTCTGTAATGTTAGATGGATGGTTAAGCTATATACTGATGGCAGTTTATTCTATGGTAGTTAAGTATAGTTTTCAGAATACGCTAAAACGTAAAAAAGTGCACCGCCTTACCTCCGACGGCCCATATATCTGTTATCTTCTTACGGAGCCTCAGCCTACAGCTGTGAGTTTCCCGAGACGTTTGTACCTGACTGTCTTTTTCAACCATAATGATATGTTTACTGCACCCGCTGTCTTATACGTGTGTTCTTCGGATTTTTACTGGGTATTTTCCACTCTGGGTTCCAGTCAAGAAGTATAGCTTGTTATGCTGTCTAGTCTCAGAGGATGTGTTTCATCCAAATCGATGTTCTTTATGTAATCTCCATCTCGACTTGGTAATGACATGTTTTCTTTCACATTTTAGTATATGTATTTCCGGTTACTAGTACTGGCATCTTTATTTACGTTTACCAATACTGACTGATAACGTTAGTTACGTTTACCAATACTGACTGATAACGTTAGTTACGTTTACCAATACTGACTGATAACGTCAGTTACGTTTACCAATACTGACTGATAACGTTTGTTACGTTTACCAATACTGACTGATAACGTCAGTTACGTTTACCAATACTGACTGATAACGTTAGTTACGTTTACCAATACTGACTGATAACGTTAGTTACGTTTACATATACTAACATTTTTATGTACGTTTACTAGTTTCTATTTTCTTATACTAATAATGGAATGTTATTTAATTTCTGTTTTCTAATAGTGGAATCTTTATTTCAGTTTTTTAATAGTGGCATCACTATTTCTGTTTATTAGTAGTGGTGTATTTATTTCTGTTTTTCATTAGTGGTGTACTTATTTCTGTTAAAACCTGCAACTTTCAGCGTGGTAGTAGTTCTCTCATACGGCTGGTCCTACTACTAGCGATATTGTTACGCAAGTCAATACTTCAGTGGATGTGGTAAAAAAAACAACCTGAAAGTGTTAGTATTCAACGCCAAAGTCGAATGTGTCGGGTCAATAAGGCACATAAACCGACGAAACAACACATTTCTGTTCTCAATCGATGGTAACAACCCGATTTGTGTATCCTGTCTGCGTGATTCCAGATTGATCCTTCAATCATTGCTTGACCTATTTATATCTATTTTTGTAAAATGTAGTCATGGTAGGCGGGGTATCCCAGCAGAAGGAGGTTTGATGTGCATATAGAGAATAGTTACTAGATCCTAACAATTTCATCGTCTTCCAATCAGAAATTGTTACCCTGAACTTTCTGACACCATCACTATTCACCACTTATTTCACTGCACGTATTTGTACGCTGTTTTTAGTGGTCGTTCTCCAATTCCCATCTCTCTTGTAGCAGGAGGATCCTACTATATTTATAGCAGGATGTAATCATGAGAACGGAAATGAGTTGTTTCGTAGGTTTATTTGCCTTATTGGCCCGACACATTAGACTTCGGCGTTGAATACTAATACGAGCAGGTTGTTGACCACATGCACTGAAGTGTTGACTTGTGTAACCATATTGCCAGTAGTACGACCAGCCGTACGAGAGAACTACTACCACGCTGAAAGGTGGAGGTTTGTAACCATATCGTCAGTAGTAGGACCAGCCGTATGAGAGAACAGGTTATGTAATCATATAACTAATAGAAGAACCAGCCATACGAGAAAACTGGTTCTCGTAATTACCTACTGGTCACCATGCTCTTCGAAACCAACCACGGGCAAGCACGCAGGCATTTTCGCAGCTGTCTATATTTAATGTGACCACACACGTCCGGCACATTCAACCTCAGCATGGTTTATGGCTCACATTGACCCTCTATCGAATGGAGCAGTAAATTCTACCCCCAGAAATCTCATTAGCTGTTTCACACGACTTACATGTCAGGTAGCGATATCACTATTCGTTGCTTCCCCTTTCAAACACCTAAAATACATGGACTATCATCTATGCAGCATTTTATTTTCTGCAACTGTTTGATTTATGGGGGGGGGGGCGGCTTACGGAAAAAAATAGTTAATACATAATGTGTAAGGAATCTGCAGCTTGCATTCAGTATCCGACCACCCCCCCCCACACACACACACACACACACATATACATTCCCTTTCAGCAACACAATGGTTATAGGGTGTATGGTCTGCACGTGTTATTCCAACATGACTCCTTATCACAAACAATATTGTAGAGAACCATCGAGGGTGGAAGAAGCAGAGGAGGTCAAATATAAGCATGGACATATAACACCAAGGACTGGTGAAAATACGATTTTTCCTCACTTATCAGCATCGTTTTTGATAGAAATCACTGGAAAACTATGTGTGCTGAAGCATACGATGTGGTACCACTACGACCCTGACTCTGTGTGCTGAAGCATACGATGTGGTACCACTACGACCCTGACTCTGTGTGCTGAAGCATACGATGTGGTACCACTACGACCCTGACTCTGTGTGCTGAAGCATCTAATGTGGTACCACTACGACCCTGACTCGGTGTGCTGAAGCATACGATGTGGTACCACTACGACCCTGACTCTGTGTGCTGAAGCATACGATGTGGTACCACTACGACCCTGACTCTGTGTGCTGAAGCATCTAATGTGGTACCACTACGACCCTGACTCGGTGTGCTGAAGCATACGATGTGGTACCACTACGACCCTGGCTCTGTGTGCTGAAGCATCTAATGTGGTACCACTACGACCCTGACTCTGTGTGCTGAAGCATACGATGTGGTACCACTACGACCCTGATTCTGTGTGCTGAAGCATCTAATGTGGTACCACTACGACCCTGACTCTGTGTGCTGAAGCATACGATGTGGTACCACTACGACCCTGATTCTGTGTGCTGAAGCATCTAATGTGGTACACATGCGATCCTAACGTGTAATGGGTTTCTAGATAGACATATTGATTACTGTATTGAAAAAAAGAACAAGATGTTGTGTAATTGATTTGGATTCCTTGTTTTTCGTCCAATTTTGGTTCAGCACACTCAGCTCTAACTTTCTGAAGTCAGTATCGCTGTAGTAGATGTACTACCCTGCCGTAATGTACTTAGAAGTCACTATAAACACGATTGTTTTATCGGCTTACAGGCAAAAGAGGTATGTTTACCTAGCCATTTTAGCAGCTTGGTGGATATAAGGAGTTTAATGTTATAACGAATTTGGATGAATGATGCCGAGTCTTTGATACTATTCTCCAAATCTCGTGTGTGTTATGTTATCCCTGACACTCTAGTTATTGTTAGTCAGATTGATGATTTTTTAATTAATTGAAACATTTGACTGTGCAGACTGTGTGTGCTACTGTATGATGTGTCCAGATTGTCTGTAAGATGTTTCACTATATTTAGTACAAGAAAGTGTGGCTCATCGTTGTGTATTATAATTTCATTGAATATTGTGTATTAGAGTTCTACGGATTATTGTGCACTAGAGTTTCACTGATTTGTGTGTATTAGAATTTTGCCAAAACGGTGCCGGTCCGCGAAGCATCAGTAGCAGGCCCGCAACACGACGAGCGATTAGTGACATGTCTACAAGTTAGCATAACGCTGTAAAGTTAGCATAGGAACTACAAGTTAGCATAACCACCACCTCTGTCCATTTCCTGAACATCATTGTTACTATTCATCCCCCTTACCTCGGCACATCCGTCTACCATAAACCCACTGATGCACATGGCTTTCTGCTCTACACTTCTTCTCATCTTCCTGCCTGTCGCAGCTCTCTACCCTACTCACAGCTTCTTCGCCTGCGTCGCTTATGTAGCGATGACGACGACTTTCTCGACAAATCCTCTGAGATGATCGAGTTCGTCCGTAGACGCTCCTTCCCCGACAACATTCGTTCATCCGCTTGGCTCCATGTACGCCAGCTATCTCTCCTTGATACCTTGAATAATTCCCAGGGTTCTTCCTCCTCCTCTGATAGGGTTAAACTGGTTCTTACCTTCCATCCCCATAACTCGACTGTCCGTCGCATCCTGCTTAAACATTATTCCCTTCTCCAGTCTGGTTCTGGCATCCATGCAGCTTTCCACAACTTACCTCTGGTGGCCTATACGATAAAAATCTGAAGGACATCTTGGTACACAGTCACCTCAAGTCCTCTGCACCTGACCATTTTGTTACCGTTCGTTGCTCACACCGTCGTTGCTAAACATGTCCTTATGTGTTTCAGATGCGATCCATCTCATTTCCCAAGGCCAGTTTCTCCATCGATGAGGCCTTTACATGTGAATCCCATAGTGTTATTTACGTGATCATATGTAAACGCTGTGGTAAGTAATATATCGGTGAGACTGGCCTTAGACTGAGCGACCGCTTCTGTAACCACCTGCATGCTATCAAACACAGAACACCCACTCCTGTGTCTAATAACTTCAACGGCGCTGGCCACCTTGGTGTCCTTGACATTCAGGTCACTGCCATCAGATTCTGCACCACCGATGATAGATCTAGGTACGCCCAAGAAAATCGTCTCATTTTCGAGTTGGGTACCATCAAGCCATTTGGACTCAATTCCGACCAATCTTTCGCTTAGTTCTCGGTCGGATTAGTCTTTGTCTTTATATTCATTTTGTGCGTCATTTAAGTCATCGTTTTGTTCCTCTCGTTCCACCTATATTATCGTCTTTGTGTACTTCCTGTTCGTATCCTTTCGGTATCTCACTACCATATTTCACTCAGACACGCTAGTTTTGGTGTATTCATTTCTACTTGTGGTATGTTTATCTTTGTATGTTATGTGCGTATCTTGAAAAAGGCTTTTAGGACCGAAACGTCGACTATGTCCTGTGTATTGTAATTTGTATGATCATATTCTGTGTTTTATTGTGTATACCATATTAATTCATGTAGACATCCGTCAATTATAGTGTGTCAGTCGTCATCAAGTAGAACTCCATTACCTGTCTTCCACATGAGTATTATTTTCATAACGCTGTTGTAGATTTAAAACTACTGAACTGTTGTCAGCGAATGAAATAATTGATATAATAATAAGATCAAGACACGGCTTAATAATCCTGTTATGTTATGTTCCTCCAGGGCCATAGGCAGAAACCATAGCTTTCCATTTCTGTCTTTGTGTTGCCAGGTCTTTCAATTCTTGCGTGTTGTTTAGGTTCATCGACATGCCTTCTCTATTAATGGTTCTTCGTTGAGTTTCTCTAGGTCTCCCTCTTCTTTTTTACTCCCGATGGCACCAAACTTAGTGACTGATGGGAAAGTTTTAGGCTGTTCATTTTGATAGCATGGCCGATGTAAATCCACCGCCTTTAATAATCGTGTAAAGAATAGACATAATCAACTATCACATGACAAGTTTTCATAAAACCTACATTTTATCAGATATATTATTAATACAAATCTATTGCAAATCTATTTTTCTTTAATCACACACATTAAGCATGCACACCGCCATAATACGCATTATAGCCTAAGATTAAATCACGCCTTCTTAATGATTCATTTGACTATTCCAGGGATTTTCATTGGCCTCTATGATTATACGTTGCTTGACAACCAATAAAAATAAAAGAAATAGTCAATCATGTTAAATGACTAGATTTCCTATTAGCCAATATGTCTGATACATCTAAAGGTCAGGCATCAAGCACGACATATGACCATAGCATCCACGAAGATTCGAAGCAGTTCGAGAAACAATTAGCCGGCCCTGGGTAACAAAGCTGTTTGAGAAAAAACGTATTTAGAATGTAAACTACTATTACAGTATCATTCCTGCTGATATTCATTATTGACCCAATAATTTCATATGATTGTTTTATATATATATATATATATATATATATATATATATATATATATATATATATATATATATATATATATATATATATATATATATATATTAGAATGTTAGCTCGGTGCTGCCCGGGTGAGAATAAAAACAAGAGAAAATAGATTTGATAAATTTCGTAATACAATTCAGAACTACATGTCTCCTCATGTGAATAATATCAACACATAAAATAATTAAGTAATAGGCCCAAAAAATAGGAGAATGTAAGTAAAGACCGCTTAAATAAATTTAAAAAAAAATAAAAACAAAAACAATGTCCGTGGAAAAATAACTGAAAACGCGGGCGACCATATTTAAAGAAATTAAAATTGCATACTTATGAAAGTTTTGCAATTTTCATGAAAGTAACTGTTTCCTTGATGCGAAATGTTTCCTTTTATTGAATCAATTACCAAACAAACAACAGAAACGATAGTAGGAACCATAATTAATATGGAAATGCATATTCAATCTCTATTTACATATGGTATACTCCCATGACAATGAAATAATAACTAAATTATATTTCTTAGTTGGTCTAGCCGCTAATCTACAAATATTTACATTCGCTCCAGCATCGTGTCATGGGTCAGAAGTAAAAACGTCACCCAATCATAAAAAATGTTGAGCTTTGCCGAACCACAAGAAAACTGTCAAGATTTTCTGCGAATGTCAAGCTGGAAAATGTACCAAACTAAAAAGGTGCCAAATATGGTCCGTCTACGTGCCAAATTTGCGAAACCTATGCGTTACATGATAACATAGAGCTAAAGATATCTTCCCTTATATATATATAGTGAAGAGGTTATACACGGAGTTTACGGAGTGAAAAATTAATAAAATAAGAATACAAATATGTTACGATAACTTTTAATTGTTTCAGTGTAACCTCCCCCCCCCCTCCAAAAATAAATAAATAAATAAACAAATAAAATAAAATATAAAATAAAAAATAAATAAATATATTAATTACGTAAGAGAACCAATTGTATGTATAAAGCCGCCTAGATATACTCTGTATAGAATTACAGTTATTAATAATTCGATAGTCTGACATTTCAGAAATCGCCATTACGATTAGGCTCTGACAGTAGCCACACTATTAATTAATTTTGAAAAAAAAACACAAAAAAGACTCGAATTATTCTGCAAATGTGACAACGACTGTGATCTAGTTCCAACAAATTAAAGACAAAAAAATCAGTAAATCTACTGTCTCTGGGATCGAACTCAGACATACACAAATCGCAGACGTACTTTAGAGGTGTTATCGGCTTCGCAATTCAAGACACATGAAATGGGACATGAAATTTTACCTTTTATATTTCTTCTTTAGCGTACATTCTTAAACTCCCGCTGGATCTCCCTTGTAGCAGGACCATGGTCCTACTAGATTTCCAGCAGGATGTAGTCCAGAGAATGGAAGAGCATCGTGTCACAGTTTTACTTGCGCAATGGCCCAACACAACCGTCTTCGGCGGGCCTTTCATATAGAGTTGCGTAATTTGTGACGCAATCATTAGTGGTTAAAATGGCAGGAAATAACGGTTGTGTTATTTCTTTGATGTCACAAATGGAAGTGTAGTTCAATGTTTCAGAATTCTTCATCTGGAATAAGTGACCTCATTAATGTATGTATTAATTAGAGATCACAGCTTAGCCAGGTGAGGTTTTCCTGAGACAACACAGTGACAGGATTAGCAATCCGGCAGTAAGAGCTCAAAGTGCTCGTAGTAACATAGAGAGTTTTCCGATGACAAAAGCCGCCTCTACACCTAACGATGAAAGACAATAAAGGGTTTAGCGAATAGATATATCATTATTGGGCAGGTGATGTAGGACTTTTAGTTTAAATAATCGCTATGAATTGTAACGTAGATGTGCAATATTTCATTCGATAGACTCTTTAAATCAATAATGAACATGTTAATGCATAGTAAACGTCGAATAAAACATAGTAAAAGTCGAATAAAACATAGTAAACGTCGAATAAAACATAGTAAAAGTCGATTAAAAAAGAAACAATAATAATTTCTAGCGTCTATTAGACCTATCCGTTATCGATATATGTTTACATTCCTTCGGCCTTTGTGCATCGGTCAGAGGTAAAAAGGTTAACCAATCATATCAAAGTGTTGCATAATTACGTGAGAACGTTAGATCTCTCATACCGAATATGGTGGACATCTCCTTTACTTAATTAATCACAGTACAAATTTCACTGGAATCGGTGAAGTCGTCGATGTTTCTAAACTGGTCGACACACACACATAACTACGGAGCTATGCATTTATATTTATGAATATAGGCGAGGTTTCGCCGTTTACGGACCGATAAATGAGTCATATTGTATGCATCAAAATAGCAGCTTTACTAAACATACATATATAACACTGCAGCAGTGGCTCAATCACGAGACAATGGATCTCTGGATCAGCAACCAACCAACCATATAATACGGCTTTCATTTCGAATAACACTAGATATAGAAGTGTACACAAAATTAATGTCGGGGGAGTAGATAAACGTTTTTTACTGTAAAAAATAAATTGTCATGTTGTAAAGACGTGTTATCTAGCGGTGCTGTAATGACGTGTTATCTAATCATGTTGTAAATACGTGTTATCTAGCGGTGCTGTAAAGACGTGTTATTTAATCATGTTGTAACGACGTGTTATCTAATCATGTTGTAACGACGTGTTATCTAATCATGTTGTAAAGACGTGCTATATAAACATGTTGTAAAGATGTGTTATCTAGTCGTGTTGTAATGTCGTGTTATCTAGTCGTGTTGTAAAGACGTGCTATCTAGTCATGTTGTAAAGACGTGTTATCTAGTCGTGTTGCAAAGTCAGGTTATCTAGTCGTGTTGTAAAGTCGTGATGCGCGATACCGTGGTCGCTGATTCTGATTTTTGACCTGGTATTTTTTACTTCAGCTCCTGTGCTTGCCGTGTGACTGTGTTCCTGCTCAATGTAGGGGGTAAATTTTACCGAACAATCATAATTTCCAGCCTCTGTTGGTTGGAGGAAGCCCAGCTTCACTTCAAGAAATTGGCCTCGATGGGTAAATTGTCATGTGAAACGTATTTATTTTACAGAAAAAGAATATATATATATTATTGTTGAAGTTATGGTTACAAAAGCAGAATTTGTCAAATAGATCACAGGAGAATTGCGACATAAATAGCGATGATAAATAATGACGTGTTATCTATCTATGGAATATTGAGCGAAAATGAATGGCATTGGCTCAGTTGATTAAAGAGTTCATATATCCTGAACAATTTCTTAATTCATGGTTGTACATGTCGATAGATCTTTCATCTACTTGACAGTCTGCCTGCAGAGAAAATTTATGTTTTAGAGAATTCTAGATATAATGAAACGCTATCTGAAATAGCGTAGATGTTGAAATTAAGTTTTAATGATGGATGTAACGGGAAGAACATTTGTAATGCTAGAGTTGTCAATATAATTATTACAGAATAGAACAATATAATTATTACAGAATAGAACAATATAATTATTACAGAATAGAACAAGACTGTTGAGTGAAGTATATATGGATTTGAACATGCAATGGAACACTAATGGTGCCCTGGTTGATACACAATAATTAATGTGGTGACAGAGATAAAAGCAATTTCATTCGTGTATTAAAATTCGACATGATGTGCAAATATGAAGTATATATTTATTGGGTATAATCAAATATCAGACAATTTGCAAAAACTGGCATTAATACTTTATATGGTTAATTAGATAATTACATTTGTGCGAGGGCAAAGCTGGTGAAACGTGCTATAGTTGCACAGTTAGTCTTTATTACCTGACCAAGAAAACTTGCTATAGCTGCAGAATACCTGTTATTCTCTGACCTAGAAATAACTTTATTGTGTTACGTCCCATGTTACCCAATATTCTATTGACATAAGCAGTAGTATTTTTTTTTCTTTAGAAATGTAGCATCATTGACGATACACAGATCTTCACTAAATAGTCACAATTCATGTGAAGTACTATAGCCGTAAATACGGTGATGATGAAATAATCTATTAAGTATGAGTAGTTCT
The DNA here is from genome assembly GCA_034231615.1 of Meghimatium bilineatum. Classification (NCBI taxonomy): domain Eukaryota; kingdom Metazoa; phylum Mollusca; class Gastropoda; order Stylommatophora; family Philomycidae; genus Meghimatium; species Meghimatium bilineatum. Next base: position 84,666,357 of record CM067320.1, read on the forward strand.
TGGAACATGATAATGATGAAATAATCCCTTTATGTGTGAGCAGGTAGCTCTTGACACCCCATTCATGATTAGAAAGTAGCTTCACGGCACGTGTGCAATCCCATAAGTGCTCCGTCCTCCGTTCCAGCAGCCATCCCAGTGTATGAGTCTCGGTCAATTGCTGATTGTGTGATCTTCGGGACTTTCCAAAATATTTACTTTTCCTCCCCTCACCTCTAGATACTCCCATTTGTAACATTTTCTGTATTTGTACGTTCTCAGCCTCATTGACATCATCTGCATCTTTACATGAATTTATTACTGCCTTTATTAAATCTGCTTTATCTCTTCTCAGCAATGTGCCGTCTATCGCCGCATTGCCTGTCAATAAGTTGGCTCTCTCGTTTCCTCTGACCCCGTCTTGACCAGGGCAGTATATCCATATAATGCTCTGGACAATTGCGATGTTCAATAAGTCCTACAAATGTTTTCTCAGCATGTACTTTTCTATCTTGCGCAGCATGCTGTGAGAGTCTGTATTACGAAGCCTTGACATCCCATTACCGTTCTAACAAAAGCTCATTTTCTCAGTTGTCTGAAGTCACGCTAGAACTTATGTACGGTTATTTCAAAGGTATGCGTAAGGAACGAGAGACGCATGTTTAGTCAAGGAATGGAAGAATTCCAGTGCGCCGGTATACCATGTCCTTCCAGGGGCACAACACACGCCCCGGACCAACTAACTCGCCAGCAAAGTTAATTAGTGCACATCGACTTCTATAGACTCCCTGTATAAATTTAATTTAGGTTGAGTAAAATATGTACATAAACATATGCATTGTAAATGAAAATAGAGAAATATTTAAATATTCAAAACATTCTCGAATATACATAGTCTTTCATGAAAAATGTATGAAAAAACATTCGAAGAAACAGGTAAAATTCAGTATTATAAATATGATGAATACTTAGTTTCAACAAATCCTAGAGTATGAGAGTCTACGAAGGAAATCAACCATCGAGTAGGACGTATCAGGAAAATCGTCATCATCAATACATAAGCGACGAAGGCGAATAAGTCGGGAGAATGGTAATCACTGGAAACAGACACAATAACACGCATACACGCACATCGACGTTTCGACTAAAAGGCCTCTATCAAGCATAAGTTACGCAAGCCGGATAAGTGTAGGGGTAGATAGAGAATGATGAAGGGGTGGGGATCAAGAAAGAATTGCTATACCCTAAGACCATCAGAATGAGCAATAGAAGTAAAGAAAAAACATCAAGTAAGAACAGTAGATAAGGTCGGTCAGAAGAAAACTAAACAGAAGAAAATATAGTTAGTGCATGTTTGTGTCATTTATAAGGAATAATGACAAAATCGTTGAATGATATATATAATAATGGTTACATTCCCGATGACGTAATGAGATCCATATTTATAGCCTTAACAAAGAAAACCAGGGACCACCGAATGCGAATAAAACTTTACAATCAGCATCGTGAAGTAAATAACAAAAATACTTATCAGGATCACAATGAAGAGAGTGAGAAACCAAATAATAACAGAAATAACTCCAGAACATAGTGGCTTCGTTGACAGCAAAGGTACCAACAATGCTATATATATATATCTAATAAGACTAATAGAGAGGATTTTAGAGGTATAAGCAGAACTGTACATCTGTTTTAAAAACAACACAAACGTATTTGATAAATAACTAGTGAAGGTATACATATGCTAAAGAATTTAAACATCGACAGTAACGATTTGAGAATCATCAAGAACATGTACTGGCAACAAACAGCAGCAATATGAGAAGGATGTCAATTTTGAATCTTGCAGCAAATAAAGCAAGGGGTTAGACAGGGTTGTCAATCTTAGGTTGGAACAAGGATTTTTGGTTTTCAGAAGTGCGATAAAAAAAGTATTCCTGTACACGTCGCAGCGGCAGCTATGCAAAGCGACCTTTATTTCCACATAAAAAATGGCACCCTGCACTCTTTAGCAGGAAGCACAAAGTAATGAAAGTGAAAACATATTACATGTAATAGTTGATATCCCAGAAATATCAGTGGGAGGACAAAACATAAATAATTTGAGATATGCGGATAATTGCTAAAAATGAGGAAGATCTTCAAGAAAAGTGTTTAGTAGTCACAGAAAGTAAAGAGAAAGACCTCTTCATAAACATCAAGAAAACAGAAGTAATAGTTAATTTAAAATAAAATAAAAATTAACAATTTGCAAGATCGAAGTGAATGATATAGTATTAAACCATGTCCAACAATTCAGGTATGCAGGTACAACAATTCAGGTATGCAGGTACAACAATTCATGTATGCAGGTACAACAATTCAGGTATGCAGGTACAACGATTACAGCAGATTGAAGAAGTTCAACAGAAATAAGACGCAGAATAGGGCAGGCAAAAACTACATTCAGAGAAATTAAAAATATATTGTGTAATAAGACCTTGTCATTAGAGGTGAGGAAGAGAATTCTACAGTGCTATATAACTCCTATACTAACATATGGAGTCTTGGACAATAAATAAACAGCAAATTAGAGGCAACAGAGATGTTTTTCTACAGAAGAATGCTGAGAATACCAAGGGATGTCAGTAAAACTAATGCGGAGGTGTTTAAATAGTCACATGTGAGACGGAGATTAATCAATAATATAAGAAAAAAGACAATCTTCATTTTTTGGCCACGTTATGAGACAAGAAGGTTTTTGAGAACATAGTCACAACAGGCAAAATTGAAGGCAACAGAGACAGAGAACGAAAACGTGAGAGAATATTAGACAGGTTTAACGACCTGGCATGGCATAGAGTCAACAACGAGCCTAATACAAAGTACAAGTGATAGACAGTCGTGAAGATTCTCGATCTCCTACACCATCCGACACGGAACCTGATGATGCTGAAGAATGACGGAATTGACAGACATGGATGACATATCTAGGCCACAAATGGGAGCGGATGAGAAACAAATCTTTGAATTGATCATGTCGACAGATTTTTGTTAGATAACCCAATTTCATGGAAATGATCGAATCTTAACACAGATGACTTAAGAATGTTTCTACGCACTTTTAAGATGGCTTCCATTTGTTCCCTAGAAATGTCAGTCACTGCTTATGCCTGGCAGTTGTTCCCGTAGGTCTGCTCACCAGCTGATCTCGGTACATCTGTCAGTTACATTGTTTGTTCATGTATATATATATATATATATAGGTGTGTGTATATCTTTTAAGATTATTTCTGTTTTCTGACACTTTGTGTCAGATTTTCTGATAAAAATAGTCTTCCATTTCCGTAAAATATGCTGCCCAGATATTTAAATCATTTGACTTTCTTAACTTTGGTGTTATCTATTGTTATATCTTTAGGTGTTGCAGACGTGCTACATTTCAGAACTTCGTTTTTTTGTACGTTTATTTTCATGTTGTACTTCTTACAGGATATTAGCAGCGCAATGCAGCAAATGTGCTTTTGACAATTTTCCTCATTTTCGTATATGACATTAATTTGTATTATAGATCTATCAGGTGATTGATTAGAACTATCAATTTCCAGCTACCATGTATCAATTACGTCAATTAGTGATTTCATATTTATTTGCTGTCTGGCCTTCTATGACATAAATATATCTGGATTTTCATCCGGTAATTTCTCAAGTTGGGTTTCAAAATTGCCTTATTCTTCTTTCTGTCCTCATGTACCTTTCGGTGTTGAGAGGAGAGTGAGTGTACGGTCTTTTGCCCTTCTATTTGCCTCTTCTGCTGTTATATTTTCCAGTGTCTCTAATGCACTATCTATCCATCTTTTACGAGGGCGTCCAATAGGTCGACTGTTTTCGTATCGTTTGTTAAGGTTCTTGGATAATACTTTGATATCTCTGTCTGGTTATGTGGCCGAACCATGTAACTTGTTGTTTCTGGATGTATTCTATTGTTGGCTTGATTCCTAATTGTTCCCTTAGTTCTTCATTCCGGATTTTGTCTCTCAAACTAACTCTAATCATACGTCTTACACATTTCATTTCAGTGGTGTTAATCTTATGAATTGCTCTAGAATACAGTGTACAAGTTTGATACTGATAACACAACGTTGGTAGAAAAATGGTGTTGAATAACGTTTTCTTATTTAAATATAAACACGGCACTTTGTCCTATTGAAATAGACAACAGATATCTTCGAACTCACTCCACATGGTTTGAAAGTGACGCTCTGCTTATATTTCTGGACTGTATTTTATTCTTAGACATAATATTTCACGCCTATATTTATTGCTATCTCGTTATGTTTGTTATTAGTGAATAGTAATAGTTTTTCAGTGAACATTCCCTTAAAACTATAGATCTTGTTTTGTAGCAGGTGTATTAGTTTAGTTATATTTTTGTGAATCGCAGGCGGCACATAAGACAGAGGTTTTGATTCTCCATGTGTTGCGTTCCGCTGCTTGCAGTTTTAGTTCTTGTAGGGTCTTGCAGTCTATTATTTGCCTTTCTTTAAGTATGGTTTTTTAGGGTTACCTTAGATCTTCCTCGTTATGTTTTACACTTAGATGTCCACATAAGGTGTCCAGGTGTGTGTTCTGCACGAATTATTTGTTTGTTGTGTGAGTATTGGAACATATAGTTGTTGTTCGTCCGTCACATGATGATGATGATGATGACCATGTGTTACATGCACTTTTGAAATTCTGTTAGCTATATTCTTGAATATGTATTCTTAGATAAGCCATATTCTGTTAGAGTTATGTCCCTGATTATAAGTTCCTAGATGGCTAATAAGCCATATTCTGTTAGAGTTATGTCGCTGATTATAATTTCCTAGATGGCTAATAAGCCATATTCTGTTAGAGTTATGTCCCTGATTATAAGTTCTTAGATGGCTAATAAGCCATATTCTGTTATGTCCATGACTATACGTTCTTAGATGGGTAATATTCTGGCCAATAATTTTCTTGGATAATTCGGGCATGGGATGACCACCGGAGATGGTTTTTTGGATCTACCAATGACTTTCTTCACAATGTGCCCCGACTTCTTTGACTGTAGAGCGTGAAGTAGATATATCACGTGCAAGTTCTTCCATGTGTCTTAGTCTATTTCAAAGGCTTTTAATGATGTCTTTAACGAGGCACTGTAGCGCTTATTTAGTCAAACTGATATCGTATGCTTCTGTACAACTCACCATCTTCAGCAGGTGATGATCTGGCATAACGTACCAGGTGACCAGCCCAACTAATCTGTGTCTGCATTATAAATGTTAAACCTAGGGATACCAGATGTTAAGGGCAGTGGTATCTAGAATCTTCTCTTAACATCTGGTTCCACAACTTTACTTTTCTAAGACAAGTTGTGTGAAAGTGAGTGTCACCACATAGCGTTTATACACAGTCCACTATCACACAACATCACTGGGAGTACCACTGCTCTTTAAACTTTCAACATATTCTGTATTTTAAGGTCATTTCTATACCAGACGTGAATTCAATCAGCAGAAAGTGCCGCTTGCCTTGTAGATCCTTGTATACACCTTCTTGTATATGGATAATGTTACCAAAACAGTGGAAACAGTAAAGGCAATGACAAGCCAAATTACCTAAGAGAAATATTTTTTGTTGATGCTCAGTTCCTGCTCTGCAGTCAGTCAGGAAGAGTTGCAAGATCGCTGAAACATAGCTGAATCATACAATAATACTCATGTGGAAGACAGATTATGACGATCTACTGGATAACTACTGACAAACTATCACTGTCGGATGCCTGCATAATTAATATACATAACAAAACACAGAATATAATCATACAAAATGACAATACACAGAACATAATCGACGTTTCGAACCACACGGTCTTTGTCAAGATAAGCACATAACATAAAAAGAAGACGAGTAGAAATGACTATATCACAACAAATCTATCCGAGTGTAATAACAACCATATTATTTCACGTAAGCATCGGACAGTTATAGTGTGTCAGTCGCTATCCAGTAGAACTCCATAACCTGTCTACCACGTCAGTATTATTTTCATACAGTTCTACTAGCAGTACTACCTTTTATTGAATCATAACATGAGGATCGCATAAGCCTATTCAGTATTAGCTGCCTGAATCACCACATAAAGATCACATAAACCCATACAACGCTGTCTCAAACAAAACGTAAAGATAAATACAGAAAAAATAGAAGTAATTTCTTTAGGCAGAGAATCCAATACATTCAACAGGAAATTAATGATGACTAATTGAAACAAGTGCAGAGATGTCGATATCTTGGAAGAAATGTATAGAAGAAGGAGAGATCGAGAAAAGAATTTATAAAGCCAACTATGTAAATGATGAGATTATAGCAATTTTCATACACAAATCTATCCCAATTGAAACCAAAGATAAATCATAAATTCAATTTTCATACCAACATTATGTTATAAATGTCAGATATGGACACTAAGTAAAGAAGAAGAGAGAAAGCTTACCTAATGTGAAATGTGATGTCTAAAAACTGCTACAAACAGAACAAGAAGAGAGGATGTGAGGCATGGGGAGATTACAAGAAGAGAGCATGTGAGGCATGGGGAGATTACAAGAAGAGAGCATGTGAGGCATGGGGAGATTACAAGAAGAGAGGATGTGAGGCATGGGGAGATTACAAGAAGAGAGGATGTGAGGCATGGGGAGATTACAAGAAGAGAGGATGTGAGGCATGGGGAGATTACAAGAAGAGAGGATGTGAGGCATGGGGAGATTACAAGAACTGTTGGGGCAGCGTCTGTGATCAAATATATTTAAAACTAAAGACTTAAATGATTCGGCTACTTCAAGTTATTGAACGCATATTGGCCACAAGTAACATGAGAATGGAAACAGCAAGATGCAGAGAAAGATATTAAAAAGTGGATTGAAGGAGTTACTAACGCCTCGAGAAGTCACAATATTACTGCATATCAAGCCACAAAACGTGCATCGTCATCATCATAATCATCATCATGAGATGCCGTCTCAGCAACTAATGTCTACATTATGTTCCTGAACTATACATTAATATAAAATAAACGTAGCATTTTAAAATTCTCATTTTGAACTTGTTTGTGTTTGACAAAACTTGTTTGTGTTTGACAAAACTTGTTTGTGTTCGACAAAACTTGTTTGTGTTTGACAAAACTTGTTTGTGTTTGACAAAACTTGTTTGTGTTTGACAAAACTTGTTTGTGTTTGACAAAACTTGTTTGTGTTTGACAAAACTTGTTTGTGTTTGACAAAACTTGTTTGTGTTTGACAAAACTTGTTATAGCCCAAAATCTGATCGACATTCACTCCCGCGACGCCTTGCAGCTATAGCAGATAAAATACAGCAAGGTCAACATTTCTGAAAATAAATGTGATGAATGATTATATTAGTTGCATTATTCAAACAGTTGAGTTCACTTCTAATCTTCTTTGTTTAGTGCTGGTTTATATCTGCAATTTTCTCTGTATAGATTTCATCTTTCCTGTGCCTGTAATGTACATATAATTTCTGTTTTACCAGTAGACAGTTCTTATGTTCGTCTGTAGCTTGCCTATTTCTTGTGTTCGCATGTAGCTTGAATATTTCTACCATTTTGTCACTAGAGATAATGTATTCAAAATAGTTGATGTTGTCTACTTGTCAGGCACCATATTATTAAGTCTTCTAAATGACATTTAAATTACATTTCGTTTCTGTTATTTCCTAGGTGATTTAAACATCCTAACGACTGATAACACACCTTGATCAACATTCGGACGATTGATAACACACCTTGATCAACATCCGGACGATTGATAACACACCTTGATCAACATCCGGACGATTGATAACACACCTTGATCAACATCCTGACGACTGATAACACACCTTGATCAACATATGGACGATTGATAACACACCTTGATCAACATCCGGACGATTGATAACACACCTTGATCAACATATGGACGATTGATAACACACCTTCCTCAAAATCCCGACGACTGATATGACTCCGTGATCAATATAATAATGCCATATTTCACTACTAGCTCAACGTCTTCAGGGCTGATGTAATTAATTGAACAATATCCTGATGGTGTTGGGAATGTGAAACAAGAAATCACTTACTGTAGACAAGTACATTAGATTATCATTCCAGCTGGCAATGATTATAATGAAGCTTTTGGAACCATTGCGTCTTGTGTTTCGCTTGTCTGGATGGCCGATGTTATTGGTTTATCTATCCGTGGTTATAACTCTGAATCCATGGGGTAAGTACTGGCATTCACTGATTTTATCATTGCTAAATCCATGGGGTAAGTACTGGCATTCACTGATTTTATCATTGCTAAATCCATGGGGTAAGTACTGGCATTCACTGATTTTATCATTGCTAAATCCTTGGGGTAAGTACTGGTATTCACTGACTCAATTATTACTGAATTCATGTGTGATTCCTGCATACATCGTCAATACTGACTTAAATGTAATTACTAGTACCTCGTGTCTTTGACATTATGAGTAGCTATTGCTGACATGGTCACAACTAAACATGTTTGCAATTCATACTGATGTTTCTAGTTATTGACATTAGCATTAGTCAATTACATATAATTACATATAGCTTTCAGCATTACCCAATTACATATAATTACATATAGTTATCAGCATTAGTCAATTACATATAATTACATATAGTTATTAGCATTACTCAATTACATATAATTACATATAGTTATTAGCATTACTCAATTACATATAATTACATATAGTTATTAGCATTAGTCAATTACATATAATTACATATAGTTATCAGCATTAGTCAATTACATATAATTACATATAGTTATTAGCATTACTCAATGAGTTTCTTAGTCAATACTGAAATTGTCATTACTAAACGTGTTTCATGTCAATACTGACATTGTCATTACGCTGTCGACGTGTATTTCGACTTAGTCAACAATTTTGTTATCATATATTATTGATATAATTGTCTATTTACATGTCACAGGCGGATGATGTTCACTGGATGGTAAGCGTAGGGATGGAAAGTTTAGCTTTTTTTCGGGGACCAGATGTGTCACCCCTGGTGTGATATATCCATGTGTGTTTAAAATGTTGATGATGTTATCTGCCAATTTCTTTCTTGGTTTTCCTCTGCTTGTAATCCTATTTAATGATATATGTTATGTTGTAACGCTGACATGTCTTACTGGTGTCCATGCGCTGACTTGTCATGCTGGTGTCCATGCGCTGACTTGTCATGCTGGTGTTCATGTGTTGGTAATGAATGTACAACAATACATATCTACTCATTACTGAAACAAGCTACACGATCAGAGATAACTAACCATGCTGGTAAAAATATGCTGTGGTGATATACGGACAAATAGGAGTAGAATCGGAAAAGGGTCTCATCATCTAGTAGGTTAATTTACAGTAAATTCCTAAAATCAAAGAATGAAGACTTTCTCCCTGTTTGTTTTCTTTTCGCTTTATACTCCTTTATGCCGTACAGCGTTAATAGCTTGTAGCGTTAGTGCCTTGCAGCATTAGTGCCTTGCAGCGTTAGTGTCATGCTGCGTTAGTGCCTTGTGTAACAGTGTGAGCCCACTTTTTTATGACAAGCATACCGTTGTGGAGATATTTAAGTAAGAACGACGTCCCCAAGTCTAACATACGCAGTTATACTCCTGAGAAAATGCAATTAAGCGTCAAAGCTTCTCTTTGAGAATACTCTACGGAGGCAGTTGCGTAACCGGTAGTAGAAACATAGTTTTCTATACATGAGGAACGAATGGAAACTGTGATAAGTAAAAACTGAACGATACAAGTTCCTAGCAAGTAGAACCATTCTTATCGACACATGGCGTCATCTAAGAATGTCCCGTCCAGACTAAAATCACACGATACGAACATTAGAAGAATTTACCAGGGGAACAGTACGTAAGGTTTCAAATGATATAGCGGGTCTCACGGAAGATATAAGCCAGGAGACTACTGGTCGAAATCGAGAAACTGCTACACTGAGCCCTATAGCGATCGCCAGGTGTTTCCTAATGTATCAGCTGGATTACGAATGAATTTGAATATCTCTGAGTTAAGTGTAACAATTACTTAGAAGGTTAGCAAGTATGACTTGAAAGAATTGAAGGTGTCTGAAATAAACCTACTGAAAGGGAAGGTTGGTCAGTGCTTGTCGTTTGATGTTATAAGTGTATAACGGCTACATAGAATTGGAGTTTGATGGATTTGAAAATGGGTGACAGTTAGTGAAACTTGGGGATTTCACGATAGAACAGAAGGGGGCGGTTCCCAGATTAGTTGATAGGGGCATATCATTGGTATGGATGAGGATAGCTGATATGCTTCAAGCAGACGAATGAGAGACTATGTCTCAAGAAGATGTGGCGAATCTATCTACCTATGATAGAAAGTGGGAGAGGACATATTTCCAGATAAAATATGATGTATTTAGATCATTCGGGATCACTCGAGTGGAGATGAGCAGTGGAGTGGGAGATCACTCCCGAGTATGACGTTTCGGTCCTTTGCTGTCGGTTAGGTCTTCGATTTTCGGTAGCTGATCCCAGTGGAAGAGGATCTTCGGTAGCTCATCCCAGTGGGGAGAAGATCATTGAGTGCTTGGCTGGCTGACGGCGGAGATTTGAGTTCTTAGCTGCTGACTGAGGTAGCTATTTCGTCTGGGCTTGCTCACTGTTAGAGCAAGTAGGGACTTTTTGGACGAGACTGTAGAAGGTCTATCATTCACCCCTGGTGGTGAACTGAGGAATTAGAACTTATAGGGAAGTAGTTAGTTCATGACTGATTCTTGACTTGCTTGTTTAATGTGTGTAGTTGAAGATTATACTGTTGATAGTTTCAAGATGACATCGATGACTATTTGAAAGTTATATTGATGCTAAATTGAAGTTTAGCCAGGTGTTCAGATGAAGATTATATCCATGCAGAATTTGAGAATTCCATGACTTGGTGTTTGTACTTTGATGAATTTTGTAACCAACTAGTAGTTTATTCACTCATCGTATCGGCATTAGTACACACACTTGAGATAGTGTAATAACCTAGCCTCAAGCAGCATAAGTTTATTCACTCATCGTATCGGCATTAGTACACACACTTGAGATAGTGTAATAACCTAGCCTCAAGCAGCATACATCCCTCTATTTGCCGTACAACGGAAAACTCGTGTTTCTGACACGAAATCTTGCAGTGCACACAAAAATATGCTATTATCCGGATATAACTAAATGGACATAGTAATCTGGTCATTACAGCAGAGAACGGATCATCATTGTTCCGATCTGATCTGAAAGAATTTTATTGTTGGTGATTGTATCCTCACAATCACTACTTTCTGTTACACTTGTTCGGATACCTGAGTATCGACTACTTTCTGTTACACTTGTTCGGATACCTGAGTATCGACTACTTTCTGTTACACTTGTTCGGATACCTGAGTATCGACTACTTTCTGTTACACTTGTTCGGATACCTGAGTATCGTCACAATCGAGTTCCGTCACACTTGCAGCATTATTGTCTTGTAGCGTTATTGCCTTGTAGCGTTAGTGTCTTCTAGCGTTATTGCCTTGTAGCGTTATTGCCTTGCAGCGTTAGTGCCTTGTAGCGTTATTGCCTGGCAGCATTAGTGCCTTGTAGCGTTAATGCCTTGTAACTTTTGTGCCTTGCAGCATTAGTGCCTTGCAGCATTAGTGCCTTGCTGCGTTAGTGCTTTGTAGCGTTAGTGCCTTGCAGTATTAGTGCCGTGCAGCGTTAGTGCCATGCAGCGTTAAGGGTAGAAGAGTTCTCTGGAGATGACGTTTTTGTGTGCTTCCTATATGTTTGTTTTCGTTGACTCTTTTATTTCTGTAATCCATCGCTTGCAAGGTTTCCCTGGCTGTGTATCATGGTGCCTGTATATTAATACTTTTTTAGAGGCCCTATCTGATGGTCGTCCGAAGCATGTCGAAAAACACATAATCTGTGGTCGTCTGGTCCAATCCAGGATTAGTATCGTGTGTGTGTTAGTCTTATGTTTTCGGAATGAAACTTACGCCTGTACTGTTATCTTCGTTTGTCACTGTTCCGGTCAAGTCCTTGTGTGATTCCCGTATTCTGTACATAAACATTACATGTGTCCCCGGTTGAATGTATGAAAATGTTTAGAAAATTTCAATCTGGCTACATACGCCGTTAGACTGAAGTCAATGATGAAGTCTTTGCTGAAGATAATTTCCGATTTCCCGATTAACAAGCGAGTGTTGGGTAAATGAAAGAGCAGACAGACGTTCCAGGTGATAGTAGTGATGGGCAGAATTGGAATGAGGCCAGTTTGATGATTCGGAGTGTATTTGGAATGTCGGATCTGGAAGTGTTGCATGGAGTTTACAAGAAATAAGTCGCATTTTAAATAGAAAGAAGGGCTATCAAGCAACACAGAACTAGGACACTGCCAACTGTCAGAAGCTAAAGTATTTACTATAAATGATATCCTAGCACATATTATATCCTAGCACATATGATATCCTTGCACATATGATATCCTAGCACATATTATATCCTAGCACATATTATATCCTAGCACATATTATATTCTAGCACCTATGGACGTGTCCGGAGTACCATGATCATCATATGTCGACTAACTAATAAAGTTCAGTCATTAACTAAGTGATTGATTGACTGATTGTCTGATTGATTAATTGACAATACATATTTCCTTCCTTTGTAATTAAGTTCTCGATAACTTCGCTTTCTCTCTTGTGTGGTCTCAACCTCGACTTTACCATTCACTCAATACACATCTGTTGTGCGGTCTGTTCATACTGTTGGGAACCATGTCAATAACAACATATAAATCATCCAGCTGGGGCTCATGTATTATATTGGTGGTAACCATGTCACCAGCAACATATGAATCTTCCAGCTGGGACCAATGTATCATTTTAATATGTTTACTGCCTGTAATTTAATTATTCTTTGATGGGATCGATGGTAATTTGAAATTATTATGGATATAGAATATGTGCTTGCCGGTTATTTCTATCGGACATTATTCTCTCATTCTCATGTATCCATCACAGAATTCCCAGGAGAAATCATGATTTTTATATTGCATTCTATGCAGTTGCGTGATATTTCATATCCAGTTTAGATTTAGGATATCTAATGTCTATTTTGAAATAAATCTAATAAGAGACGTAATCGTGTTTATATTATTCGAGTCTTGACGTGTGAAAGAAGGAAAGCAAATAATAGCTAGGCTGCTACCTCCAACATATATCGTAGGAGTCGGTTAATGTGGTTTTAATGTTTGTGTTAGTTAGTTAGTTAGTTAGTCGTCGGACCATCATCATTGCAAAATGGACAACGTCCATAGTTGCTCGGATCTCTCCCTGAGTGTATCCGCCATTACACTTCTGCTGATAGTACCAGTCCTATGCTGGTTGACCATCATTCTTCTGCGCCCTCCAAAATGTTGACTTCTAGTAACACCGCATTTCAAACCCTCATTTTTAATCCTAGCCATTGAAAAGGAATCACCATCCCCATTAGTCTCACTCTCACGTGATATATCTCTTAATGAGTTAAAAACATCAGCTCGATCCATTGCCACATCGGCCTAGTGCCACAATCGCGCATAACGCCAGTTGATCTGCTCTTTCATTACCTCGAACATGTCCCAGCAGGAAAATAAATATAACCACTTTCAGTCTCACCTTTCTTAAGCCCTCTCCACTGTTCGCGAACGAGACCCAGATGTACCTTCCTAATCATACTCATAGTCACTCAAGATGCAGATCTGCGTCACATTCTGTGTACATACCCACTTAAATGCCCTGGTCACCACCATAGTCTCCATGGCCATGCTACGTGTAGTAACCACAAGGATATACAATGTTTGCGTTTGTTCTTCCATCGCAAGAAGACTATAGTGAGACAATGGCTGAGCCAAAGTTTAGAATCTGTAAGGCTGATTTACAATTCATCTGACCGACGACTCTTCAAAAGCTATGCTTAAGCTAAGATCTAAGTCTGATCTTAATTCTTATTTTTGAAACTGGCTTCACAGCACGTGGGGCATTCTCATAAGTGCTCCGCCCTCCTTTCCAGCAGCCATCCCAGTGTATGTAGACTCACTCCCAGTCAGGTGTTGATTGTGTGATCTTTGGGACTTCTAAAAAATCACCTATAGATACTTCTATTTCTAACATTCTCTGTATGTGTACGTTCTCACCTTATTGATATCATGTCATCTCGAAATGAATTTATTACTGTCTTCATTAAGTCTGCTTTATCTCTTCTCAGCAATGTGCCGTCTATCGCCGCATTGCCTGCCAATAAGTCGGCTCTCTCGTTTCTTCTGACACGAACTTGACCAGGGCAGTATATCAATGTAATAATTCCCACCATTCTTTTCTCAGCATGAATTTTTATATCGTGCGCAGCATGCTTTGAGAGTCTGTTAGTATTACCGAGTGTGTTGATGTATCAGTTATCAACCAATTAAGTGCTGGTGTAACTCCCTCTATCTCCATCCTCATGCTCGATGTGACAGTGGGATATGCTGAAGATTTCTCCACCAACTTCACGCAATTTCTGTAGGAAACAAAACCCCAACTGCTTTTATTTGTGTTTCTGTTAACGGAGCCATCTGTGTATATAATTATGTCTTGTGGTTTCGAGTGTAGCTGGGCGAGTTCATGCACTATAACCTGGGCCATGAGACCCGTCAATTTTCGACACGTGTTATCTAGTTGTATTATTACTTTAGATTGTAATTTCCTCTCAGTGTATACCTCCCCCAATTCACTGCCCTTTCCCATTTCTTCAAATTCACATCTCTTCGCAGTGTGTCTTTCAACTCTGCCATCCATGATCTGTCACGCTTGATTCGTTTACCCTTTGACTCATCTACACGGTGGTGTAATCGGTGGTGGTTGTATTCTGTCACTTTAAGATTTACGTCATATGTAAACTCCTTTTGAGCCCATTTGTGAGTTTATACCGCTATCTCTGCTACAGAATATATGCATATGTATGGCATATAATCGGAATTAATCTACAGGCTAAAGTGACGGCTTACAGAGCAGTGGTACGTTCAATAATGTTTCTACGCGAATGTGACATGGGATGCATTTAGGTGATATGTGAGAGATATGTATAAATTCTACAGAATTTGTGTCAGAAATGTGATAATAATTCAGATATCAGTATACAGGTGCCGATACCACTGTCCTTATTAGACTATATATCCTCGGTATTAATATTTTGACGTTGCAGTCTCATGTATGTTTGACAAGTCATGTACGTGTCAGATCATCGTATTCTAACAAAACTCTTCCAAGGTGATACAGAGGAATACGTTCTCAAAGTGGCCACGCGAATCACTGCACGGACCTGTTGAGGACCTAACTGAAAGCATATCAAGTGTTACAAGGTCTTGTAGGTAGACCTCACTGGAAAATTAAGCACTGCAAGGATTTGTTGACAACCTCCCTGAAAAAATTAAGTGCTACAAAGACTTGTACAAAGCGCTATAAGGACTTGAAGACCTCACAGAAAAAATGAAGCGCTACAAACACACGTTGAAGATCTCTATGAAAATAGTTAGCATGTCATCATCATCATCAGGTGCCATGCCGGGTGGCGTAGGCGGTCATGGCTCTCCACAGCTCTCTGTCCACAGTATTATGTATCAAAGTCGTTGTTGTTTCCTTGCCGTGCCAGGTTGTCAAACTGTCTAATATTTTCTCACGTTGTCGCCCTCTGTCTCTGGTGCCTTCAATCTTTCCTGTTGTGATTATGTTCTCCAAATCTCTTTGTCTCACAACGTGGCCAAAAAATGAAGATTGCCTTTTTCTTATATTATTGATTAAGGTTCGTTTCACATTTCACTCTTTCAACACTTCCACGTGTGTTTTTCTGGCAGTCCATGGTATTCTCAGCATTTTTCTATAGAACCACATCTCTACTGCCTTTAATGTCCCACTTTCCAGTTTGTTTATTGTCTAAGACTCGCACCCATATGTTAGTATAGGGGTTATATAACACTGCAGAACTCTCTTTCTCACCTCTAATGCATGTAACCATAACAAATGGGATAGTGATGTGCAACATGGAGCAACATGACGCTCAGAAATCGAAGAAAGAGACACGGCCTTGTGAAGATTGAAGAAGTGCTTCAGCTGAACAGATGAGACTGGCTTGAAAATACAGGCCAATCCTACACAATCTAAAGTAATACCTGGCATGCCGAACTTGTCCAATGATATTTGAGGCTTGTAGAGACTTTATATTTTGGACATGTAGAGGCTTTATATTTTGGACATGTAGAGGCTTTATTAGTCTTCAAGAATAAAACTCTTAGCCGAATTTCAGAAAGTGGTAGTAAGAAATGGTCAGAGTGTCTTGTGGTGGACGAATAAATTATCCGTATTGTTCTTCTTCTGCTGTGTTCGTTCTCAAACTCCTGCAGATAAGCAGTATTTTATTCAGAGAAAGGAATGCGATGTATCATGGTTTACAGCTTTGCTGCTGCGATATCTGCGTTTTCGGTCTGAAAAATTCTTCTTCAGCTAGGTGTCAGGGTCTAGTGACCCTATATAGGATGACAGCCAACTCATTATTTGCTACAACTCACCCCAAAACCTCATTATTTGTCTCTTACGACATTTATAGATGTTAACAGTGTTGCTAGTCTTTGCTCCATGTTTTGACACATACAAAACACGAGTGACACGAATAACAATCTGAGGAACAGTAAGCGAACAAAAGATAGTCCCGTGTTTTAGAAAAAAAGGAAAATCTGGTCCAAATAATGAGAACATGACATGTATTTTTAAAATTGTGACGAAGCTTTTTAAATAATACAGAGGTGGTGAAATTTAAAAAAGAAACACAGCTTAATATTCAGGCATGATAAAAGAATACGCAGAACATTATGATGCCATTATGTTCACAGGATGATATATGTGTCGTGGTGAGTGCGCCTGAAACAGAAGGATTGAGTTTATTTGTTGCTGAAGCACGCTCTTTTCAACCATCAATGGGAGTCTAGGGATAAATCAGCCAGTGTAGGGTAACAACCCTAAACAGCAAGTAGGTGGCTGAGGTAATACTGGGTAAAATGTCAAGATATACAAAAATAGGTAGGTGTGTTACCAAAATAAAACATAAAACAACCTAACAACGAGGTACAGAGACAGACGACGTTTCGACTATAAAGCCTTCATCAGGACAAACAAATGACCACAATAAAACAAATCTTACATGGAGACAAATAGGGTTATAATGAGGACAATAGCAGATAGGTAATGAGGGAAGAAAAGATGTGGAAGCATGACAGGTGAGAAAAACGTATGGGGAGAAGTTAGTAGATACTCACGTGGAAGACAGGTAATGGAGTTCTACTTGATGACGAATAACACACTATCACTGACGGATGTTTACATGAATAAATATGGTATACACAACAAAACAAAACACAGAATATAATTATACAAATGACAATACACAGGACACAATCGACATTTCGGACCAATAGGCCTTTTTCAAGATACGCACATAACATACAAACACAAAAAATACCACAAGTAGAAATGAATGCACTACAACAAGCGTGTCTGAGTGAAATATGTATAATACAAATACAACTTCTGGATACGGTTCAAAGATGATCCAGTGTCACGGACATTTTTTTTAGCTTAACAAATAACTATCTATATATAAACCCTTAATTCGTCAATGCCGTGGTGTACCCCATTGGACCAACCAACACACAGAGTCAAGGTCATAGTGGTACCACATTAAATTCATGAATACACAGAGTTCTCCGTGTGTGTGCGGATTAATGAGGGAAAATCGTATCTTTTTCAGTGTGTGTTGTTATCTTTCTATTTCTTATTTGTCCTCCTCTGTTTCTTCCATTTTCAACCATTCCTGCAGTGTTGTTTTTGATAAGGATACTGACTCATACATGTCCAAACCATGCAAGAATTTGCCGATAATGCAAGTCATGGTAAGTTTTGGAGCTTTTTTCATGTCTCCTCTGTGTCTGATTATCCATTGCAATATTTCAGTTGGCGAAAGATTTTGATTGTGGCGCCCATCTCCTCTCCAGTTATCCTAACAGCGTGATTACATACATATTATTTTGCTTACAATGTAGTAATGTTGACACTACATCTCATGTGCTTCAATCCCAACAAATATACACAATTAAACAGATTCGGTATTAATTGTGAGGTTACTAAGACTAAACACCTGCGAAGCGAAGTGTGGGTTATGCTTAACCAACATACATATATGAAAACAAATAAAATGTATAAGCCTTCAACATCTGATGGTGAAGACACAGTTTAGTAACAAGTAAGCGTACTATGCCATGACATCGGCTCATCGTGTCGGTTATTGACTGAAATATATATCTAACAGTTGTAATAAATTATTCCGACATGTGTATTTTGTTGCATTCTGAGAATTAAATTTGAATATACATTTTTATAAATCTGCGGATAAAAACTTGCGATTTTCTATTGAGTATTTCTCTGTAATCTTGTGTTTCATGTATTGAAATGTATTAGAATGAAATGGAGGTCGCAACGATCTGGATATTTTTGTATTAAGCAATGTTTAATCATGTCTTACAAGAAACAAGACAAAGATATTGTCTTAAGTTTGTCTAAGAAATACAGTTCACGATGTGACATTACGTGAATGATAAACCTGTATTTAGGTTTAGGTAAGCCAGTACGTGCATGATAAACCAATATTATAGGTCTAGATAAGCCATTACGTGAATGATAAACCAATATTATATGTGTAAGTATTTTGTTTATTGTTTTCGTTCATCAAGTATTAATATATATATATATTCAAATCTCTTCTTCAGTAAATTTCTCAATGTATAGCACCTAGTGATTCCGGCTCTGTTGAGTCTATCTATTCGCTGAAACCATTTGTTGCCTTTCAACGTCAGGGGTAGAAGAGTTTTCTGGAGACGGCCCACTTGTGTGCTGAGTATATTGTGGAAATTGTCGCCTCTTTTATTTCAGTGGTCCATCGTTTTCGTTGTCGGCCTCTAGGTCTGCCTTCGCTGTATCTGTGTAGCATAGCTTGCTGTGGTATGCTGTCTGATGGTAGTCTGCTGATGTATACAAACCATTTTATCTGTTGTCTCTTGATGTATTCTAAGATCGGGGCGGTGCCGATTTTGTGTCGGATGTCCTCATTCTTCACTCTGTCTCTTAGCGATATTCCTGGGATTCTGCATAAGCACGACATTTCCCTTTGTTATTTCTGTTGAGTGTTATGTTTTAAAATGTTCATCAAGTGTTCTCTCCGTGATACGCATGTTCTTACGCTTCATGAATTCTCGACACTGACTTATACTCATTGACTTCAACATCCTCCAATCGTAGAGTCTTGTAAAGAATTGATTATACCTGACGTGATCATCTGTTGAAATCCTGTTATAAAGCTGAGCCAGCCAATTTGTCATTTCGTTCACTTCCCTCCACTATTGCGTGTGTCGGAACAAAGATGAAAGTGATTTGGTGCAGTCATAAACATTTTAAAAATTATTATCCCTCTCCAATTTCTCAACCCATCGCCAACTCTTTTCGTGTGCTTTGAATTATTCATTCAAACTCGTGTCCTCTTAAGCACAAAGTAAACGGGGTAGCCACTACTCTATGACGATTCCAGAGGTTACATGACAATTCCTTTGCTATTATAAGCTATATTATACCTTCAATTGTTCTCAGTGACATCACTCGCGTGCAACATCTCGGAGTTTTGTTTAGCATGTACTCTCAGTTTTGTGATGACACTCATACGTTGTGTGACTACACTCATACGTTGTGTGACTTCACTCATACGTTGTGTGACTACACTCATACGTTGTGTGACTACACTCAAGGTTTTGTGACTACACTCAAGGTTTTGTGACTACACTTATAAGTCTTGTGACTACACTCATACGTTTTGTGACTACACTCAAGGTTTTGTGACTACACTTATACGTTGTGTGACTACACTCAAGGTTTTGTGACTACACTTATAAGTCTTGTGACTACACTCAAGGTTTTGTGACTACACTCATATGTTGTGTGACTACACTCAAGGATTTGTGACTACACTCATAATTCACCATTGTATAACTAACAAAACAATGGATTTCCGGCAATAGATAAATGTCAAGGTATATCCGACAAGATTGAGATTGCCAAAGTAACACAACTAACAATCAATAACAATTATGATAACGTATTAGTGTTACTGATAAATAATATAACTAAAAACAGTAATACTAATATCAATGAGAAATAACAAAAATAAAAGGAACAATGACTTTTTTTCTAGTTACCATCAGAACAAGAACAAAATAACTGACCAGAAATAAAGATACACACATTTTTTTTATGTAAAGGAATGGACTCACATCATCATCTTGATGCATAGAAAAAAAACCCGAAGAAAGGGAGTAATCATGTTTAGTTGCGGTGCTCAGTAGAACTGTACACACACTTGATAGAAATAGATGGCGGTAATAGATATGCCACAAGAGAAGAGAGTTATGAGTCAAACCCGACCAAGTGAATGCCTCACGTCAAGGACGCCAATCTGTATACACATACATTTACAAACTAAATAGTATGCATTTGTAAGATCATACAAATAAAAATATGGAGATGTCAATAAACAATATTGAACATTGGGGAGGGGAACTAGGATATGAAGGGGTCAATAATTGATAAGGGGAATGGAGGCTGTATATAATACTGATATATATGTTAAAATATATGTACACGATTCATATATATATATATATATATATATATATTGGCTTATATGCACACTATTACACATATATGAACACATATGAATACTACCATTATAGCGAGGTTTTTGTCCGGATCTACTTCAAGCTGAAAGCAATCAATTATTCACAATGACGGATTCTTGATGTCACTTATAGTGTTAGACGCCGTCATCACCGAGGGAGCAGCTGGCGACAGCAGCTTTTGTTGATGAATATGCAGTCAGGAGATATATTATTCATACTCTCTGGAGCCACCATGTTCGTTTGGATATGCTAACAATTTGTGACACTCGATTCATAGACCAGGGTTCAATTCTAGTATAATGAAGATTGAAACATCTAATCATTATATTAGATGAAGTAAATTATACCAGAATATCTTACTGTTTTCACCAAATTAGATTCTTAAAAAATGGGATATTTAAGATGTCTAGTCTATGCAGTGCGTTGCATTGTGTGTGAGGAGTAATACCTAGGTTCACATCTTGTCTAGAATACCATTTATGTTATCATTTGATCGGAATACCACTCATATTATCATGTTATTGGAATACCACTTATATTATCTATTGATCGGAATACCACTTATATTATCTATTGATCGGAATACCACTTATATTATCTATTGATCGGAGTACCACTCATTTTATCATATGATAGGAATATCACTAATGTTATCATTTGATATAAATACTATTCATGTTATCATATAAGAAATACCATTGTTTATCAGAAAAGTATGCTTGTTGTTTGATACTTGATTATGCGACTTGCACATTGCAATGATGTATTCATGTTATCTTTAATGTCGTCACTCCATCGTCCTCTCGGTCAGCTGCCCAGTCTCTTCCTCCCAGGTGCTACTTGATTATTTGCTTTCTAAACAGTTTTGCCTCTTCATATGACCAAACAGGTGTAGTTTTCATTTTGTTATTGTATTTTAGTAACCAACACTCTGGAATCTTCAATGTGTTTATAATATCTGAGTTTCTGATTTTTTCCTTCCATGATATTCTAAGTAACTTTTTGTAGCATTTGATCTCAAATGCGTAATCGTCTTTGCCTCTGTTTTACTTAGGGTCCATGTTTCGCAGCCATATATTGAAACAGGAAAACTAAAAGTTATAGCATTAGCAATTTCGTTTCTATTCTGTTGTTTTTCCATATGTTTTTGAAACTTGTTATTTTAAAATTTGCCACTGTCATTCGCTTCCTTATCTCTGGCATATCTCCTGCACCGTTGATGTTTGCTCCTAAGTATTCACATGTATTCGAACATTCTATCTCGGTATTGTCTATTCTGATTTTTGGTTGGTGTGTTGTTATATCCATTGATATGATATGTTTACACGTTTAAGTGATTCTTCTTCTTCTTCGTTCGTTACCAAACTCCTGCAGATTAGCAGGATGTAGTCCGGAGAAAGGAATGCTTTGTGTCATGGTTTACAGCATTGCTGTGATATCTGCGCCTTTCGGCCTGACACATCCTACTTCAGCATGGCTTTGGGTCACTGACCCTATATGGGATGGGACAGCCTACTCCATCCCAAAACCTCCGTAGTCGCCTTTTACGACATGCGTGGAAGGTAAACAGTGCTGCTATTCTTTGCTCCCCTTTCGGGCCCCGGCAACACTCGGGCGGTTTAAGTGATTCGCTGTATTTCTATGTATTCTTGATTAGTTGTAACAATCCCTTTATTTCATTTGAAAGAAGCACTGTGTCGTCTGCTTAGCGTAGTTCAGGGATTTCAAAACCACCGATGTTTAAAGCGAGGTAGTCAGCGTTGTGTATGTCTTCTCTCACATTTGTTTATTATACTTTCTGCGTAGATGTTGAACATGTATGGGAAGAGTGTACATCCCTACCTTATTCCACTCTTGGATGATGGCAGGTGTATATTGAGTGGACAATATCCGGTGTGCATTGAGTGGAGATTATCAGGTGTGCATTGAGTGGAGAATGTCAGGTGTGCATTGAGTGGAGATTATCAGGTCTGCATTGAGTGGACAATATCAGGTGTACATTGAGTAGAGAATACTAAGTGGATGATGCCAAGTGTGTATTGAGTGGATTATGACCAGGTGTGTATTGAATGGATTATGACCAGGTGTGTATTGAGCGGATGATGACCATATGTGTAGAGAAAACTTAAAAGGTGTGAGATGAAATGTCTGAGAAGAGCAGCAAGAGTCACCAAACAAGACAAAATAAAAGATTGCGAAATTGGGAGAAGAATCGGTATAAGACCATGCACAAAATACATAGAGAAACAACAAATAAAATGGCTTTAATACCTTATGAGATTGAATCATAACCAACTACCAACAAGAAAATATAACATAGGAAGATCTGAATACAAGGCCAGAGGAAGATCAAGAAATAAATGGGTAGATAACATCAAGACAACACTGAACAAATACGGAAGCAACACATTTGAACTTCGATAGACAGCTAAAGCTCCCAGTAACCACTCCTACGTTAAACGGCAAGTGTGGATATTATGACCATCATCCACCTAGGGATAGATAATAGACAATAGGTAGTCAAAGAGATATTTTTGTCCTAATAGACAGCGTTTGGGTCTACCTAATTTAGGTTCTTGTTTGCAATTAGTGTCTGCATGCGTATTGTATCGTTAATTAGTCTAAATATTGTATCTCTAATTATCAATAATTAATTTAAATATTCATTTTCTAGGGTTATGGTCAAGATTATGTGTTAGTGCTAGCGGTGTATTACATAACTAACCCTAGCACTAAATATATTTATATTTCAATCAATAAATGATAAACTAAAACTAATGAACGTAAGCAAGATAAGAAATCAAATATCTAGGCACTAAATCCAAACCAGTTTCCTAATTTAAAAGCAATGAACAAGGCAATAATTTTAATGAAAAGAATCCGAAATTCAACCTGATCAAGCCAAAAAATAAACAAGTAATTCACAGACAGTTAATGAGCTGTGTAGTTATCGTATCATGTTTGTATCGAACGCGCTATAAATGTCTAGGGAGGGGTGAAATGAGGTGAAGAATAATAGAACTCATGCAGGGTATAAATTAGAAGAGAAATATACGATTAATAGTCGACTGAGATTATAGAATTAGGAAATTCAATTATCTGCGGATAATAATTCCGTTATGAAGGAAGAATGATACATTGTAAATAAGTTAATTATCTTGAAATTATATCTAGAAAACTAGATACATGAGGAAAAAATATCACGGGGAGAATAGATAGATCTCGAGGAGAGGAGATAGATCACGGGGAGAAGAGATAGATCACGGGGAGAAGAGGGAGAAAGATCACGGGGAGAAGAGATAGATCACGGGGAGAAGAGATAGATCACGGGGAGAAAGATAGATCACGGGGAGAAGACAGAGAAAGATCACGGGGAGAAGAGATAGAGAAAGAGACAAATCACGAGAAAAAGAGACAGCGAAAGACAAAAATCACGGAGTAGAGACAGAGAAAAGAAATATAACGAGGAGAAGAGACAGAGACAGATAAAGATCACGGAGTAGAGACAGAGTAAAGAAATATCACGAGGAGAAGAGACAGAGAAAAGAAATATCACGATGAGAAGAGACAGAGAAAGATAAAAATCACGGAGTAGAGACAGAGAAAAGAAATATCACGGGGAGAAGAGACAGAGAAAAGAAAGAGAGAGAGAGAGACGTTCTTGAATTGTCATTGTGGCATGAGCAGATGTCACTTACTGGAACTTATTAACATTACAAGAGACAAAGAAAAGAAATATCACGAGGAGAAGAGACAGAGAAAAGAAATATCACGAGGACAAGAGACGAAGAGCTGAATATGGCGTAGTGATTAAACAGTTCGTATTCATGTGAAAAGATTGTGTTTTCGAACTTCGTTTGCGATGTCGTGTTTATAAAGAGAATTGTTTTCAGAGATTCTTTGAGGACAATATTTTAGAAATAACCCCTTCGTATTTCTTGCCAAATTGTTATCTATGGAAGTGTTTCACAATCTTCTAATCTAACATTACTTTCACATTCAAATCATATGACTCCATCCCGCTAGTTACCAAAATGTGTTTGTAAGGTTTCAATATAACAATCAATACAAGGTAACTGCGTGAAACGTAACAACAATTAGACTTACATAAAACACAGGTTTATATTCCGTTTCAATGGGACACCACAGACTATATCTAAAACTAGTGCGTAATGATGGGCAATGATGAGCACACAAGAAATCATAAAAATTACAATACACAAATCACATTCAACATTTCAACCAAAAGGTCTTTATCAAGACACAAACAAAATATCAAAAGACGACGAATGGAAAAATTATCACAACTTCCAACGGAAATATGGAAATGATATGCCGGAAGGTCAGAACGTACATAAAAACGTAAATATATGTGGAAATGAAACAAACAAAAAGATGAGTAAATGACGGAACAAAAAGAATAAAGACAAAGACCACACCAACCCAGTACCAGACATGAAAGGTTTCTACAAAATTCATTGTACATTCCATACTCACTCATCTCATTAATCGTAACCGCATTCTTTAGCATGTCTGGATAATGTTGTATTCGATTCTCACAAGAGTAAATCTGTTGACTACCATGGCATAAGTATGTGAAATCCGGACTGTGTACAGCAGACATACCACAGCGTTAGATCACATCCCCATATGTTGTATCCGCAGACTTCTGTGGATAACATGGCACAATAAATTACCTGATAATGAAGCCCTGACGAGAGTCGACATCTCATTCATACGATAATAACTGAAGCAGACCCAACTCAGATACGCATGATTGACAAACGCATCTCAAAAAAGCTGATATATTGCGTGATCATCGACATATTTAAGACCTGCTGGCTAACTGGGGAGAAGCTTTCTAAAATGACTCAGTTGGTGAGTACAGGGATCTCAATACTGCATATGTTTAAAGCGTGGTACTCGGTGTTGTTGGTTGTGTGTTGGTTGTGTGTTGGTTGTGTGTTGGTTGTGTGTTGGTTGTGTTTCATTCTCATAAAGATGTCCAAACTAATTTAGTTACCGTTTCTCGATATATTCTATTCTTGCTATAACAGCTATTATATTTCAGATTACATCTTTTTTATCATGTACTATTTGGTTACACAGAAAGACTTTTTCTAACATTTCATTACCCATATTGTTGTTTTTCTTTTGTGTAAAGATTGTTTATGTGGTATTCGGGCTCTGGACTTCTAGTCCAGGATGCAAAGAACAGGGCTACTGTTTCCTTTGCAGACATGTCGTAGTAGGCGACTAAGAACAGGTAAGGGATACACTGATGACCTATCATCTGTGAAATATATCCGTCACTCCAAGTCTTCTCTCATTTTTTTAACCTTTGCCTGTCAATAAATAATCCCCATGGATGAGGAAAGATCAGATCAGCAGCCATTATACATTTATCTTCGTGGCAGACTCCTAGGTAGAAGGGAATACTGGCTGTGCGATCACTGCGGATGGATCAGTAGATCTGACAGAAGAATGATGAGATAGTTGGACTAGATGTGTGTGCTTTACTGTTGGCAGGACTTAATGGTGCTTGGGTATTGCCGCACCTGCGTGCCACCATTCAGCGACTAAACATGCATCCATAAGCCCTTAAAATACAATCATGTTTTTGACCGTAAATGTTCTTCTTCAGCGTTCTATCTCAAACTCCTGCTTGATCTCCCTTGTTTGCAGGACCATGAACCATTCTAGATTTCTAGCAGGATATAGTCCAGAGAATGGAAATGCGTTGTGTCGCCATTTTATTTGCGCCAATGGTCCGAGATATTCATCTTCGGCGAGTGACCGTATATAAGTCCTGGCATCAAGTCGGACCATACTTTTATCAGACAAGCTATGGGATTGCAACAGCTACCTACTGACAGATGAAGGGATTATTTTATCATCATTATGTGTGAAGATGTGTGTGTCCAAGTTTGACATCGGTAACCGAGTGTGTTGGTATACATATACTCTTTGTCATTTGTATTTTCGCTTCGATCCTGTTTTCACAAATAACGAAGTTTAAAATACGCACACATGTAAGCGAGCGCTGGCGCGGGCGCGCGCAAACACACACAAAAAGATACACAGGTGCCACGCTTATAGTTTAACTATTACATGTATCAACTTTCTTCTTACCCCCCCCCCCCCCGTCCCCCTCAACTAACGTGGAACACACACTATTGACAGTTGTTATATAGTTCAGAAACCTCTCATGTGTTGCATGGACCCGAAAAAGGAGAAAGATTTAAAGAAATGAATGTAACAAGAGGCAATTAAGAAGGTTCTAGGGTTAATGAATGCTGTCTCATTCCACAGGTTATATTGTTTAAAAATCTTGCTCAAGTCGGATGATTCATACCGAATGACGAAGTCACCGCAGACAGGCTGCACATATTACAAAGCATTGTTTTATGAAACAAACACTGCAGACAGCAACTGGAAGACAGACATGATGCCTTGAATATGTGAATATATTGTAGAATAGAGAAGCATTCATGAAAAACCATGAAAAGTAAGCAAAGACGTTCTGAAAACACTTCGTATGAAAAACAAAGAACTATTAAAGGAAATAAAGATCAAACACATAAAGCATTTTGGACATATAAATAAAAATTGACACCTTGTTGAAGAGCCAACATTAGGGTAGAGTAGAGTTAAGGCGAGCAAGAGGTAGGCAGAGATACAAGTAGGAGATAAACATCACGAGATGGACATGTTACAGTCGGATAGAGTACATCACCAATGCACGAAACAGGCGATGTTGAAAATTTGCCGCGGAGACGGCACTTTATTATGATAATGTGCTCCTCCTAATTCTTCAATGATTGCAGAGAGCTGGATCAATTAACAATATGACATTTTAGGAGAACACCGCCGTGGATGGTTTACTGATAGCATAAACAGTAAACACATTTCACTTAATGAAATCAACAATGTTTCTGTGTTTAGGTCATATGAAGTTTGTTTTGATTTGAACTTACATGAGCAGGCTATTTTGGTATTATTGTGAATCGCTTCTTGATCTTATCTAAGTCTTGTAGTGACTATTTTTGCTTGTTTAGTGCATAAAAACAACACATAATTAATTATTAAAATTAACATGCACTGCTCATTACTAAAACCGAAACTAGACTTTAATAATCCCAGAAAATCACAGACTATCAAACTAGGGGGAATAAATCGTACATCGATTAAACTTTAAGCGGATACATATTGGTATCGTAATAACACAATCACAGTAAACTTATAATCGCCAGTGATACGTGACAACCCATAACCCTTCAGGGTCTAGGGTGCCAATCTGTAAACATCAACACAAAAATTTCGCCCCCCTGTTATCAGTTCGACGTTTGAGTGTAGAGAATCTCAATCATGTCCAATGTTCAATATTAACGATACATAATTTTCTCCGATCTCCACCTCTTCTTCTTCCACCCTCAACTGTTATCTGCAATATATATGTCGAAATATAGTCGTGTCTCATTACGTGGCCAAACCACACAAGTTTGCAACGCCTTCCCACTGCTATGTGGTGTTCTTGTTAACCCAAGTTGAGTATTCATTTTATTTCTCACGTATATATTTCTTTTAGGTTGTGTATAACGATTACGTAATATTCGACTGTAACATTTATTTTGAAAAATCTATATTCTCCTCTCCATTTCCGCTGTAACAGTCCAACTCTCACATTCGTACACAAGAATAATTATTATTAAATATTTATATATGTTTATCTTCACCGGTGTACTGTTGAAATCATATTGTACTGTACAGTATATAACTAATTGTCCCAAAGTATGTGCATTGTACTTCTAGCAATCTGTTCCTGTTGTCTATAGTTCTCCGTGTTTTTACAAGTCTAGCTTAACAATCTGTAGAATTGATAACTAAAAACGAATAGATTGCAATTAGGATTTGTTGTGTATACGCCTAATCATGTATGTACATTGTGCAAGGCTTTAGCTATTTCCTGACTCAGAACGGACAAACGAGCAAATATTTTTGAGAACATATCGGGGAATGAAATGTAAAGAAGTCATTGAAATGCACATTGACAGGAATAATTAGCAAAGACAAATAAGGGTATCTCTTTAACTAATGCTAAAGTACACCAGACATTAGCTATTTTCCCTCCTTTCTTTCTTTTCACTTTATACACCTTTATGCCTTACAGCGTCAGTGGTAGAAGATTTCTCTGGAGACGTCCTTTTTGTGTGCTTTATATATGTTTATTTTTGTTGACTATTTCATCAATTTCTGACTTCTTTAGCTTTTTTTTGATCATCAGAAAATGTAAGACTATCAACACAACGTTCTGATATATCCACTTGATATAACGTTCTGATATATCCATGTGACACAGCGTTCTATTATATCAACTTTCTGCAATGTCCAGATACACATGCCTCATACACATCCCTGATACACAGTCTTAATACAGAGCCATGATACACACTCTTGATACACAGTCCTGATAAACAGTCCTGATACACAGTCCTGCTACAGAATCTTGATACACAGTCCTGATACATAATCCTGATACACAGTCCTGCTACAGAATCTTGATACACAGTCCTGATACACAGTCCTGATACACAGTCCTGATACACAGTCCTGATACACAGCCCTGATACACAGCCCTAATACACAGTCCTGATACCTAGTCCTGATACACAGTTCTGATACACAGTCCTGATACACAGTCCTGATACACAGTTCTGATACACAGCCCTGTTGCACCATCCTTTTGAAATAGGATACATAACGTTGATTTTCCTAAATTATATTGTTGTTTGTCTTCCTTTGTTGCGTCAGTTTGACCCCGATTTTCATCTCAATCTTATTGTTCCTTACCAAACATTATGCGACCACATTTCCACGGTATTGTTGGATCCCAGTCAAATGTATGTATGGCTATAGTTTTCTGTTGCCTTATGACATTTTATGTTTTCATCACAATTTCCTCTGCTGAATCATGTATTCCCGAATCTTCCTCTGTTTTCTGGTTTCCTGATCTACTGAATAATTTCTTACTTCTATCACATGTAACATTGTGATATAAAGTCTGCAGTGAAGATATCTTTTAACATACATCTGAAATAATGTCTTAGGTTAATACATCGTTTGACAAATATTTAAAACAGTATTCTGCGAAGACATCATTTGACACATCTCTTATAAAACCATTTGACAAAACATTTGATAGAATGTCTGCACTGAAGAAATAGATTATAAAAATAACTGCAGGAAATCTATAATCCAACAGGCGAAATGTGTAAACAGGGTAATGCAGCTGTGTTAATCACTGGTAACACACGTAGTAACACACTGGTAACACACATAGTAACACACATAGTAACACACTGGTAACACACATAGTAACACACTGGTAACACACATAGTAACACACTGGTAACACACATAGTAACACACATAGTAACACACTGGTAACACACATAGTAACACACTGGTAACACACATAGTAACACACTGGTAACACACATAGTAACACACTGGTAACACACATAGTAACACACTGGTAACACACATAGTAACACACTGGTAACACACATAGTAACACACTGGTAACACACATAGTAACACACTGGTAACACACATAGTAACACACATAGTAACACACTGGTAACACACATAGTAACACACATAGTAACACACTGGTAACACACATAGTAACACACTGGTAACACACATAGTAACACACATAGTAACACACTGGTAACACACATAGTAACACACATAGTAACACACTGGTAACACACATAGAAACACACATAGTAACACACTGGTAACACACATAGTAACACACATAGTAACACACTGGTAACACACATAGTAACACACATAGTAACACACTGGTAACACACATAGTAACACACTGGTAACACACATAGTAACACACTGGTAACACACATAGTAACACACTGGTAACACACATAGTAACACACTGGTAACACACATAGTAACACACTGGTAACACACATAGTAACACACATAGTAACACACTGGTAACACACATAGTAACACACTGGTAACACACATAGTAACACACATAGTAACACACTGGTAACACACATAGTAACACACTGGTAACACACATAGTAACACACATAGTAACACACTGGTAACACACATAGTAACACACATAGTAACACACTGGTAACACACATAGTAACACACATAGTAACACACTGGTAACACACATAGTAACACACATAGTAACACACTGGTAACACACATAGTAACACACTGGTAACACACATAGTAACACACTGGTAACACACATAGTAACACACTGGTAACACACATAGTAACACACTGGTAACACACATAGTAACACACTGGTAACACACATAGTAACACACATAGTAACACACTGGTAACACACATAGTAACACACTGGTAACACACATAGTAACACACATAGTAACACACTGGTAACACACATAGTAACACACATAGTAACACACTGGTAACACACATAGTAACACACATAGTAACACACTGGTAACACACATAGTAACACACATAGTAACACACTGGTAACACACATAGTAACACACTGGTAACACACATAGTAACACACATAGTAACACACTGGTAACACACATAGTAACACACTGGTAACACACATAGTAACACACATAGTAACACACATAGTAACACACTGGTAACACACTGGTAACACACATAGTAACACACATAGTAACACACATAGTAACACACTGGTAACACACTGGTAACACACATAGTAACACACATAGTAACACACATAGTAACACACTGGTAACACACATAGTAACACACTGGTAACACACATAGTAACACACTGGTAACACACATAGTAACACACTGGTAACACACATAGTAACACACTGGTAACACACATAGTAACACACATAGTAACACACTGGTAACACACATAGTAACACACTGGTAACACACATAGTAACACACATAGTAACACACTGGTAACACACATAGTAACACACTGGTAACACACATAGTAACACACATAGTAACACACTGGTAACACACATAGTAACACACTGGTAACACACATAGTAACACACTGGTAACACACATAGTAACACACATAGTAACACACTGGTAACACACATAGTAACACACTGGTAACACACATAGTAACACACATAGTAACACACATAGTAACACACATAGTAACACACTGGTAACACACATAGTAACACACATAGTAACACACTGGTAACACACATAGTAACACACTGGTAACACACATAGTAACACACATAGTAACACACATAGTAACACACATAGTAACACACTGGTAACACACATAGTAACACACATAGTAACACACTGGTAACACACATAGTAACACACATAGTAACACACTGGTAACACACATAGAAACACACTGGTAACACACATAGTAACACACTGGTAACACACATAGTAACACACATAGTAACACACTGGTAACACACATAGTAACACACTGGTAACACACATAGTAACACACATAGTAACACACATAGTAACACACTGGTAACACACATAGTAACACACATAGTAACACACATAGTAACACACTGGTAACACACATAGTAACACACATAGTAACACACTGGTAACACACATAGTAACACACTGGTAACACACATAGTAACACACATAGTAACACACATAGTAACACACATAGTAACACACTGGTAACACACATAGTAACACACATAGTAACACACTGGTAACACACATAGTAACACACATAGTAACACACTGGTAACACACATAGTAACACACTGGTAACACACATAGTAACACACTGGTAACACACATAGTAACACACATAGTAACACACTGGTAACACACATAGTAACACACATAGTAACACACATAGTAACACACATAGTAACACACTGGTAACACACATAGTAACACACTGGTAACACAC
Source organism: Meghimatium bilineatum (assembly GCA_034231615.1). Taxonomy (NCBI): domain Eukaryota; kingdom Metazoa; phylum Mollusca; class Gastropoda; order Stylommatophora; family Philomycidae; genus Meghimatium; species Meghimatium bilineatum. Next base: position 84,699,175 of record CM067320.1, read on the forward strand.
ATAGTAACACACATAGTAACACACTGGTAACACACATAGTAACACACTGGTAACACACATAGTAACACACATAGTAACACACATAGTAACACACATAGTAACACACTGGTAACACACATAGTAACACACATAGTAACACACTGGTAACACACATAGTAACACACTGGTAACACACATAGTAACACACATAGTAACACACATAGTAACACACTGGTAACACACATAGTAACACACATAGTAACACACATAGTAACACACTGGTAACACACATAGTAACACACATAGTAACACACTGGTAACACACATAGTAACACACATAGTAACACACATAGTAACACACATAGTAACACACTGGTAACACACATAGTAACACACTGGTAACACACATAGTAACACACATAGTAACACACTGGTAACACACATAGTAACACACATAGTAACACACATAGTAACACACATAGTAACACACTGGTAACACACATAGTAACACACATAGTAACACACATAGTAACACACATAGTAACACACATAGTAACACACATAGTAACACACATAGTAACACACTGGTAACACACATAGTAACACACTGGTAACACACATAGTAACACACTGGTAACACACATAGTAACACACATAGTAACACACTGGTAACACACATAGTAACACACTGGTAACACACATAGTAACACACATAGTAACACACTGGTAACACACATAGTAACACACTGGTAACACACATAGTAACACACTGGTAACACACATAGTAACACACATAGTAACACACTGGTAACACACATAGTAACACACATAGTAACACACTGGTAACACACATAGTAACACACTGGTAACACACATAGTAACACACATAGTAACACACATAGTAACACACTGGTAACACACATAGTAACACACATAGTAACACACATAGTAACACACTGGTAACACACATAGTAACACACTGGTAACACACATAGTAACACACTGGTAACACACATAGTAACACACATAGTAACACACTGGTAACACACATAGTAACACACTGGTAACACACATAGTAACACACTGGTAACACACATAGTAACACACATAGTAACACACTGGTAACACACATAGTAACACACATAGTAACACACTGGTAACACACATAGTAACACACTGGTAACACACATAGTAACACACATAGTAACACACATAGTAACACACATAGTAACACACATAGTAACACACTGGTAACACACATAGTAACACACATAGTAACACACTGGTAACACACATAGTAACACACTGGTAACACACATAGTAACACACATAGTAACACACTGGTAACACACATAGTAACACACATAGTAACACACTGGTAACACACATAGTAACACACTGGTAACACACATAGTAACACACATAGTAACACACTGGTAACACACATAGTAACACACTGGTAACACACATAGTAACACACATAGTAACACACTGGTAACACACATAGTAACACACTGGTAACACACATAGTAACACACATAGTAACACACTGGTAACACACATAGTAACACACTGGTAACACACATAGTAACACACATAGTAACACACTGGTAACATACATAGTAACACACTGGTAACACACATAGTAACACACATAGTAACACACATAGTAACACACATAGTAACACACATAGTAACACACTGGTAACACACATAGTAACACACATAGTAACACACTGGTAACACACATAGTAACACACATAGTAACACACATAGTAACACACATAGTAACACACATAGTAACACACTGGTAACACACTGGTAACACACATAGTAACACACATAGTAACACACATAGTAACACACTGGTAACACACATAGTAACACACTGGTAACACACATAGTAACACACTGGTAACACACATAGTAACACACTGGTAACACACATAGTAACACACTGGTAACACACATAGTAACACACATAGTAACACACTGGTAACACACATAGTAACACACTGGTAACACACATAGTAACACACTGGTAACACACATAGTAACACACTGGTAACACACATAGTAACACACTGGTAACACACATAGTAACACACTGGTAACACACATAGTAACACACTGGTAACACACATAGTAACACACATAGTAACACACTGGTAACACACATAGTAACACACGTAGTAACACACTGGTACCACACATAGTAACACACGTAGTAACACACTGGTAACACACATAGTAACACACTGGTAACACACATAGTAACACACATAGTAACACACATAGTAACACACTGGTAACACACATAGTAACACACTGGTAACACACATAGTAACACACATAGTAACACACTGGTAACACACATAGTAACACACTGGTAACACACATAGTAAAACACTGGTAACATACATAGTCACACACTGGTAACACACATAGTAACACACATTTTTAACACACATAGTAACACACTGGTAACACACATAATAATACACACAGATTGATTTGTGTGCTACTATTTATTATCAAACGTCCTTACCCTGAACCAAATTTGGCAGTGAAGAAATCGATTAACAAATTTTGCAGTGAAGAAATCGATTATCAAATTTGTGTATCTCGGAAAGGATAAATTTTAGCATATCTTAATCAGAAGGTACAGATCAGCACATCATATTTTGCTGTTATGATTTTTCCTGCATTAATTACGACCTGTAGATCGTGATTACGTTCAGTATAATTGAGACGCCTAATTTCCTGCAGCGGAAAACCAGCTGTATGACTGACTATTAGCAATACTAGTGATTGAAACATTCATTTTCCTTTTGCGCAGAAGTTAGCGCATAGTTCATAGGTCAGATTTCTCCAATTCTTTCTGTTCAAAGCTATCGTGTGCAGTTCTTGAATAGTATGAATATTGGTTGGTTTACGTGCTCTAAGTATTGTTCTTCTGAGTGTTTCTTTTGGTCTACTCCTTGCTCTTTTGCCTGTAGGCATCCATTCAAGAGATTGCTGATGTATTCTGTTGGTGTCTGCGCGTAGAACATACAGATGTAGGACCAACGGCGTTTTCTGATAACATCTGTGATGAAATTTTGGTGTGTCTCTTCTCTGATTTTATTATTCGATTTGAATTCACTCCAATGGGCGTTAGTTATCCTACGAAGACATGATTGAAACAGACGTGATTGTAATAATCTAGGTTTCATTTTAAAAATGAGGATTTCAACTTTCCCCACAGATTATTAATAAATATCTCAGAAAAATGTGTTCAATTATTTAGCATCAGCGTTCCCTCTCTAGACGGCCCAATGGTATTGCCAAATTTCAAACTGTCTCTTCGTGGTCCCCATGGAGATTGACGCTGCTGACATTGAAAAACAGTAATGTAAAACAATTTTTAAGCGTAGCTGTTTTGCAGATAAAATGATAATCAATCATGAAAGAATTCCATTTCAATTTCGAAATTATTTTCTTCTGAATTTTGTCACAAGAGACAGATTTCATATTTAATTCATGTATTTAAGAATTTTCATAATATTGACATGACATAAAAGAAGTATCATAATGACATACATACAGACATACATACAGACATACATACAGACATACATACAGGCATACATACAGACAGACATACAGGCATACATACAGACAGACATACAGGCATACATACAGGCATACATACAGGCATACATACAGGCATACATACAGGCATACATACAGACAGACATACAGGCATACATACAGACATACATAGAGGCATACATACAGGCATACATACAGGCATACATACAGACATACATACAGACATACATACAGACATACATACAGGCATACATACAGACATACATACAGACATACATACATACAGACATACAGGCATACATACAGACATACATAGAGGCATACATAGAGGCATACATACAGGCATACATACAGACATACATACAGGCATACATACAGGCATACATACAGACATACATACAGACAGACATACAGGCATACATACAGACATACATAAAGGCATACATACAGGCATACATACAGACATACAGGCATACATACAGACATACATACAGGCATACATACAGGCATACATACAGACAGACATACAGACAGACATACAGGCATACATACAGACATACATAAAGGCATACATACAGGCATACATACAGACATACATACAGACATACATACAGACAGACATACAGGCATACATACAGACATACATAGAGGCATACATACAGGCATACATAAAGGCATACATACAGGCATACATACAGGCATACATACAGACATACATACAGGCATACATACAGGCATACATAGAGGCATACATACAGACATACATACAGGCATACATACAGGCATACATACAGACATACATACAGGCATACATACAGGCATACATACAGACATACATACAGGCATACATACAGACATACATACAGGCATACATACAGGCATACATACAGACATACATACAGGCATACATACAGGCATACATACAGACATACATACAGGCATACATACAGGCATACATACAGGCATACATACAGGCAAACATACAGGCATACATACAGGCAGACATACAGGCATACATACAGACATACATACAGGCATACATACATACAGACATACACACAGGCATACATAGATGCATACATACATACATACTTACAGGCATACATACAGACATACAGACATACATACAGATATACATACAGGCATACATACAGGCATACATACATGCATACATACAGGCATACATACAGGCATACATACAGGCATACATACAGGCATACATACAGTTATTCATGAAAATGACGAATATACTTTGTAAATATGTACCAGTCAATAGAGGTGAGGAAGAGAGTTTTTCTTATTTACATAACACCGATTCTTCTTCTTCTTCTGTTCTCTTGACACATGTCTCTATCTGTAATTGTTTCATGTGAATAAAACTCATTGCTTTTTTGTATTTCACACTGTGGCATATAGAGCTTTGATTCCAGTAGTGTTTCCTCCGGTCAATATGTCTGCCTCAGCGTTTCATACTCAGAACACTGTAATATATGTACTTATTTGAATAAATCCTTTACTAAATGACGGAATGTGTTTTAAGACTTGGCTATCATGCGTACTTTTACTTCAAGTCTCTTGCTGGTGACACACAGATGTTGTGAGTCACTTCCAACATTTCTTCGTCTCTCTCCATCAAATTAGGAGAATAATATTAGGAAACCGTAACAGTAACATCATGTCGCGTCTAATCTGCGATTGAGTTCTTCAACGTTCGTAACTGTAATTATTTATCTCTTGACACCTTTCATTTGCTGGTTGTTTCTGGTGGAAATGTAGCGTTGGACACGGTACCAGGTATTTGAAGGCTGTACGAAGAAAAATATGTAACTATTGCTGTTGTATTTGGTGATATGTATATGGTTTCTGTACCTCTAGTCCGTGATGACATATCGCTGCTGTATTTAGGGATATGTATATGGTTTCTGTACCTCTAGAACGTAATGACATATTGCTGCTGTATTTGGCGATATGTATATGGTTTCTGTACCTCTAGTCCGTGATGACATATCGCTGCTGTATTTGGTGATATGTATATGGTTTCTGTACCTCTAGTCCGTGATGACATATTGAATATAAAGTGGCAAATAAATAACATCTTCTAATAATGAATGACTTTTATGCGATTATAGCATTTACCGATCAGAAGCATTACACAATGTTATCATGATGTCTCTAACAATTCTGCAAGTACACGGGCTTTGTTGCAGTTGCCAGGGATACATGCTGCCTATACTTGAATTCCAATATCGCGTTCGCCATCAAATTTAAGCAATCCACTTATCCAAGCACAATCAGACGACTAGTAAGCATATTGTTATTGATTATATATTATTATTGATAAATATAAATTCATTGTGCTATAAACAAGATCCTAGATTTATTGAATTTTTAGTCCAGCCTCGGTTTCCTTCTGTGGGCTAAACTAAATAATCCCAGCAACCATAATTGGCCTTCGTTTCAGAGATTCACCGCTCTTGTGACAGACCGTGAAGAATATTGTAACTAATTTTCTGCTGAATATTGGGCACATCGTTCACCATCATCTGATTTCTCCATACAAAAGTTCCCTCTAGGGAGTATTTCCTGCTACAGCGATATTTATTTGGACTCAAGACCACCATTACAACTAAACATTTTAATTAGACACCAGTTCAGAAGACAAACACAAAATTATAGGAAACCAGAGGAGTGGTAACACTGCTCTGGGCTCCTACTATACATACATCACGTTCTGATATCAGATATCAGCTGCTCATCATGTGCATCATTGTGTTCTTGATAAAGACCTTTTAGTTGAAACCTCGACATGTGTGTGTGTGTGGTCTCTCTGTGTGTGTTGTATGTGTTACCAGTGGTTATTAATATTGCATTACGCCATTTCAAGTTTCGCCTCTGAATATGTCAGGCACCCATTTACAGCTGGGTCGACTGGAGGAAACCAAATGCCAGGCGATAAATCCCGACCCGGATTTTATTGTTGTCCGGATGTGGTTTCGAACCTGACACTCTGTAACCCGATGTTTGTAAACAAGCAAACGATCAACTATGCTATCGGGCTCTGCATTAAATTCCATTAACATTCACCTAAATACGGTAATTATCTATTGTATGGAATAATACGGTAATTAACCGTTGTATGGAATATCAATCAATAAACCCGTAACCCTTCAGGGTCGTAGGGGTACCACATTGGATGCTTCAGCACACAGAGTCCTCTAGCGAAATCTATCCTCAGCGATACGGATGAGTGTGGAAATATCTTGTCCTGTCCATTCCTTGATGTTGTCTGTCCATGCCTGTATTTGCCCTCCTCTGCTTTTTTTCCTCTTCGACGGTTCCCTGCAGTATTGTTTGTGACAAGGAATGATGTCTGTATACATGTCCAAACCATGCTAGTTTTTGCCGTTTCACTGTTGAAATCAATGATTCTTGTACACCTGCATACATTTCTATTTTATTTCGTGCGCACAAGTTGGTCTTATGTTCCCTATAGGAAATTTGTAGAATTCGGCTGTACCATTTGTACTTGAAAGCCTGTAATCATCTCTCCATGTCCGCAGTGAGTGTCCAACTTTCACAACCATACTGCACAATAGATTGCACCATCGGCTTATACAGCTTGACTTTCACTCTAAGACCAATGTTGTTATTCCAAATCACCGTTAACCTTGACAAGGACGCTAGAGCCATCGCCAGCCTTATTTTTAGTTCTGTTTTGAATTTTCCATAGCTGCTTATGCTGGATCCGAGCTATTTGAAGGTATTCACGATCTCACGTTCATTCATCACGATGTTAATCTGATTTTCTGTGTCTCTGCTGTTTACCAAGATTTTGCTCTTATCTGTATTGATTTTCATTCTGTACTTGCTGGTATCTTTGTCCAACATTGCTGTTAACTCTTGTAATTCCTGTTCTGACCCAGCTATAAGATCAATATCATCAGCGAAACGCAAGTTGCAAATAGGGTGACCTCTGATCGATATAGAGGTATTTTAATAATTTAATGTGTCCTATATGATGTGCTCTAAGTATATGTTGAAAAGTACTGAATACATTATGCATCCTTGTCGAACTCCCACATTTCTTGTGAAGAACTCGCTAATTTTGTTGTTTGACATGACAGTACTATTTGCATGGAATATATTTAAATGGAATATAGACGATTATGAAAAGCAGTAAATAATTCGCATTAGTAACAAGGACGTCCTTGTTACAATGGGCAGACCCATTAGACCCCCAAGCAGATGACGAAAAGTATGCATACTGATAAATCATGTGTCCGGCTGATTACACATTCTTCTCGTTCGCCCATGAAAGCGTCATGTTCTACTGCCGCCGTACATAAAACATATTTCCTCAGATCTGAAGCTCGATGGTTCATCAATCACGATACTCGTATCAGTTTCATGACATCCACCTTATTCATTGTCAACCTCCTTCCCCCAATATATTGGTGCATGGGATGCATGCCTATCTGCTCTGTTCTGACCACGTACACATGCGTGTCACGGGCAGTAGATTCATGTGATGCCATGTAGGCTGGATGTAGCTGTTTGATTACGACGAACACTGGCGTGTCCTGGCAATAAATCTATGTGATACCCTGGTGGCTGGATGTAGATCTTTGATTACTAGGAACACCTGTGTGTTCTGGCAATAAATCTATGTGCTGCCCTGGTGGCTGGATGTAGCTCTTTGATTACTAGGAACACCTGTGTTTCCTGGCAATAAATCTATGTGCTGCCCTGGTGGCTGGATGTAGCTCTTTGATTACTAGGAACACCTGTGTGTCCTGGCAATAAATCTATGTGCTGCCCTGGTGGCTGGATGTAGATCTTTGATTACTAGGAACACCTGTGTGTCCTGGCAATAAATCTATGTGCTGCCCTGGTGGCTGGATGTAGCTCTTTGATTACTAGGAACACCTGTGTTTCCTGGCAATAAATCTATGTGCTGCCCTGGTGGCTGGATGTAGCTCTTTGATTACTAGGAACACCTGTGTGTCCTGGCAATAAATCTATGTGCTGCCCTGGTGGCTGGATGTAGATCTTTGATTACTAGGAACACCTGTGTGTTCTGGCAATAAATCTGTGTGCTGCCCTGGTGGCTGGATGTAACTATAGATGTCGTAAACTCATATCGATATTAGCTATTTTTTAATCTTTCGTAGCATGGCCTGAAACAATAACTGCTTTGGTGATTGAAGTCGCAGAGATTTAATTGAGGGAAGTTGTGGCAGCCCTGACTTCTATCCTCATACTGGATGCAGTGTTTCCCTACTCCCCGATGATCTCAGCAACAATTCTACCACTAGATCTTGTCGTAAAGCTCCATTCAGATTTCTTTCCACCACGCACAGGTCCATCGTTTGACATAATCATGTCATCATCGCCCGTGCTATCAGCAATCAGTTGATCGATTTCCATGTTTGCTTTTTGCATGTCTGATTAGGATGGAACTAACAGTACACGCTCATATCTAGCCCGATCATCAGATTAGCACGACGTGAAGACAGTAAACCTTATAATTAGAAAATTGAAACATATAGATTAAGAAAGAACAATAAATAAATATTATATAAATAAATAATGATGTGTTTCACAGGAATGAACAACATCTCACGAAACAAAACGTACAGATAATGTAAGCAATATAAATAATACAGATAATTGATGTTTCATGCTTAAGAAGACCGTCATTTATATGTTTATTTATAAGATAAAAACGATGAGAGAAAAACAAGAACATATTTAACAAGAACCGTAAGTGCGTCTTTAGTAAGGGGGATGGGGGTTTCTCTAAAAACGGACATTCGCCTATCCTCGTGTGCAATTCTTACATTATTCTGAGTTACTCTAATAATTTGTCAGTTGAGAGGTTTTACATTCATTTGTAATATATCACTTGAAAACATGTGTAATGGTCTGCATGCACAATAGCCTGCGGCGGGATTCAAACCCGATTTTTCGGCTTTCTCAGACGCGGACTGTTCCTCGCAGTCACAGCCTATTGTGTACGTAAAACCCACCTCTTATATTAAAGCACGCTACTTTCAAACGTGAATGTTAGTCCACTTTGATTAGATCAGAGATCTACAACCATAAACCTAATGGAGGTCGTGATTTTGGTAATTTAGACACAGAACAGAACAAAATATCACTACTTATACATATACTATTATTCCCGTCCTGTTTGTGTTACTGTGGCCCACGCATCTTTGTTGTCTCTTCTTTTGAATTGTGATAACTATATGGATAAAAATGGAGAGAAGTTATGCACATCCTAGATCATCTGAAGGCCATCCACTCAGGCAAACGATGCAGTGTGCCTAGTCACAAGCGACAATCAAAGGCTACGAGTGCCTAGTCACAAACGACATCATCATTCAAGGCTACGGCGATGTGAGGTAGCAGTGAAAAAAAACAACCAACTATTAATTAGCACAATTGCTGATATGTTTCACGATTCACATGTTTCCTAGCAACTGTTGTTATCGTTGCTAGGGTAAACAAATCGCTGACACCTTTGTTAATTAAAATACATTTCTTAATTTTCTTTCTTTTCTCTCGAATATTTTAATTTATCGCTGTTGTGCGCGACATTTTTCCTGATACTGCGACTAATATCTGCATCACAGTTAATTATCTGGTGGCAAATAATATACTTCTTAACGCAGCACACGAAACTTCTTACGGTCTTGTTATCATATTCCAAACTCTATGAATACCATATTCGGGTGATATTTGATCTTTTGTCTATATCTGCTGCTTGGTCTGCAATTTTTTAGTTTTCCTGGCCATGTCCATAGTGCACAGATATATCGTGTGTAAATAACAAATTGTATCATATACAGTCATCCCTCAGTTATCGCGGTTAATAGGGACCAGAACCGGCCGGGATAAGTACAAAACCGCGAAGTAGTGTCATCCTCTCATTTTTAACACATGTACATTTTTTGTGTATGTATAATATCAATAAGTGTATATGAAACCATATAAGTGCATATGTTATCATTAGAACATTAAAGAATAGTTTCAAACATGTCAATAAAATATTAATTGTATAAATAACATAAATAAAATAATGTATAAATAATATAAATATGATACGTGTGTGTGTGTGTGTGTAACATAAGTAAATGTAACTAAAGTGTACATACTGTAAATATGTTTTTAGAAATCCGCGATGTACTGAGGACGCGATAAATGAAACGCGAAGTAGCGAGGGATGACTGTAGTGTGATTCAAATCAGATACAGGCACGTAGACAAGTGTGTGTGGGGGGGGGGGGTTACGATGTTCTAACTGAGTTTAGGATTTCCCCTAGAATGACCGGTAGGAAATCATAACATGAATTTAATTAATAGAATTTGTTGAGTTTAGTCAAAACGTGGGTAACACCCAACAAACCGTGGCTGTTATCTAGAATCTAAAGAAAATAGATTGATATCCTTAAACCAGTACATTTTTCTCACAAGAAGGTTCTCAAATTTCTAATGAATATATGAACAAGGGAAAATAGCTCCTCCCACAAATTGTCCCTGCCTCACACAAAGTTTAGGCTACTCTTCCCACAAATTGTCCCTGCCTCACACAAAGTTTAGGCTACTCTTCCCACAAATTGTCCTTGGATCATACAAATATTTAGGCTGCTCTTCCAACAAATTGCCCCGGGATAATACGATGTTGATGTTGTTGCTTGATGTTGTAGTGTAGTGCACCTTCCTGCAATTCTTGTAGCCGACAATACTGTTTACTTCTGCCTTGGCTGATCCATATGTTTAAAAATTATTTTGAACTTCGGTGTTTAAATCGATATGTTTTTGTTTATCATGAAAAAAAATCCTTCTTGTGGAGACATTGATTTATATTGATTATGCCATGACTTTGTCTTCAGATAACTAGTTTGCATGAGCCTCTGATAATCTCATGTATTTATCAGATGTACTTTCTTGTCAAGGTAAAGATCATTTAGTAACGATGCAGAATCACGATGCGTCACTTTTCTCATAGGTGTCCAGCAGCCTTTTTTTAAGCAGTAGTTACGCAGAAGCCCTTGGAGTGTGTTGTCTGTAGCAGGTACTTCATAGCGATGGGACCATTCTTCGATATTCCAAAAGCATAAACTCTGGTACCCAGTTTCAAGTTGCCGGTAGACTATCTTTTTTATTTGTACAACTGAATACAAGTGAACTAAGCAACACTATATTATGTTGTATTCTTTACAAAATACAAGAATCGATATTTTTGTACATTGTTCTACTATAGAAAACAACGCTTTTTATTTTGTTTTCTATAGACTTGATTTGTTTAACATTGTTTTACTATAAAATCGAAGTTCTAATATTGTTTTACTATACAGTGACTATTTTTAGTTTTTGTTCTATTACACGATCGTTATTTCTATAGATATTTCTCTAAGTATCTGTTCAGTATTTCAATATATATCAACACGATTCAATAGAAGACCTACCAACAGAAATCAATAGAAGACATACAAACATTATTCAATAGAAGACATACAAAAAGAAACTAATAGAAGACGTAACAACATAATAATTCAATAGAAGACGTAACAACATAATAATTCAATAGAAGACGTAACAACAACGGGGCTTGATCCAGAGGTTTATTATAAGATTAATGTGATCGATGTAAACTTGCTATAAGGTGTATTCTCAGCAGGCGGCGTGCCGTTTCTTTGAGTGGGGCATAGTAGATATGGGGTAACACGAGTACAATTAAGTTAATCATCTACAATCTTCAACTTATGCATGTAAGAGTTTTCTAAGACATTTATTTTTTAAATGCATTTAATCTCTTATCTTGTGCTTTTGTTGTTTTCCAACTTGTGTAACCACACGTTAATACGGATACTACATTGGATTTGAACAGTCATGGTTTTCTATATTCACTTATTGTTTTTTTTTAAATTTCCACATGTTTGTTAGGTGGTTGAATGTACTTTATGCCAACGCAATTATGGTATAAATATTTGTTGTTGTATCTCCATCTTGTGTCATATTGCTGCCTACATAGTACAAGTGATCAAATGTGTGAACGTCTTTCCGTTTAGATTGATTGTAGAATTACAGTTAGTAAATTTCATGATAACTGCATACACACAACCATTGCTTTTTATTCTACCTATGAACACAATTGTCGACCTATACATCGCTATACTATTTGTCTATGCTTCAGTGTGCAAAGATTCCGATCTATTCTTCAGTGTGCACAGATTCCGATCTATGCTTCAGTGTGCAAAGATTCCGATCTATGCTTCAGTGTGCAAAGATTCCGATCTATTTTTGCAGTGTGCAAAGATTCCAATCTATGATTCAGTGTGCAAAGATTACGATGCCTGGGACACAATAGGAGGATGTAAGATGGCAGAATACCGACTGTTCTACTTTATGGAGATTTTATCCATCAGAAGAACTCGGGATGGACCTCTACTCCGATACAAATAAAAATTAAAACGTGATATGCATGAAACATGTGTTGATGGTAAATCATGGGAACATGATGCCATGGATAGTTCCGCATGGAGGAGAAAGAGCCGGAATGGTATAAAAGCAGAGAAAGTAGCGATCACAGATAGTTCAAGGGATGTACGTCTAAAAAAAGGCATACAACTGAAAACAATGATACAAGATGGTCTGTGATTCTTTGTACATAATATGGAAGATTTTTGTATCTCATGTTGGTTATGTGAGTCACACCCATCAATACCATGGATCGTTGATGATATTTCTTAAAGCACAATAATAACACTATCACATGGAAAGACGGAAAGCTGTTTACTAACACTACTCTAGTCACATAATTATGTTTACCTCAATATTTAGTTATTGACGTGGTATCTTTTTCATAATTTTGTTGACAACAGCCATATTTTCAACCCACCTGCCACAGAAGAACCAGTATTTATGATATAAATAAAGTAACTCGTAAGTATGTCGCGTAGACATATCACAGGACGAGGCAGGTAAACTCGTCCAAAACTCGTCCACAACAGACCGAGGAGATTTCAAAAGATTTATAAGGAAGACAATATTCTGATAACAACAAGATAACGAGAATCTAACGTGAAGAATATACGAGAAACTAACACGAAGAATATACGAGAAACTAACACGAAGAATATACGAGAAACTAACATGAAGAATATACGAGAAACTAACATGAAAAATATACGAGAAACTAACACGAAGAATATACGAGAAACTAACACGAAGAATATACGAGAAACTAACACGAAGAATATACGAGAAACTAACGTGAAGAATATACGAGAAACTAGAATATGTATCAGATAAATGAGATCGAACATATGAACAATGTCTTATCGATCACTAGATGTTGTTGTTTTCAAGGAATCTGTATTTATTACACATGGTTGACTCGTCACTTATTTAATGAAACTCCTCCTATGTTTCTGGTTGACTCGTCACTTATTTCATGAAACTCCTCCTATGTTTCTGGTTGACTCGTCACTTATTTCATGAAACTCCTCCTATGTTTCTGGTTGACTCGTCACTTATTTAATGAAACTCCTCCTATGTTTCTGTTTCCAAGTTTATGATTTTTTCATCTCTCACTTTCGACTCCGATATTTCAAAAAGTACAGGGATTAACCTGTTTCTTTGTCATACGGTGCATTTTTAATTATGTTTTTTAAATAAACCATCAGCACGTGCTTGAAATCACAGTGACACTACATATAATCACGTAGGTGGAAAGTAAAGAGGGTATGATATATATATATATCAGTGATTCTCAACATTGTTAGAGTTGACTTCGTACTTATAGAATAGATTTAGAAAGTGTATAGACCAGCTTAAACTTGATTAAGGGGTGCATAGACCAAATTAAATTTTATTTAGGAACTGCATAGACAAACTTAAACTTTTTTTTAGAGAATGCATCGACCAAAACGTAGACTAAATTCATAGTGTGCATAGACTTAAACTTAAAGATAAAGGTATGCTACATGACAGTAAAATGCCGTCGGGATGAAAATAATTATTCATGTATTAAGCCGCTGCAACTTGGGGTGGCCAGTTCCCTTTTTCCTCGCGGTCTTTATCTTCCTTAACTCTAGCGTCACGTACCCATTTACGAGTGGGTGAACTGGAGAATCAGTCGTGTCAGGCGAGAAATCACGTGTTGTTGTTCAGACGGGGTTTCGTACCTGGCACGCCGTAACCCGGTGATAGTAAACAAGCTCACTATCAACTAGGTTACCTCGCTACTGTAGATTTAACTTAGACTAGATGTATAGTGCACACAGATGAAACGTATATTAAATGTATAGTGTACAAGAACCACACGTACACTTAATTTAGATAATGTATTGACGAAACTTAGACTAGATTTAGATAGTATATAGACCAAACGTAGACTGGAGAGTACATAGACCAAACATAGACTGCAGTTAGAGAATACATAGCCAAAACTTAGAATGAGTTTGGAAAGTACATAGACCAAACTTACATTAGATTTAGACAGTACATAGACCAAAGTTGGACTGGTTTTAGAGAGTTCAATACAAGATAATGCTGTGATGCTGAGTTGATGGTTACATCCAAAATAGGAAAATCTACCAATTTTATACTGCTGTGAAACTATATGCAAATAGTACTAATGTAGAAACAGGTAATGAAGTTTTACTGAACGGCGACTAGCACAATATCACTCTCGGATGCTCACGTGAAACAGTACACACAACAATAGACAGGATATAATAATTCAAATACAATACACATAACAAAATCGACGTTTCGACCAAAAGGCCTTATCAAGATAAGCACATAACATCAAAGACGACGAGCAAAAATGACAACGTCACACAGACATATCGGAGCGAAAAGTGGATATGAGATGCCAGAAGGATAGGAACAGGAAGTACATAAAAATGTAAATGTATATGGAAACGAAACGGAAAAAAATATGACGTAAATGACGGAACAAAAGGAATAAATACAAAGAACACACCAACCGAGAACTAGACAAATAAGCGGTTGGAATTGATTACAAATGCCTTGAGGGTAAATAATTTTTTTAAATAAGACGAATGTCTAGAACGTACCAAAAGACAAGGTATGTGTGCTTATAATTTCAATTGCACGCTAATTTTTCATGTGTCTAGTTCAATCTTTCGTAATTTTCTAGATTCGTCCAGTGAGTTTTCATTCTTCATTAGTCGGTCCATTATTTCTTTCACAATCTCAAATGTGTTCATATTCAGTGTGCACACCACATGTGTTCTTGTAGAATCTGACTACAATATACGCTGCGATATCTGTGTCTTTGCTATAACTTGAGCTTTACTTTGTGATAAATCCATTTTCTTTTACAGCGTTGAAATGATTTCTTACAAGTACAGACGGTCTTAAAAGTACAGACGTTCTTAAAAGCAGACACATATTTTGTACTCATATACTGACACAGGATTATCGCTGGTATAAAGCATTACAGATGTTAATGTCAGCAGATTAAGCAATCTTCTCGCTGCTCATAAATGATGTAACCGCAAATAATGACGTTTTTATGCCGTAACGTCTATCCTAAGAAATCCAAAAATGTATTGTGATTCTAATTTTCAGACATACTTTCATACTGGATTCTAGCAATAAATATCCTATGATTTTTATTTCATGAGAAAATTTTGGGATGTTCATAAATTAGGGATGTTTATAACTTAGGGATTATTCATAAATTAGGGCAACATTTATGGGAGGGGAGTGTTCTGATAAGACTTTGGCGATGTTGAAAAGACGGAATATAGTTGAAAAAAGTGTATGTCAAAAATATTGTTTGTACAGATCAATGACAGTGTTTAATATACAAGATGATAACTCATCAGATATTGCCAATACGAAAGCCATGACAGTCTACAGTATACAAGACCTTTATGCCGTCTTAGCGAACCATTTGACTATCCCCGCGATTTTCATTGGTCATTGTGTTTATACTTTGTGTGACAGCCAATGAAAATCAAGGGAATATTCAAATGGGGCATTTGATAAAGATTGATTTCCCATTAGCCAGTATGTCTTGTTGATGGTCATGAAGAAAACTGTAATAAAACACACTCATTTAAATTATAAATAGATCACCAATCACGTGATCAAAAACAAATAACAATGACGTAAGTAAATTTGCAAGTAGTTCATTGGTTTTCTTGATGGTAAGGAATTCGTGGAAAGTTTATATCCTGACCAATCAGCAGTATAAGAAGTATGAACAGATAACAAACAAGCTTTCAGCGTCACGTATTCCATCATTTCCATGCATTTCTTTAGTCTGCGTTGGCAGGTGACACGATATATACAGTGAACACAACGACATGCTAAGAAACAATCACAATCATAACGGATGAAGACTTGTTTTGATACCGCTCGTGGGTCTGTATGTGGATAGCCATGTGTAAAGTACGTCTTTTGGTGAAACCTACCAATAGTATCTCATTTATCGTCTTCTGCGCTGGTTCTCAAACTCCTGCATATTAGCAGGATATTGTACGGAGAACTGAATGAGGTGTGTCATGGATTGCAGCTTAGCTGCGATACTCGAGTTTTTTCAGTTAGACACATCCGACTTCAGTATGACTTCTGGGTTACCTTGACTATATGAGATGGGGCAGCCAAGTGTCCCTCTATAGTCCTTAGTCGTCACTTACGACATTCATGGAAGGTAAACATTGTTACTATTTTTTGTTCTTCTTTCGTTCTCCGTCAAACAGTGTGCAGCGAATGACAGTCACCCTCAGTTTCCTGGATGAGGAATATCCACAAGATATATGGGTCAGAGTGTACACAGATGGGTCAGCACAGAATGCTGTGAGGAATGGAGGTGCAGGTGTATATATAGAATATCCACACAAGCCTAGAGATACAATCAGAACACCGACAGGAAAATTCTGCAATAATTATGACGCAGAAATCCAGGCAATTAGTGTAGCAGCTAAAAAACTGCTGAACTCCAACTCTGACCTACAGCCTGTGGTATTCCTGACAGATGCAAGGTCAGTGCTTCAAGCTCTCCAGTCTGGAAAACTAACAGACTTAAAAAAACTACTTAGCGAATTGTCTTACCAGTATAGGGTAACCATGCAGTGGATACCCTCTCACTGTGGAATACCAGGAAATGAAAAAGCAGACCAACTGGCTAAGTTAGGTGCTGCCGAAGACCAACCAGATATACCAATCACCTACCATCAGAAAAAACAGATGATAAAGTCAATAAGAAAGCCACAAACACCAACACAAGATGACTATCACAATATGAACAGATCAGAACAAGTTATAATTCTACGTCTCAGAACAGGACACAACCGACTCCGCAGTCACATGTATACAAAGTTCAAGATTGGCAACACGGCCATGTGTACATGTGGACAGGCAGCACAGAGTGCCAAACATATACTTCAAGAGTGTTCTGAGCATGAAACGCTGAGGCAGACATATTGGCCAGAGGAAACAACACTGGAATCAAAGCTCTATGGGTCACTGTATGAACTACAAAAGACAGTGAGTTTTATTAAGGAGACAGAATTACAGATATAGACATGTTTCAAGTGAACGAAAGAAGAAAAAAAAAAAAAAGCTCTATGGGACACTGTATGAACTACAAAAGACAGTGAGTTTTATTAAGGAGACAGAATTACAGATATAGACATGTTTCAAGTGAACGAAAGAAGAAGAAGAAGTTCTCCGTCAATACAATTTTCTCATGTGATGCATGTGCCTAATCACGTGATTTTCACTGGCTGTTGACCAAACCCGTAAATGGGGGAGGGGGAGGGGGAGGGTTAATGCAATCAACCCTCTTTTCCCGTATAAAATTAGAAAATAAATGTGTGTAGGCCAACTAGGAGGTGTGCAAATATGTGGGTAAAACAGCTGTACCGTAACGATTTTTCCCTGATAAGATGATTAAAAGAAGAGATTATAGAGGAAAAAAAGTGCAGAATGACCGTCAGTTCCTAGGTAACACCCTCTCATTACTGTAAACATTTCTACGGCACTACTGCACGCAACACAGTATAATAATAGTGATGCCATAACATTTGCAAGACTTCTCAAAGGACGCGGTTCTGAAAGTTGTTTTCCTATTAGACAGTGTGTCTTATATCGTTGAATTTTAACCTTAATATCCCCGACGTGGCACGTGATGGTAGTGATATGTGCGTTAATTTAATAGCGCGTATAAATAGCTATCTACAAAAATATTTGCAAGTGTGTCGTTTACATTTTATCACACTAATGTGTTTGAGTGTGTCCGGCAGTATGCAGATTCTATTAGATTCTGTGTGTAGTGCTAACATTGTTACTAAACACTCTTTTTGTCCACATGTCGAAAACTCATTTCCGGATTGTAATGAAGGTTCCGTCTTTACTGGACATTCCCTGTCAAAATGCTGAATCAATACATCAAAAACAGCAGACACGAGATGCATGTTTCATTCACAACGAATGTATTGTGGTATTGGCAGAATGCGACAAGCGGATGAAGTACAGCATTATACACATTTTGACTGGCCAGAGAGGCTGAAATAAAATTACAATATACAAGAACACTCGTGCAACACTCAAATTAAAACAAATGAAAAAAAACTGTGGCACAGTAGTAATAACGACACAGAAATAACCTTTTCAAGATCACGTGTTTTCCCAGTTGCAACATATGGATGCGAGACTTGGACTTCAAACAAGACAACATTCAAAAGAGTGAATTCAATGTAAATGAAATGCTATGTGGTCAGAATGTCATGGACAGAGAAAAAGAAGAACTGAAATTACTGAAGCTAAATGAAGTGTCGTTTCTAAATGTCATCATAAGAAGGAAAGTACAGTATTCTGGACACTTAAAGAGAAATGACGGTATCGAAAGGCTGATTCTAGAGTGCAGAGTACCAGGCAAGAGAAGAAGAAGAAGACCAAGAAGACGATGGACAGTGACATCGAAGAATGTATGCAAATATCCCTGGCCAATGCAGGACTAATTTCCTGGGACAGAGAGACGTTGAGGGTATCCACGATGAAGACAACATTCAGGAACGAATATATCTTTTGATATGTGATGTTAACCCAGCGCGGAACACGCTGATGATGATTATCTGTATGACTAGCTAAATAGTAAACAAGTATTACGACCTATAGGTGTACATCACAACAGCTGTATTATCAGCATGTACGCAGATGAGTGCCTTGACGTAAGTATCACCCTCTCATTGTTAATTTTCCTACACACTCTCTAATGAGTGCCTTGAAACAAGCCTCTACGTTCTCATGACTAAGTTCCATGCACACTCTCTGATGAGTGGCGAAACAAGCCTCCATGTTCTCATGGCTAAGTTCCATGCACACTCTCTGATGAGTGGCGAAACAAGCCTCCGTGTTCTGATGGCTAAGTTCCATGCACACTCTCTGATGAGTGGCGAAACAAGCCTCCGTGTTCTGATGGCTAAGTTCCATGCGCACTCTCTGATGAGTGGCGAAACAAGCCTCCGTGTTCTGATGGCTAAGTTCCATGCGCACTCTCTGATGAGTGGCGAAACAAGCCTCCGTGTTCTGATGGCTAAGTTCCATGCACACTCTCTGATGAGTGGCGAAACAAGCCTCCATGTTCTCATGGCTAAGTTCCATGCGCACTCTCTGATGAGTGGCGAAACAAGCCTCCGTGTTCTGATGGCTAAGTTCCATGCGCACTCTCTGATGAGTGGCGAAACAAGCCTCCATGTTCTCATGGCTAAGTTCCATGCGCACTCTCTGATGAGTGGCGAAACAAGCCTCCATGTTCTCATGGCTAAGTTCCATGCGCACTCTCTGATGAGTGTAATGACCATCATGACCACGTCGTGAAAGACAATGAGAACATTCACCCATTTCTCGCCAGGAATAATGTCTTCTGATGTACGAATATGTTTCATTTTATTATCAGCAGCGCCTCATCCACGATGTGCTTCTCTTGAGCCTGGTCCCCTTCACACAGTGAATCTCTATGTGTAGTTCGTGATCTATGTTGAAACTCAGTCCGAGGTATACACGGGCACGTCACGTATCAATTCTGTGAGATATGCTCGGAAAGTCAAGTAGGAACATAATAGTCATGCAGGCTGAGTACCTTGTGCATCTCAGGACGATGCGCATTGCTTCGTTATGAATTCTCTCCAGTATTTTAATTTGCGTTTGACTGGCGGTGATAATATAATAATAGGCACACCAACATGTAAACATGTAGTTTATGTGAATAGTTTATGTGAATAGTTTATGTGAATAGTTTATGTGAATAGTTTATGTGAATAGTTTATGTGAATAGTTTATGTGAATAGTTTATGTGAATAGTTTATGTGAATAGTTTATGTGAATAGTTTATGTGAATAGTTTATGTGAATAGTTTATGTGAATAGTTTATGTGAATAGTTTCAACAGTGTCCAATTTTACACTCTTCTAACATCCATGTTACTATGTCGGTATCCCTCATGTTACTATGTCTGTATCCCTCATGTTACTATGTCGGTATCCCTCATGTTACTATGTCTGTATCCCTCATGTTACTATGTCTGTATCCCTCATGTTACTATGTCGGTATCCCTCATGTTACTATGTCTGTATCCCTCATGTTACTATGTCTGTATCCCTCATGTTACTATGTCGGTATCCCTCATGTTACTATGTCGGTATCCCTCATGTTACTATGTCGGTATCCCTCATGTTACTATGTCGGTATCCCTCATGTTACTATGTCGGTATCCCTCATGTTACTATGTCGTCGGTATCCCTCATGTTACTATGTCGGTATCCCTCATGTTACTATGTCGGTATCCCTCATGTTACTATGTCGGTATCCCTCATGTTACTATGTCGGTATCCCTCATGTTACTATGTCGGTATCCCTCATGTTACTATGTCGGTATCCCTCATGTTACTATGTCTGTATCCCTCATGTTACTATGTCGGTATCCCTCATGTTACTATGTCTGTATCCCTCATGTTACTATGTCTGTATCCCTCATGTTACTATGTCTGTATCCCTCATGTTACTATGTCGGTATCCCTCATGTTACTATGTCGGTATCCCTCATGTTACTATGTCGGTATCCCTCATGTTACTATGTCTGTATCCCTCATGTTACTATGTCTGTATCCCTCATGTTACTATGTCTGTATCCCTCATGTTACTATGTCGGTATCCCTCATGTTACTATGTCGGTATCCCTCATGTTACTATGTCGGTATCCCTCATGTTACTATGTCTGTATCCCTCATGTTACTATGTCGGTATCCCTCATGTTACTATGTCGGTATCCCTCATGTTACTATGTCGGTATCCCTCATGTTACTATGTCTGTATCCCTCATGTTACTATGTCGGTATCCCTCATGTTACTATGTCGGTATCCCTCATGTTACTATGTCGGTATCCCTCATGTTACTATGTCTGTATCCCTCATGTTACTATGTCGGTATCCCTCATGTTACTATGTCGGTATCCCTCATGTTACTATGTCGGTATCCCTCATGTTACTATGTCTGTATCCCTCATGTTACTATGTCGGTATCCCTCATGTTACTATGTCGGTATCCCTCATGTTACTATGTCGGTATCCCTCATGTTACTATGTCTGTATCCCTCATGTTACTATGTCGGTATCCCTCATGTTACTATGTCGGTATCCCTCATGTTACTATGTCGGTATCCCTCATGTTACTATGTCTGTATCCCTCATGTTACTATGTCTGTATCCCTCATGTTACTATGTCGGTATCCCTCATGTTACTATGTCGGTATCCCTCATGTTACTATGTCGGTATCCCTCATGTTACTATGTCGGTATGCCTCATGTTACTATGTCGGTATCCCTCATGTTACTATGTCGGTATCCCTCATGTTACTATGTCGGTATCCCTCATGTTACTATGTCGGTATCCCTCATGTTACTATGTCGGTATCCCTCATGTTACTATGTCGGTATCCCTCATGTTACTATGTCGGTATCCCTCATGTTACTATGTCTGTATCCCTCATGTTACTATGTCGGTATCCCTCATGTTACTATGTCTGTATCCCTCATGTTACTATGTATGTATCCCTCATGTTACTATGTCTGTATCCCTCATGTTACTATGTCGGTATCCCTCATGTTACTATGTCGGTATCCCTCATGTTACTATGTCGGTATCCCTCATGTTACTATGTCTGTATCCCTCATGTTACTATGTCGGTATCCCTCATGTTACTATGTCGGTATCCCTCATGTTACTATGTCGGTATCCCTCATGTTACTATGTCTGTATCCCTCATGTTACTATGTCTGTATCCCTCATGTTACTATGTCGGTATCCCTCATGTTACTATGTCGGTATCCCTCATGTTACTATGTCGGTATCCCTCATGTTACTATGTCGGTATCCCTCATGTTACTATGTCGGTATCCCTCATGTTACTATGTCGGTATCCCTCATGTTACTATGTCGGTATCCCTCATGTTACTATGTCGGTATCCCTCATGTTACTATGTCGGTATCCCTCATGTTACTATGTCGGTATCCCTCATGTTACTATGTCGGTATCCCTCATGTTACTATGTCGGTATCCCTCATGTTACTATGTCGGTATCCCTCATGTTACTATATCTGTGTCTCTTGTGTCTAAGCCCGTAAATAAATCGGAAGGGGTGTTCACACACCTCCCTCCTTTCTCCTTAATATTTCGGAACACCCATTTTAGTGTTTAGTAATAGATATTTATTCAACAGCTGGGGTCAACTTTCCCCTCCCCCTAGGAAATTAGTCAACATGTGGAGCCAGTCATCCCCTCTAGATATTTAGCCTGCAAGCGGGGTCAACTCCCTAGGAATTTATCTAACAGATGGATTTACCTCCCTCCCCCCCTCTACGAATTGAGTCAACATACAGGGGTCAAACTCCCCCCCCCCAAACTGTATATTGTTTCCACAAATAGTGTCAGTAAATTTCTCATCAACAACAAAGTATTACAAACGAAATTATGCGAGTCAGATTTCTAAAGAAATATGTAGGTAACCCACCCCTCTCCCCCAACTGAAAACCTATACACATGTCATGTAAGATTAAAACTATACACATGTCATGTAAGATTAAAGCTATGCCTGTTCGACATCCTTCATAATGTCTTCTATACGAATGCTCTAAAAACTTCAACGTTATTATTGTTAAATCGTATATCAAAAGTTTCAACGTTACTCAGTATAACATAATTGTAATATTTACTTGTCTAGTACTTCCTAGCAATATAATAGTGGGTCAAAGGACATGAGCCCATGGACAGCTGGATCAAAGGGCATGACTCCATGGACCACTGGATCAGCAGCCAACTTGTCCAGTCACAATAATTATCTATTTATCTTTCGTAAGGGGTCCCCTGCCTTGCCATTATATACTAAGATTGAACTATTAGAATGGACGTATTATGACTTGCCGGCGTAATGGGTCTGCTTAACTTGTAGTTGTATCGGCGTGCAAGATGCAATGAGTTAAATATAATGAAATGTTACTGTTATGACGTGAAGATAATTAAATGTTACTGTTATGACGTGAAGATAAACCAGATTTTTTGCAAAGATATTCAATGAAATATTACCAAAATTATTTACTTACTAAAAATTTAAAAAAAAACACAAAGAACTCATATACTCATACAGTTTGATTAGCTCAATTCCGGTCAGTGGGTCGCTGCAAGACGTGACAGCGCTAAATATAACCGATAAGACGTAACATATTGACTGTATAAGGCAATGTGAGGGAAAATACATTATTGATAAATCACAGATTTATAACGCACAAATTTGCCTTCGTAAATATAGCAAAGTATAGTTGTTTTTCTAGGGTGAAGTGGTACAGAGCGCGTCTGTGACGGCAAAGGTACCGAGTTCGATCCTCACCACAGGCAATTGTGCATCCGGACCGTTCAGAAAGCAATGGCAACCTACTGAACGTATTTATATTGCCTAGAAAATCATCACAGCCAATAAATGCTGGGTTCATAGCTACGTCCTGAATAGGATATGCTACCACTTAAAAAAACAACAACTTAGCAGTGAAATATTAAAACAAAATAATAATTAGACCAATAACCCGCCAGGGTAAATAGGGTGCCATACTGCAGACATCGGTACAAATAAGCAGGGGACTCCCACTGGAGACATCGGTACAAAAAGCAGGGGTGCCACACTGAAGACATCGGTACAAATATTAGGGGTGCCACACTGGAGACATCGGCACAAAAAGCAGGGGTCCCCTACTGGAGACATCGGTACAAAAAGCAGGGGTGCCACACTGAAAACATCGTTAGAAAAAGCTCTCCTATTATTTCTGCCTTTAGACAATCGGAGAAGTGCAGAATTTCTTTGCCGAGGTCAGTTTCTACCATACTGGACTGTTCCTTACAAATTTGTTTTCGAAAGTGAGCCATTCCTCGTTGCCCGTTCAAAGTGTAAATAGTAAAGTATAAATAGCACATCTAAGTAGAAAAGTATAAATATCAAATTATAAATAGCAACGTATAAATAAAAATTATAAATAGAAAATCACAAATAGCAAATTATAAACAGCAAAGTACAAATGTGAAAATATCAATAGTAAAGTATAAATAGCAAAGTATAAATAGCAAATTGTAAGTAGAAAATCATAAATAACAAATTATAAATAGCAAAGTATAAATGTGGAAGTATAAATAGTAAAATATAAATAGCAAAGTATAAATAGCCACGTGCAAATAGCAACGTGTAAATAGTAAAGTATACATAGCAAAGTATAAAAAATGACAATTGTTATCTCTGAACATAATCATAACGTCAAGGTCGTAGTGGCTTGATTACCAGAACCGCAACCTCCAGTATATTTTTAGTTTGAAGGCTCTGATATCACTACACTCCGTTTCACTACATAAATACAAGGCTATAATTGAATATACAAAATTCACTGACTAAATAATGGATTCACGTAGTCTGTTCTTCTACCAAAGTGAATCCAATGTGAAGGAGACTCTGGCATTTTATTAGAGTGGAGAATCGGTAGTCTTATTAGATGGGAATCTGTAATAGTATTAGAGGGGAGAATCAGTAATCTTATTAGAGGGCAGAGTCGGTAATTGTATTGAGGGGGATGAGATCCGGTAATCTTAATAGGGGTGGGTTTCGAAAATCTTATTAGTGGAGAAGAAATTATAATCTTACTAGAGGGGTGAATTGCTAACCTTATTAGACGGGTAGAATTATGAATAGTTTTAGTGGGAGAGAATCGGTCATGTTATTAGTCGGGGAGAATCTAATTAAGTGGGAAGAATATTTTTTAGTGCGGCAGAGTCAGTAATAGTAGCTGAATAGTTAGAGTAAGTGAGAAGTGCAGGAAGAGAAAGATAGTTGTAACAGGTGAGAGATACAGGAAGAGAAAGATAGTTGTAACAGGTGAGAGATACAGGAAGAGAAAGATAGTTGTAACAGGTGAGAGATACAGGAAGAGAAAGATAGTTGTAACAGGTGAGAGATACAGGAAGAGAAAGATAGTTGTAACAGGTGAGAGATACAGGAAGAGAAAGATAGTTGTTTAGGTGAGAGATGCAGGATAGTTGTTAGAGTTAGTCTTATGTTAGAAAATACGAGGTGAGAGATGTTCGAAAGCGAATAATTATTTGGCGAGTTGAAATATCTCGGTAACAATAACCTCACTTAGACAGTCAACAACAGCATGGATTGTGAAAATCACTCGCGAATACGTGCTTCAAATCAGAAACTTGATTAATAACACAAGTATCGACTGTTGTAGCACATACTGGACATATTTTCGTATGAAATGTAGGTGTTGCAAACAGGGTAATGGGATATTCAAAACAAGAGTCTCTATTGTGAAGTACTCGACAATTTAGGTTAATTTTTGTCACAAACAAATTAGCCCTAACTGTCTATAATAAAGCTAATAAATCGACAAAAACTTACTGTAAAAGTCTAAACTAGACATTGTTATTATATTGTTATATTAACACAAGTCACATACAATGGATTGTAAACGAGGATAAATGGGAATATTCAGATTTACAAAAAGCCAATATCAAGTCATGTAATTAGACCAAAGAGATTTGAATTCGTAAGGCAGAGATCAGATGGAAAATTGGTCAAAAGAATTGACCTAGCATTTATAGAATAACGAGAGATATGCATTCGGGTCATAGACTTCTCATTTGAGAGATGTGGATTAGAAACCCACATCATTTCGTCTGAAGTTATATGTTTGTTAAATTTCTGAGTATAGTTTTATCATCGAACTCGCCGCGAAAAAGTTGAGAAATATCTTGTTATCCGTCAAGATAGGATTGATAAGACGTCATTAGACTCTGAGATAATTTTAGCTGCTGTCTTCATTGACTGGCGAAGTTATTATGGAATATTTTTGCCTTTCATCATCCTGGAGATATTCTCCGTTATTATATTATTTCACAAATATGGGTTCTCAAGATGTTTTACGAGTGTTCCTTCTCAAACGCCCAGTATATCTCTACTGTAGCAGTTTTATAGTAGATTTACAATACTAGATTTCTATTGTAGATTTTTCAATTGTAGGTGTTCCAATTGTAGATTTTCAATATTAAATTTACAATAGTATATTTCGAGGTCCAATCCCAGATCATGTGCCGACCGTCTTATTTTTCTTTTGATTAATTAGTTAATTAGTTACTCATCTGATAATCATTACTGGATTCCGGACAAATCCATAGGCGCTCCGTTCTCTCCCTAAGTATACGCCATTACATCACTGCTGATAATTCCTGGTTCTATACTGATTGACCATAATTCTTCTGCGACCTGCAAACTGCTCTACTGTGGCGACCCCACATTTCAAACCCTGTTCCTTAATTCTGCCAATTGACTAAGAATCATCATCCACGTCAAGTTTACTTTCACGTGGTCTCCCATAGGGAATTCAACACATCTGCCCCATCCATTGCTCCTCCCCGGGATGTAACAACATCACCTGACTCGAGCAAATTTGACTTGAGCTCTCGCGTTACCCTGAACGTCCACATACCCAGGCACGAAAATAAAAAATATAAGTCACCATGTCCAACATCAACCCTCTCAATATCTCAGTCCATTATTCACGAACGAGACCCTTATGTACTGTCATAATCATACTCATCGAGTTATTCAGGACACAGGTCCGTACAGCCCTCTGTGAGCTGACCCATTCTAATGACATAGTCACCGCCATGATCTCCATAGTCATACTACTCGTAGTCCACTCTCTTCCTTAACACTTTTCCTTGCACACTGAGCTGTGAAGGCCCACACACTACGAACATGTCTAACCACCGATCCATCTGTGTATATAATCACATCCCATTCACCAGAGTTCTCATTGACCAACGCTTGCACCTCAGCCTTCATCGCCACATCACCACTTGCCCCCATTCCTGGCTTGCCCTATCTAGTGTTATTATAACTCTGAAAGACGTTTTGCAATCTATGGGTGGGCGTATCCATCCCGCAATTGCAGCTACGTCCTGCAACCTACACACGCTTTGAATGATAACCTCTGTCCACGTCATCCACGTTTTCCCTCTCTACTACCTTAGACTTTGAGAATTTCGGGATGCAATTATGCTCTTTATCCGCATTTATTTGAAGGCACTCCCTTGCACAGCAATGCTATATTCTATGTTCTGCCGGTGGACAATCAAGCAAGTATCGCATAGCCCGTACCGATGCGTCCTTGTACATCCGAGGAAAATTCGCATGACTGCATTCTGTATTTTTTTCCCAGTCGAATTTAACTCAATCTATTTGATATAGACTCAGTCGTGTTTTGAGCGTCAGAATTGCTAGTGCATACTCCACCAATAATTCCTGGTACAACAGTAAAAGTAACCACTGCCCAAACTGGGCAGCAGCAATAGCCTTCATTGCTGCCAGTCCTTTACCTGCCCTTGTGATGATGTGCTGTACATTTTCCTTGAAGCTCAGACTTCTATCAAAAAGCACCCCCCGTAGTACTTCATTGTACTAGTTCTTTCATGCATGCCCCCCATCCCCCCAACGAGACACGAGGTGTGGATGCATTTACAATGTGATTGTTTAGAGAAAACCATGTCACGCATGCCTTAGATGGATTCACCAAAGCCTGTGTATCCTTACACCACTTTCTAATTCGGTGCACCTCTTTCTGTACTTGAAGAACGCACATTTCCCGATGTTTGCCATGCCTATAGGCCTACACCAAGATATCATAGGAGTACGACATAGTTTTACCCGATCCTGTGATTTTGAATATTTGCCTTGGTTATGTTTATCATATTTGAGTATTTGCCTCGGTTATGTTTATCATATTTTAGTATTTGCCCTGGTTATGTTTATCATATTTGAGTATTTGTCTCGGTTATGTTTATCATATTTGAGTATTTGCCTCGGTTATGTTTATCATATTTGAGTATTTGCCCTGGTTATGTTTATCATATTTGAGTATTTGTCTCGGTTATGTTTATCATATTTGAGTATTTGCCCTGGTTATGTTTATCATATTTGAGTATTTGTCTCGGTTATGTTTATCATATTTGAGTATTTGCCCTGGTTATGTTTATCATATTTGAGTATTTGCCCTGGTTATGTTTATCATATTTGAGTATTTGCCCTGGTTATGTTCATCATATTTGAGTATTTGCCCTGGTTATATTTATCATATTTATTTTGGTTATGTTTATCAGACAATGGTTATTTACTTAGTAAGCCAAACCCTAACTCACAAAACTTTCCTATCTACTGATACAACTGTCCTAAATAAATAAATATTTAAATGAATAAACATAAATAAACAAATTTGTAAACATAACCACGGGAAATAATCAAAATAAAAATAAGACCGTTAGCAAATGATATGTGATTGAATATCAATACACGGGGTCTTTGTTACCTCTAATATTTTATGGTAGTGTGTCCTGATATAATCTAATTGGACATTTTCCGTTGGTTGAAAAGGGCACGACTCTCCAGAAGAGAGGCAAACTCATTAACTACCATCATTAACTACCGTGATTGAATCAATTTGTATAGTAGAATTCCAAAATTTATTTCCAGTAGCACATTTATATTAGTAGATTTCTAATAGTAGATCTCTAATATTATATTTTTTCGTAGCTGTCCATTGTAGATTTCAAAATAGTAGATTTCCAATAGTAGATTTCTAACATTAGATTTCCAACAGAATGTAGTATAACGAACAGAGATACACGGGTGTCGGTATTTTATTTTTTCAACTTATTTGCCATTGGATATGATTTTTTAAAATATTTCTGTGCGTTGCCAATATCACTAAATGATATGATTTCAATGTTATATCAATATCATTAAATAATATAATGCCACTATTGTATCTGTATGAGGGTACCCAACCATTTGGACTCAATTGTGATCACTCTTTTGCCTAGTTCTCCGTCGGAATGATCTTTGGCTTTATTCATTTTGTGCGTCATTTACGTCATCTTTTTGTTATTTTCGGCTCCTGCTATATTTACGTTTTTTATGTGTACTTCTTGTTCTTATCCTTCCGGTATCTCACATCCATATTTCACTCGGACATGTTTGTTGTGGTGTAGCCATTTCTACTCGTCGTCTTTTTATGTTATGTACGGTAACTTGAAAAAGACCTTTTGATTCGAAACGTCGATTATGTCATTTGTATTGTCATTTGTATGATTATAGCCTGTGTTTGTTGTATATATTATGTCACGTAAGCATCCGACAGTGATAGTGTGTTATACAGTTAAAAGATGACGAACTTTAAGCTCTGTTAGACATGATAGTACAAGAAAGTGAAAACAAAGACCTCAGTCTAAACACAAAGAAAACAAATGTAACTGCTGTTTTATAGAAATGCACATAGCCAAAATTTCAGTATTACTATCAATGATGTAAAATTATATCAAGCGGATAAAGTAAGTATCTTTGCATCATCTTAACATCAGATGGTAGGTGCTCCAATGAGATCATCAGATGGTAGGTGCTCCAATGAGATAATCAAGAACAGGATAGCAAAGGCTAAATCAATATTTCAAAAAATTCGAAACATTATTTGCATTGGGGTAATAGCGATGCAAACGCGAGTTTGAGTGCTAGTATGTAATATGATCCAATCCTTCTTTATGGAAGCGAAATATGGACAGTAAACATAAATGTCTAAGATAAGTTGGAGAAATGCAGAAGTTGTTTTTAAGAAGAATGATGAAAATTATATGGACAACCAAGAAAACTAATGCAGAAGTTCTCAGAGATGCTGGAGTAAAACGACAAGTTATAGCGAATATTAAGAGCAGACAATCAATATTTTTAGGGCATGTTATGAAGAAAGTAAAACTTGACAATTTGTCAACCACCGAAAAGATCATGGGGTGAAGAGACAGAGGAAGACAAAAAGAGAAATTTCTGAATCGGTTGCCACTGTGGCACAAAAACATATCACTAACTGAAATTACTAATAACACAAGAGACAAGAGAGTCGTGGAGAAGCATGATCGCCTTCGACACTCGACATGCCACTTGATTGATTGAAACTATTTTGGACATGTAAATTAAAGATGTCCCCATATTCAATGAATCGTCATTGATGACACTATCCGGGGATGATTGTGTACTCAATGGAATTGTAATTAGAAAAAGTGTGGGCAGAATTATGAGCTTTAACAGGTAATCATGTGATTATGAGCTTTCACGCGGTAATCTTCTGATTCACAAGCATGTCGAAAATTGCATTGCATGCTAAAAGAAGGTGACCCAGTTTACTTTTCGTGAAGATGTCACAATAGTTTATTATCTAAACTAGCCTCGTTAATTCGTTGTATTTTCGTCACGTAACGAAATAATAGGTATTTTTTCATTGGTCATTATTGTACAACTATGTTTTAGTTAGTCCATCTGTTAGAGTGAACATTTATATAGCCCGTCTCTGTCTCTCTATACCTTTCACTCTTTCTCTATATTTCTATTTATACCTTTCACTATTTCTCTCTCTTTAATCCTTTAACTCTTTCACTCTCTTTCTTTCTATACCTTTCAGCTTTTCACTCTATACCTTTCATTTTATTCTCTCAATACGTTTAACTCTTTCTGTCTTTCCATCTACACCTCCACTCTTTATCTCTCTCCCTTCTCTTTCTCCCCTCTCTCACTTTCGATTTCTCTCCCCTTCTTACTTTCCCATCTCTTTCTCTCTCTCCCACTCCCGCCTGTAACAGACAGTGAATAACAGAAGAGGCAACAGCGATGGACAATTCAACGATTTCGGACAGGCAGAAGTCAAATGGAATATAAATACGCCACAAAATAAAACCAGATCGGGAAAACAGCCTTCAATGGTTAGCACAGACTTGTTGAACCAGAATGCCGCTAACGAAGTGTGTTATAAAGAGCCGCTAAGCCCCGGCAGTAGAAATAAAATACTGGATGCAGAATACCCCAGAAAGTTGCTAGAGGCGTTGTCCATCCAGACTGTGGCCGGCGCTTGCAAATTACCAGACGACTAGTTTACCGGGGATAAATTGATATTCGGCAAGCTAACGAGAGATCACATACGATAGAAACAAATTGTGTAACGGACTCTGGGAAGCACGCTAATGGGGAGCCAGCGTTTCATTCGGAGATGTGAGATACTGAGGCCATTGAAAGTAGCGAGAAACGAATAACTGAGATAGCTGCCCAGGTAATTAAATACAGCAATGAGGTAAAGACAAGAATTTCTACTCTGTGATAAAAGACTGAACGCGGAAAAAGAAGTAAAGTTAGTGAGAAATTTCTTCCCGTGGAAAGATGTCTGGCAGAAACAGTTTGATTCTGATGTCAAGATAGACTGACTCTTTGTATGATTGGCAAAGAGTGAAGAAATGGGTTGGGTTTGAGTTGAGATCACACTGAGAAAACACTTTTTCAGAGAGTCAAAGTCTGGAATCTGACCAGAACAATAGCCCAGGATAGGGCTCAAAGACGTAAGCTCCGGATATTTGTCCATGGCTTGTAGCATTTAGAGTTTTTGAGATTACACTAAGACGATATGAAACTGTTGAAGAACTAAACTATAACATAGAATGTGGGATTAGCTAATGAAATAACATTCTGGTACTTGGTCCTGATAACACAAATAGATGCAAAATCATAGATACGAAATTAGCTATAGAAGTAGAATGAGAAATGTGGACTGTTTTTGAACCATGAAAATATTTCACGTGTTGTAGGCATAAGCCTTATCTTATGATTGCTAGAGGCCGTAACCATTGAAGTTGAGAACTTATATTGATGTAATAAAAGATTTATATGTGAATAGGACTTATTGATGAGTTACAATCACTTATATAAGTCAGATAGAGTATAGACAGAGTTACTAGAGTATAGATAGAGTTACTAGAGTATAGATAGAGTTACTAGAATATATATATATATATATATATAGAGTTACTGCAAGTACCGCCAGTGAAGAAGGCATCATATTTATATATATATATATATATATATATATATATATATATATATACTACACAAATCTCACAAAATCTTCCTCTCTGTCTCTTCCCATTCTCTCTGTCTCTCTCTTCTCCCTCTCTGTCTCTTCCCATTCTCTCTGTCTCTCTCTTCTCCCTCTCTGTCTCTTCCCATTCATTCTGTCTCTCTCTTCTCCCTCTCTGTCTCTTCCCATTCATTCTGTCTCTCTCTTCTCCCTCTCTGTCTCTTCCCATTCTCTCTGTCTCTCTCTTCTCCCTCTCTATCTCTTCCCATTCTCTCTGTCGCTCTCTTCTCCCTCTCTGTCTCTTCCCATTCTCTCTGTCTCTCTCTTCTCCCTCTCTGTCTCTTCCCATTCTCTCTGTCTCTCTCTTCTCCCTCTCTATCTCTTCTCATTCTCTCTGTCTCTCTCTTCTCCCTCTCTGTCTCTATCTCTTCCCTCTCTCTATGGCTCTAATTACGTGGTTATGCTTATTATTTGGTATGTTTGCTTATGTCTTGCTTGTGTGTTTCATTTCTTGTGAAAAGTTCTGGACATGTTCCGACTTATTCAGGATCATAGATGGGACTGTGGTTCAGGTAAAAGAGGGATGTTCATAGATTAGTCAACAATCGGCTGGGGGAGAGAGAGGGGAATGAACACTTTGACAAGAGGGAGGGTGAAACAAAAGTTAATATCAAGAATAATGTTTTTTGAACATATATTGAATTACGTTACTGGAAAACAATCTTAACCAATGCAACCTTCGTGCCTGTGGTCCAGCGATTAGACCACACCTAGTTGCTGCTCACAGAGCAGCTGATTTGGCATAGTGTATGCAGCACGTGAATTGTCGACGCGCATTGTGTGCTAAAGTTATTTTTATGGATAAGCCCCGATGTATCTTACAGCCTACATATGGACGAATCAGAGTACGGATGCATCGTGGTGAACGCTTTAGTGATGGTGCAGTTATGTTTGGTGATGGTGCAGTTATGTTTAGAACGCTTTAGTGATGGTGCAGTTATGTTTAGTGATGGTGCAGTTATGTTTAGTGATGGTGCAGTTATGTTTAGAACGCTTTAGTGATGGTGCAGTACTTGAACGTAACCAATATTGTTGGATATCAATGATGATGTGGGGAGGCATTATTGTACTCCACAAAACCCTCCTCTATCACGTTATTTGAACATTGAATAGTGACCGCAACCAGGACGAGATTCTACTGCCTCCTGTCATCACTGTAGTGAAAGTTATTGCATACAACACAGTACATAGAGATGATAACTTAGAATCTCACAGTACATAGAGATGATAACTTAGAATCACACAGTACATAGAGATGATAACTTAGAATCACACAGTACATACTGATGATAACTTAGAATCACACAGTACATAAAGATGATAACTTAGAATCACACAGTACATAAAGATGATAACTTAGAATCACACAGTACATAAAGATGATAACTTAGAATCACACAGTACATAAAGATGATAACTTAGAATCACACAGTACATAGTGATGATAACTTAGAATCACACAGTACATAGAGATGATAACTTAGAACCACACAGTTCTAGTAAGGTAAATACATTCGTGGAAACAAACGCGGCTTTAATAGCTCGGATTGGCCTGCAAACAATCCTGATATGAATCCAATAGAGCGTCTTTGGGACTACGAAAACTGACGCTTATCTTTGTCCTCGGACACCCGGGTGTGGAGGGAAATGAACGTGTCGACCTATTAGTTTGCCTTGTCACATAACAGATGGGCAACCTATGGACCGAGCAGCTGAACTCATTGCTCTTAGTGAGTATGCATGATCAGAGGATTTTTAGAAAAATGAACATGAATCAATATCGAGAATGCGCGAATTTAGAGTAAAGCTGGGCCATGGCTCGTAGAAAACTCCTGAAAAGATTTTATAAAGAGCAATGAACCAATATATAACATAAACCATCAGCCGTTATACTATGAGAGATTTACCGAATCGGATATCTGAACACTTATGGACATATTGGGTGACGAAGAGGATAATCAACATACCTAATGCCTAATATTTGAGGCTGGCTTGGGCGATGAGTTAAGGAAGATGAGACAACTTCTGCAATTCTACATGAACTGCTTCTGATACATCAGTGGTAGACAGTGTTCCCGTGTTTAACCCAACCATTTCCATTTGACAGCGATGCCTGGCATGTATCGCAATCAATGGTGACTGTTTACATTTGTTGATAATCTCAGAAATCTTCAAAATGTGGGATGTGTAGTTTAATGTGCTGTCATTTTTACACACGTTAATGATATGGTAATGACATAAAGTGTTGATTGTAACTGACAAGCTTGTCATGCTATACTGTGAAATACTGTTCTGTTATTTTTGTTTCTTTCGTCTGTGCGACCATCTAAAATGTGGTCCTAAGTGTTTGAAATGTGTATTTATGTATTTATATGTATAAGGTGAGTAAGAAAGAAAGAGAGAGAGAGAGAGAGAGAGAGAGAGAGAGAAATAGGTGAAAATGTGACAATATTAGTATTGCGAACCCTGTAAGTAACAAAATAATGATACAAATATTTTGACAACATAAAATTAGAATAAGAGTTGATACGAATCATAAATTTAATAGAAAAGAGAAGAGGCGAATTATTATTCTAATACACAGACTACTTTAATCTGTTCAAGTTTCTACACATTAAAAATAAAACACTGTCTCTGGGATCAAACACAGAAAAATTGTAGTAAAAATAAGTTCAAATGGCGTACCCATAACGAAATGAGCTAATGCGCATTGATAACTACGGACGAAACGTAGCTCTTTTATATTACTTCTGCTGTACTCCAATCACAACCGTTATTGACGATCGATTTTAAGAATAGAAAAGCTGATGTGAAAGTTTTCTGTCATCACATCATAGACAAATGTATAAAAGAAATGTAGGCAAACTGATAAAAGAACAGTGAACCTGTTAAAACAGAGTAATCATCGAATGAATTGAAAATGCATTATTATTTCTAGAACTACCATTTGATTTATTTATTTGACCTTGTATAATGACCAACCAATCATATTAATGGGCAGCTTTGCCAGACTACAGCACAGTAATCACCACCTTTAAAAATTGTTCAAAACCGTCAGCACTTATCATTTAACTTAATTTATAAACGTGCCATATTTCGTCTGTATTCGTCATGTAGTTTAGGAGTCTATAGCGAACAACACAGACGGAGTTGTGCATTTATATATATATATATGTATATATGTATATATTTATATACAGTGACTACTCTATGACTTGCATGAACAGAAGACATACCAACGTCAACATAATTCAATCTAGCCTTTTTCTATTCAATCTCGAGCATTGTTTTGGTTAGCGTTGTCGGGATACATCCAGGCGACACAAACTATATAAATAGTGACCATAGAAACTCAAAGTAATAATTGTTTTAAAACATCACGTAAAAAAGCTGATTCTGCTTTGGTTTGATTCTGTTGTTAGGTCTTAAGTTAGTGATTGGTCGCTCCTGAACATAATGCACTTAAGATATTTCGAAAACAAATTTGTATTATGAAAAACAATACATTTTATTACAGACATAAGAAAGTTCATCAACCCAACAACATCTGTAGCAGGCAAGAACTAAAAACGGGAAGTTAGTTTACCAAGTCGATTCTCGACAAATCCTACAAGACTTGAGTTGTTGAACTGTGGTAGAATTCTAGACTAGCTTATTACTGTAATTTGTACAACTTGAATCGTTTGCATGAGCTTTATTGGATAACAACATACAAATCTGACTGAAATAATACAGTTTAGATATATTAAATAAATACAGTGTATGTTAAAATTCAACAATTACCTGTCAGATATATAAAATACAAGACTTTGCAGCTTTGGTAACAAATCACAACAACAATCCACAATATTACTGTATTAATAAGGAGACTGGTTACTCCAACCTTGACCACTTTCTGCTGTAGCTTCCGGGGTCAGGATTTCGAATTCAGATAGAAAAGATTATGTCGAAGATTTTCAAATCCTGAGCAACAGAAAGTACATCTAGCTCCAGTAGGTGGGTTTTATGTACGGATTAGTCACAAGGTCGTGTGAGTTTTTGTTTTGTGCGATGAATGAGATGATTTGTTTTTGTGTAATTTGACTGTGTGATTTATCTATTCTTGATGTTTCTACAGTCAGTTATTTGGTTACAGAAAAACAGTTCCAGAGAATTGAGTGAGTTATACGGCTTGGGTCTCTAGTTACATAATGTGCTACGGATCAAAGACTTAAATGGTGAGGAG
The DNA here is from genome assembly GCA_034231615.1 of Meghimatium bilineatum. NCBI lineage: Eukaryota > Metazoa > Mollusca > Gastropoda > Stylommatophora > Philomycidae > Meghimatium > Meghimatium bilineatum. The sequence goes on from CM067320.1 coordinate 84,736,558, forward strand.
GATTGACTTTGTTGTACACAGATTACCCCATATGTACTCTTTCTCTCACGACGAAGAGGCATATCGACAACCGAAAGTACACATCATAGCGCACGTAAATCTTGATTCTTGATTACGAACACGCGTTACAGCACAAGGGGTATTCCCGTATATGCTCTGCTTGCCGTTCCGTCAGCCATCTAAAAGTGTTCAAGCTTAGTATCCCAGTCAGTTGCTGATTGCGCGTTCTTCTGATCTTTCCGGAGATTTCAGTACTTTCTCCCATCGCATCTAGTCACTCCTATTTCTACCATTCTCTGATAGTGCATTGTCACGTTCGACTTCCTCTTCGTCTTCTCGTAGAGTATCCATGACTGCTCTAATCAATTCAACCCTGTCTCTTCTTATCTCGGTTCCGTTCTCCAAGGCTTTACCAGTCAACACATTGGCTCTTTCGTTTCCTCTGACTGCAACATGACATGGACAGTAGATCCATAAAATGCTCTGAGATTTGTTGAGAAGAATGACCCATTCAGTTCTGATCATTCATTTTCCTATCTTGCGCATCATACTTTGAGAGTCCGATAGAATCACTGAGTCTGTTGGTGGTTGCGTCGCCAGCCAAGTCAGAGCTGCTATCACTACGTAAATCCGTAGCATTAAGGGATAATCCCAGGGATCTTCGAATAAATCCAAAATAAACATAAAGGTGGAGGGCAGGATTCGAACCGGCGACCTCTTCAGCACAAAACAAAACTGCTTAACCACTGAACCAGAAATGATTATGATGCTGTTCCTCCTTCGCTAGTGAAGATGAGCATGGCACGAAAAAACTATACAATGTTGTGAACAAATAGAAAAGCAAAAAGATCATTTATTGTTGCCTAATTTGGTTTTGGCTCGCAGAGTGCCCAATGTGTCCGATTCGTTCCAGAAATGATATATTTCAGCGCGTGGAGGCGTGTAGAGGGTCCTGAGTAGGAGCGTTTTGAGATGTTTCCTTCGGTTTCTGTCGCTTGTAAATTGCCCGTAATGTTCTTTCTTTTTTCAAATTTAGTGATGTCATCAGTGGATCTTGGTGTGCCAAGCTGAGCGATCAAGGACTGTAGACTCCCAGGAGCAAAAATAAATGCTACAGTGCTTGAGAGAGTTCTCTAAGTGATTCTTAACGCACATTTTCTGCCCTCCGCTTAACGTTTAAACGCCAGAAATATACACAGGTCTGACATGGATTTGCGATAATATGTCAAAAGATGTATTGCATGTTTACTTAGTTGCAGAGCGATTCGATACTGCTAGAACGGACCGGGTTCAATTCCCGTCAGCTGTAAGAATTATTTTCATTTGTCTTCATGCTTCCTACTTGAATTTACTTGTATAAGATATTATTTGAAGCAACATTGTTCTGTCTCTGTGTTATTTATGTTTACAAGAAGGCCTTTAGGTCCTTGTGTACGAATATGCATGTTCTGTGTTTGTGTTCCTGAGGATACTTTAATACTTGTACGGGATGTTCGTTGATGTTGTAATAGTCCTTGTTTCGATTGGTCTGTTCTCAGTGACTTGAGTACACAGGCTGAAAGTCTTGACGAGATCACATCTTTTTTTTGAGGATGTGGTTGGTCAAGTACGGAAAACCTGTTTACTTGTGTCGCAAAACGATTCGGTGCTGCTAGAACGGACTTGGTTCAATTCCCGTCAGCTGTAAGAATTATTATCATTTATTCTCATGCTTCCTACTTGAATTTACGTGTACTCGATTTCTCGCAGGCTGCAGTTCATAGAATAGAACTTAGTTGTGTCACTATTTGATGTGCGCAAATGGCCCGACTTTTCTGTCTTCGGCGGTATGTATAATGCAATTTATGTCTAGCGCTTGATATTGCCAATCCGTGATTTTCTCTGCCTCCCCCACCTCTCCTTCTACCCTCCTTATAACTAGCCTGCAAGATTGTTGTAGACAGGAAGTCGTGTCCGGGACATGCCTATACAACATCAGATTGTCTAACTGTTGTTACCATAGTTATTCTAGGAATCATGCATACCGATTTTATCTCAATTGTGACATATTTTTCTGTTGCATAATCTTCATAGGACAACAGTTGTATATGTCCATACAATTTATATTCACATAACTATATCCTTCTCTTTGTGTCTTATCTTCTTGATTCTTGATTATGGACAACCTCATAACTCTATTTTATGGACAACCTCAGGTCTTACCATATGTGTCCAACTCTCGTATCCATACACGGTGATAGAAAACTTTAAAGTCTGTTCAGAAATTCGAGCCCACCTTTTTTTCAAATATTTCTAAATATTCTTGTTTAGAAACTAGTATGGCGGCACACAGTACGTTCCCATAAGTGCTCTTGTGTCCATTCCAGCAGCCATCCAAGAGTGTGTAGTCAAAGTTCGCAGTCAGATGTTGATTATTATGTGATCTTCGTAACTTTCCAGAGAGGACACGCTCTGTCCTCTCACCCCCTGGCTATCTCCATATCTGTCATTCTTTGCATGTGCATGTTCTCAACGTCAACATCCAAACATATTTCATGTATCAAAATCATTTTTGCCATGTAATCTTGAAATAAAAAGTAATACATACAAGCATTAAAATGGGTTAACAATGATGTCGTGAAGACTAGGAATGATCTATGTCTTTGCCATTTCCCTATGTTTCATAAATAATGTGTGTGTAGAAAATACATTACAATATAGTATTCGTTATTTTGTTTTTGTCATACAGAAACACACCACTGTTACCATAGTTAGTTAGTTATTCCTCTATGGCCAAAGACGGCACATAAGGCGGATGCCATAGATGTCCATCTCTCGTTTCATTGCAATTAGCGTTAGATCATCATTGTTTCTGATACCGGTGGCGAAACGTTCCTTTGTAATAGTTCTACATAAAGTTTCTTTTGGCCTTCCTCTTTTCTCTTGCCCTTTGGTGACCACATCAAAGCTTGACAGGGGAGTCTTTCAGTATCCATTCGTAGCGCGTGTCCAATGTAATTCCAGCGATGCTTTCTAATATAGGTGGATACATATTCTTGTTTTGATTCTTGTCTGACAACTGTGTTTGATTTGAAATCTGACAAACGTATGTTCAGTAGCCTTCTAAGACATTTATTTTCAAAGGTGTTTAGTCTTTGCTCTAATTTTGATGTTGCTTTCCAACGTTCGCATCCATATGTTAATGTTGGAATTATGCAGGAGTTGAAGATTTGGAGTTTTGTGTTATTTCTTAGTATATATTTGATAGTTTATTGAATGAGTTATCAGCCAGTCCAATACGGTGTGATATTTCTGTTGATGAATCTCCTGTTGTTGATAGCTTGCTGCCAAGGTATGTGAAGTTGTTGACTTTTTCAAGAGTGTTGTCGTTTAGTTTGATGTTCGTTGGTTTGTTGGTAAGGTCAAATATTTTTGTTTTGGATATGTTGATTTCAAGCCCAAGTTGTGAAGAGAATAATTGAAGGCTGTTTATTATTTCTTGGGAATCTTTGTGAGTTGAGCTAATAGTTACTGTAGTGGTGGGTGGTTTATTAATTACTATCAGTTTTTATTGGGAGAATGTCATGTAAAATTTCACGCAAAATGTCTTGTAAATGGCGCCATCAACCAACACATGACATGTTTGCGCTATATATCATGTCACATGTGACAAATATTTTTTTCCCAGAACATAATCTTTCTTATGTGAGTTGTGAACTCCTCACGAAACTTGACCAGTTTCCCTACCTCTGACTGTGTCATCTTTAAGCACTCCGATATGTCTGTTGTACATATTCTTCTTGGTTGACCTCTATCTTTGTTACCATCTGCCATGGCCACTAATACGAGTCTTTAAATGACACTGTGTCTGTTTATATATTCAAATAATCCCAGTTTTCTTAGTATAATGGTAAGAATTTAGTCATCTTCCAAATCATACTTCTCACTTCTTGGTTTGATCATTTTTTTCGTTTGTGATTTTATCACAATGTTTCTGTAACATTTCATCTCTAAACCTAGTATTTTCTTTGATGATTGAGTTACACAGATGTGATCATCATAACAATAATTAGACACGTCTCGTGTAGATTGATGTTATGCAATAGATTAAATTAATATCAATGTGGTCGTAGGCACAACTACGGATTAAACATCAGTTTTCTAGCACTAAATGCCGCACTCTTGATTTTCCACAATAAGGGGACACGTGCAGCATTCTTGATTTCTGATTGAAATGTTATGGATATGATTACAGCAATCAACAATTTTACAAAAGAATACGATTTCATTCAAGTTTTATATTACGTGCAAAACAACTTTATTTTAAAGCCATTTAAACATATATTTTAGTTTCATTCTTTGTGTTGTCTCAAGGGCGTCGAGGTATAGGGGATGATATCTAACGGTGGTCAAGCAGTTTTCCAGGATTGCAAGGACAATTCTTTAAAAAATATTCTTTCTGAAAGATTGTATGAGATGAATCTTAAATATAAAGTCTGACTTCACTACTTGGCACAAGGAACACGAGAGACAAAAGTATACACCCTGGAAATTAACAGAGATGTATGCAATGAAAATAATCCTTAAATAATCAATGCCAACTTATATTCGAGATGGTGAAGTTACCAACTCCTACATTAGAGATGGTGAAGTAACAAACTCCTACATTAGAGATGGTGAAATTATCAACCCCTACATTAGAGATGGTGAAGTAACAAACTCCTACATTAGAGATGGTGAAGTTATCAACCCCTACATTAGAGAAGGTGAAGTTATCAACCCCTACATTAGAGATGGTGAAGTAACAAACTCCTACATTAGAGATGGTGAAGTTATCAACCCCTACATTAGAGATGGTGAAGTAACAAACTCCTACATTAGAGACTGGTGAAGTAACAAACTCCTACATTAGAGATGGTGAAGTAACAAACTCCTATATTAGAGATGGTGAAGTTATCAACCCCTACATTAGAGATGGTGAAGTTATCAACCACTACATTAGAGATGGTGAAGTTATCAACCCCTAGATTAGAGATGGTGAAGTAACAAACTCCTACATTAGAGATGGTGAAGTTATCAACCCCTACATTAGAAATGGTGAAGTAACAAACTCCTACATTAGAGATGGTGAAGTAATCAACTCCTACATTAGAGATGGTGAAGTAACAAACTCCTACATTAGAGATGGTGAAGTAATCAACTCCTACATTAGAGATGGTGAAGTTACCAACTCCTACATTAGAGATGGTGAAGTTACCAACTCCTACATTAGAGATGGTGAAGTAACAAACTCCTACATTAGAGATGGTGAAGTAACAAACTCCTATATTAGAGATGGTGAAGTAACCAACTCCTACATTAGAGATGGTGAAGTTACCAACTCCTACATTAGAGATGGTGAAGTAACAAACTCCTACATTAGAGATGGTGAAGTTACCAACTCCTACATTAGAGATGGTGAAGTAACAAACTCCTACATTAGAGATGGTGAAGTTACCAACTCCTACATTAGAGATGGTGAAGTTACCAACTCCTACATTAGAGATGGTGAAGTAACCAACCCCTACATTAGAGATGGTGATATTATCAACCCCTACATTAGAGATGGTGAAGTTATCAACCCTACATTAGAGATGGTGAAGTTATCAACCCTTACATTAGAGATGGTGAATTAACCAACCCCTACATTAGAGATGGTGAAGTGACCAACCCCAAGCCCTTTAATCTACGGTTTGTATCCGGGAGTTTGTTCATAGTGTCAGGCTACAATATCATCATAATACCAGACATCACATTATCAGACATCATATTACCAGACATCACATTACCAGACATCACCTTATCAGACATCACAATACCAGACATCACATTACCAGACATCACAATACCAGACATCACATTACCAGATATCACATTACCAGACATCATATTATCAGAAATCACATTGTCAGACATCACAATACCAGACATCACATTACCAGACATCACATTAAGAAACATCACAATACCAGACATCACATTACCAGACATCTCATTACCAGACATCTCATTACCAGACATCACATTACCAGACATCACATTGCCAGACATAACATTGCCAGACATGACATTACCTGACATCACATTACCAGACATCACATTACCAGACATCACATTACCAGACATATTCATTTAGTGTTGTCATAATCTCAGTATGGAAAAAGGTTTATCGTATTACCAATTGTTAATAATTATTGTCTAGTGATTGACAGTGGCACAGTTGTGTGTTCAGAATGTGCTTATAAAATCGTTTCCAACGTAAAATATTGAAGCTAAACAAGTTTTCAATTTTTTTCTATCAAATTTTCTATATATAATGTCTATATTATAAAAACTTCACAAGTGAAATTTTACAGAATAATGGCAGGAATAGGAAAGTAATTAGTTCTATTAAAATATGAACAGCATACATGGGCAAGACAATACAAATATTGCTGAGAAATATTAACATGATTAATGATGAGAAAATTAAAATGCGTATTTAAACAATTTGCATTTGATGAATGAACGCTTACAAATGTGGCGAATTTTTCCACGGGAAACTTCAGAAATATTAGTTCGCGTAATATTTAATATTGATTTTCTTATTAATGACAAACAATTATCGTTATTGATCACATTTACGAACACAAGACAGATGCGGAAACTAAAATATGTTAGAATGACAATACAAATGAACTTTTTCCACTGCATATAATTTTAATGAAATTGCATTGTAAAATAGTAAAAAATAACCATCAATGTAGTCTTTAACAAGTAACATGATGAACATTGTACGCATTAAGTATATATATGTGGCAGATATACATGCCTGGGTACTACTGGGCCTATGGTAAACAGGCAAACGCCTGTGTAATGCCATGGCTGGAAATAGGAAAAAAAATAATGGCAACACTGTTACCACAATGTATATCGGAAGTGCCAGTATGAATGGAACTGGCTCAAATTCCGTATAATACATTCTGATTTCTTGTTTCGTAAACCTCCAGTAGAATGTCCTCTTATCTGTTGCTGCACACGTGAACATGTCAATAGGCTACGGGTACAAAACATTGTATATTACTAAGATTATCTACTTAGAAGATCGTGATGGCTGGACTACCAGAACCACCACCTCCATATATTTGAAAACACAGCTTTGATCTAACTATTGAATATACTTCATTGAAAGAACGGACCTCCTAATGATGGGTAATTGTGCATTTTTTTTTAAAGTGATAAAACGTTAGTATGATAGAATGATATCAAAATAAAACGTAACTGCGATTACACAGTAAAATATACATATGCCACTATGAGAAAATATAACTGTTATACCATGGTAACACATGAATATGATATCATGATAAATCATAACTTAGAAATGATGATAAAATATAACGCTAGTATGATGATAAAAGATAACTATGACACCATGATAAAACACAACTATAATACCGCGACAGAACATAACTATGATATTATAAACAAACATTATGTTGATATCACGATAAAACATAACTATGATATATTATGGAGAAAGCTGAGTAAATACAAACAACAAAAACCCTGAGATATATAACAATACAGAAGTCTAGTAGATAATGAAACACGAATTATTGGTATTTCATTGAAAGGAAACTGATAGTCTGAGAGAATTGGTTGACCCTCGGACACATAAGGCATATTGAGAAATATGAGATTGCACAGAAACATCAGTCCTAGATTGATTATCAATAACCGCGGGAAATTTTGTGTAATGAAATCAAGCAAAGACAGAGAGATGAAAATATATCAAGGAGGCACCCATGCTAGATAGAATGAGGCTTACACTGTAGAACAAGATGGATATCGATAATAGGTTCATTTTCATGTCTACGGTATAACAAAGAAGTTACGAAGTGTTACACGTTTGGAAAACACATACAATGTTACACGTTTGGAAAACACATACAATGTTACACGTTTGCAAAACACATACAATGTTACACGTTTGGAAAACACATACAATGGAAACAATAGTTTTGTAACAAGTGGGTGAACCTGAAACTTTTTGTTTAGCATATCGGTGCCCTCACAGTTACCCAAGAAATTGAATCCAATAATTGTATGTTTGGACTAGTGACGTGGCAATATTCTGCATTCGGAGGCCGCGTGGCGCAGTGGTTAGCGCACTGTCTTCGCATATGAGTGGTTTTGGGTTCATTCTCCAGTTGAGGGGAAATGTTTTAGGGATCGCAACAGCTCCCTGGTCGATCCAGCCTTAAATGGGTACCGGAATAATCCGGGAAGTAAAGACTGCGAGGGAAAGGAAATGGCTACCGCCCTCATTTGCAGAGTCACTGAAATGTGAAAACGCTAACATCTCACACCCCTGCGGCATTAATAAATGTTATGGGTAACTTTACTTACTTATTCTGCATTTACATGTATGTTTCCCAGTATGCTTATAATAATTTGTAGAACTCCATTTTTACGTATTGTCACGAGTTACATAACGGATAACAGTTTTACTGCAGTCCTTATGACAGTTATTGAATGTAAAGATATTATTTTAACCTCCAATTAAACAATCTGAGAATATAACAAACATTGAATATCAGAAAACTTGACTCTTCAAAAAGGTAAACAAATCTTGACCTCTTCACATAAACGACAATATAAACAGTAGAGAACTGAATGCTACAACATATGAATGTTTCTAAATGTCTCGGAAATGATTTCACTGTTCATTATCAAATAATCTGGCTATTGTCTCTTCATGTCTGCATGTTTACACACATGATATGCCAGATAGAAACATTTGTTTATGTGAGAATAAAGTTCATTTATTATATCAATTTCCGCAGAATTTCAAACCAGATTTTGCTCATTAACCTCTCACACACATATTATTCCGTTAATAACGTGTTGATCTTATACAGTTGTTTTACATAATACTGCGTTTATCAGTTGATAAAGATGTCATTTATTTTGGGGAAAAAATACTTTTATTATTACTCAGTGCCATTAATAATGGTCACCATATATATAAGTGATTCTGACCAGCAAAAATGTCGCATATTATGCAATCCTACCTGGTATTACATCACTTTTGTGTATAAAAATCGTATATCTGATTAAATTGTGTTATTAGTATTGCATTTTTCCTTCTCATAAGTATCTTTGTAAGAAATGACCAGGACATGTGTCAACAGTGCGAATAATTTCTGTTATATAATTGGGAAAGGAATATCAGAAAAATAAAAGATGGACTCTGAAATATACAAGCATCTCCTCTGCAATACGTGCGGTACCGCACAGCGATGCCATACCAGTTCCCCACAGGCCAGAATCATTTTCAGCTCTTCCGATGACGAAGTAGAGGATATTTCTGTGCCATCAACCTCAAAAAATCCAGAATTTGAACAAACTATATCTACAAAACCGCACTTAATAACCCAAAGTGAACTGAATGATCTTGTAAGACATCTGAGTTTATTTAAGAACAAGTCGGAGCTTCAGAGTTTTAGATTACCCAGTAGAATAGTCTAGCAGAAGATTTGAAAATTTATGTGTTTTTAGGAACCGTCAGAAGCCGCTTACTAAGTTATTATTTTTTTTAAAAGTTGACCTGTCTATGTGCCATATCATTTCTGGTTTAATGGCAGCTATCAATATCAATTACAACTCGGAAGAGAGGGGGCGTTTCATTGATTCTTCCAAGACAAGTCTTAACGCTGTTTTTCTAAATATTGGTAAAGTTTAATCGTCAACTCCAGGTGGTCATTCATTTCATGTGAAAGAAACGTATGAAAACATTCAACAACTTTTGAAGTGTATAAACTACTATCATCATCATTGGTCACTATGTGGGGACTTAAAATGGGAGCTCTTTTGATTGGACTACAGGATGATGTTCACACTTCCGGTAAAATGACGTGAAGTTACAGCATTTGTGACCACAAATGGAAGTCCATTTCAATGTTTCAGGATTATTCGCATGGAATATGTGGTTTCTTTCTGTTTGCATGGAATATGTGGTTTCTTTCTATTCGCATGGAATATGTGGTTTCTTTCTATTCGCATGGAATATGTGGTTTCTTTCTATTCGCATGGAATATGTGGTTTCTTTCTATTCGCATGTAATATGTGGTTTCTTTCTATTCGCATGGATTATGTGGTTTCTTTCTATTAGCATGGAATATGTGGTTTCTTTGTGTATGTGTTAGTTAGAGATCGCGGTGTAGCCATGTGAATTTCCTGATACAACACTGAGACAGGATTAGCAAACCGTCAGCGAGCACAATGAGTAAAATGAAGAGTATTCTGAAAACGACTACTAATATTCAATAAAACCCATAACCCTTCATGGTCGTAGGGGTACCACATTGGATGCTTCAGCACACAGACTCCTCCAGCGAATTCTATCCTCAGCGATGCGGATGAGTGTAGAAATATCTAGCCCTGTCCATTCCTTGATGTTGTCTGTCCATGTCTGTATTTGTCCTCCTCTGCTTCTTCCACCCTCGACAGTTCCCTGCGGTATTGTTTTTGAAAAGGAATCGTGTCTGCATACATGTCCGAACCATGCTAGTTTTCGTCGTTTCACTATTGAAAGCAATGGCTCCTGGACACCTGCACACATCTCTACCTTATTTCTTACGTACACATTGGTCTTATGTTCCCTATAGGAAATTCGTAGAATTCTTCTGTAGCATTTATACTCGAAAGCCTGTAATCTTCTCTCCATGTCCGCAGTGAGTGTCCAACTCTAACAACCATACAACACAACGGAAAGCACCAGCGATCTATACAGTTTGATTTTCACTCCAACACTGATGTTGCTTTTCCAAATCACAGTTAGCCTTGACAAGGACGCTAAAGCCATCTCCAGCCTTATTTTTAGTTCTGCTTTTTTTTACCATCGCTGCATATACTGGATCCGAGGTATTTGAAGGTATTCACCTCCTCAAGCTTATGTCCATTCATCATGATATTAGTCTGGTTTTCTGTGTCTCTACTGTTTACCAAGATTTTGCTTTTATCTGAATTGATTTCCATTCCGTACTTGCTGGTAACTTTTTCTAACTTTGATGTTAATTCTTGCAATGATTGTTCTGACCCAGCTATAAGATCAATATCATCAGCGAAACGCAAGTTGCAAATAGGGCGACTTCCAATCGATATAGACGTGTTGTAGTCATGCAATGTCTCTTGTATGATGTGCTCTAAGTATATGTTAAAAAATACTGGGGACATTATGCATCCCTGTCGAACTCCCATAGTTGTATTGAAGAAATATCCAATTGTATTGTGTGACAAGACAGCACTATTTGCATTTTCGTACAGAGCTTCAATAATGTCTATAATTGTGGTGTCAAAATTAAATTTCCTCAGTACGTGCCACAGACCATCATGCCAAACACGATCAAAGGCCTTTGTAAAGTCAATGAAGTTGTGGTATAGATCACGCTGGTGCTGAATATGTTTTTCGATTAGTGTTCGGATGTTAAATATTTGTTCAACAGTGCTTCTATTTGCTCTGATGCCAGCTTGTTCTTCTGCAATTATTTCTTCTGACTTGTGTTTCATTCTGTTAAGTAGTATTTTGAGCATCACTTTACTGGGGTGTGTTATAAGGCTAATTGTTCTGTAATTTGTACACACTTTCAAATTTCCTTTCTTGGGAATTGATATTATTAGTGATTGTGTCCACTCAGTGGGCCATTGTTTTGTGTTCCATATATTTTGATCATAATATTTACTACATTAATGCCCCCTTATTTCAACAATTCTGCTGGAATGTTGTCTATACCAGGTGACTTCCCTCCTTTCAATGTTCGTATGGCCTCTTTTATTTCATCTACTAGAATTTCTGCATTTCCTATTTCTCTGTTGTTTAGTTCAGAATTCTGTAATATCGTGTAGTCAGGATTACACTTGCAGTTATACAGCTCCTTGCAATACTCTGTCCATCTTTTCACTATATATGTTGTTTCATTGAGTATCTTTCCGTGTTTGTCTTGTATTGTAGATATCTTTGGTCTATTTGGCTGTGTTATCTTTCTTAGAGTGTCGTATGCTACCTTACTGTTTCCGCGTTTAATACCTTCATTGATGGTTTCGCATTTTTCCTCTAGCCACACTTCTTGTGCTTGTTTCATTTTCCTTTTGATGTTTTTGTTTATTTTGCTATATTGCCCTGACATTTCAGGGGCCTCTTTCTTAATCTTTTTCATTTCCCTCCGTTCGTCACACAATTTTAGGATGTCATCTGTTACCCAAGGTTTGTGTGTTATTCTTCTTGTCCCTAGTATTTCTGTTGCTGATTCTAATAAAGTTCCTTTCATGGTTTCTGTGAGAGAGTTAATATCTTCATTTACAAGGTTTAAAGCTGCAAATTTTCCTCCCACTGTTGCCTCAAATATCTCTGCTATTTCTGGATCTTTCAATTTTTCTAAATTAAATCTTAATCGTGTGCAGTATGTATGTCTGCTTTTGGAGCATGCCACGTTGTTCTTCTGGAAAGCTTGTGTGGGAATAATGTATTTGCAAGAGTAAATTTAAATTTATTGGCAAAATCCAATAGTCTTAGTTCTTGTTCATTCGTTTCTCCTGTTCCAAATTTCCCTACTGTACCGGCCCATTGGTCATAAGCATCAGGTCCTACTTTTGCGTTCCAATCGCCTAGTACTATTAATATATCTTTTTTGGGGATCTCCTTTATTGTGTCTTCTAGTGTTTCGTAAAATGCGTCTATTTCCTCTTCGTCATAATCGGCAGTTGGGGCATAAACTTGAATTATAGTGATATTTTTGGGTTTAGCTGCTACACGTATTGTTATAACTCTGCTGTTTATAGGGGTGCAACTAATGATAGATTTAACTTTCTCTTTGTTTACAATAAACCCCACTCCATGTTGGTGTTTTGTTTCATCTCCGCTATACCATATTTTGTGACCGTCATCCGTTGTTGTTTCACCAAATCCCGTCCACCTTACCACTGCCATGCCCATTATGTCCCATGTATACTTGTTTAATACGTGTGTAAGTTCGCTGACCTTTCCGCATGCGTATAGCGTGCGCACATTCCATGTGCCGATAACACAATTTTCGGTAAGTTTAAGAGCTTTGTTCTGTATTCTCTGTGTGTGATTATCCATTGTAGTATTTCAGTGGGCAAAAGGTTTAGCTAGTGGTGCCCATCTCCTCTCCAGCTGTCCTTCTGATGTGGTTATATGGATGTGTTTTCTCTCTCCATCTCCATTGCACTTTGCTGATGTTGACACTACATCACATTTGAACTTCGCGCTGAGCGCATCGCTACCAATTCACTAGGTCACAACCTTACTTCGTACGCATCCACATTAAGATTTCTAAACTTGATAATACCTTCACTATGTTGTTATCTTGTAATCCATTAACGAGTAACCTTCAAGATATTATCCCGAATTGACATATTTTCCACTGCACACTAATTCACTGAATATAATACATATAGTCCGTTCAGAATCGTTTGCCGAGATGTTATGATTTATAATTCAAAAAGTTCTTGATGATTTCACATGAATTTTGGCATACGTTGTTAAAATGTCCATGTCGCGAAAACATATGTGTTACTTGATGTCTAGCTGTAACGGTTATTTGAAAGCGGCGAATTCTTTTGATGTTTGCCCATGTAAATATTATTTCGACCATAAACAAAATATTTTACAGTAATCTAGTGCAATGATGACCCATAGGCGTGTCCAAAAAATTTTACATGGTGGCAGGTGTAAAAAAAATTTAAAATATATCTTTTGTTCGTAGAGTCAATTTGATATTGTTCCATGCTCTTGGTGTGAGTTTCACAAATGTTGTCGCTGCCTTTGAAATAAGTACATATATTTCTTCATGTAAGGAAATTTTGTCTGTAATAGTTGATCCAAGATATCTGAACTTCTGTATTGAATCAAGCGGGCTAATTTTTATAAGTAATGGTTGATGGTTTGCTTATAACATTTTTTTGAATTGCTTGGGTGGTATTGAGCAATGAAATGTTTTACAAATCAACTTGTAAATTTTGCAAATCAAACTTTTTTTAGTGTAGACTTAATCAGAGTAATGATCATTCATAATCAGACGAGTCAAATAGGTCGATTACTGTTTTCGGCTGAACAAACAACAAACCTTCCTTTTTCCAATATTCCTCTTCTTGGCGTAACACATGATCCTCACATTTCACCCAGTAGTCTTTATGTATATTTGATAGAGCCTGATTTGTAAGTGTCTCAATAACACATAATTTGAAAGTTGTATTTGTAGATGCTACGTGTCCTTTAACTTTTGCCCAAATTAGCTCTATAGGATTTAAGTGTGCATGATATGGAGGTAGTCTCAAACATCTATGACCATGTTCTTCAATTAACTTGTCTATTTTAAATATCTTTGTTCGTTGTGTCTGTTTTACAAGGTTAAGCAATTCGGGTTTCAAGTACCTGTCGGTAAATGGTATGTGTTCTTTTATGAGCCACGTTTTGATTGCATCTTTTGTACTTGATGATGTTGGGATTCTATCTTCTACGTTCACTACGTTATGGTATGAAGCATTGTCCATTATCAGACAAGAAGGTCTATCTAATATTGGAAGAATACTTTTTTCGATCCAGTCTTCGAATATGTGCCCATTCATTTCGGAGTGGTAGTCTCTATTGTCAATGGATTTTGAAATGAAAATTAGATGAGCATTCTGCAACAACCCATTATGTCTGCTACCTGCATGTGCAACTATCAAACGTTGCCCTTTACTACTTGGTACTGATCTTTTAATACTTCCATCTGCTAACTGCCATTCCTTTTCATTTGTATGATGAGCGTTGATCCAAGTTTCATCTAAATACACAATATCATAACCATTCTCGCGCATTCCCTTCACTTCACGTAAATACTTGCTTCTAAGAGCTACCAGATGTGGCTTTTCACAAATAATGTTTTTTCCACCAGCATACTTTCTAAAGGTGAAGCCTGCATTTCTTACAGTTTTCCATAATAAAGTTTTTGATATTTCAATGTCGTTATTAGTTTTCAGCCAAATCTTCAACTTTCTAAGTGTCACTTCTTCGTTTTTATCAAACATTCTACATATTTCTCTTTTTACTAGGTCCTTATCGAAACTGTCTATCTTTTCTTTCCTTCCTTGCTTTCGTGAATTTGTTGGCAATAAATATCCGCTTGCTTCCACTATTCGATCAAATGAACGTTTACACAAACCTAAAATATGCATTGTTCTCTTCTCAGGATTTGATAAAGAACAATAAAGATGTCCCTTTTTACGCTCTCTGCAGAAGTATTGATAAATCTTTATAGCAATGTTATGCTCAGTAAAATATTTCGCTTTCAGATTCATTCTCACATAGACTTGCAGAAGGTAATATGCTTAGTGCCGCCTACTGTCTGTAAATATTGAGACGTGCCTCTGACTTGTGACTTGAAATCGAGTCAATATCCGTTTTTGATTTCACATAATTCTAAGTTCAGGAAAAATAATATTTGGTGCTAAACGGGAATTTCCATATGTAACATTGCTTTATACAAATGTACAGTGGAAACAACTACTTTTAGAACAGTGCACATTCTACCGTGAGGGTCATGCCTTTATATTTAATAATCAGCTGTGAGATGTAAGCATCTACATAATCCAGCGATTGTTTATAATTTAGATTAACTTTTTTTTAATATAGGTTAAATAAGGTATCTTTGATACTGGATCACATTTCTTTGATAAAAAAATATTTCTATAGCGACATTATTATTCTAAACCTAACTTCAAATGATCAATCCAAATGAACAATACGTTTTTGATAAAAATAATTTAACATCTCGGCAAACGATTCTGAACGGACTATAACATAGATCCCTGCTTCACAGAATGAAAACACAACGCCATATTGTCGTGATGACGTCAGTAATAATAATATTATTAAACAACTAATAATATTAAACAACGAAGGAAAAAACTACATATAAAATTTGCTACAATCAACATCAGTGGCATAAAAATAAGAAACAAGACCTGACAGATGAAATGAAAAGGAGAAACATCAAAATAATAGGTCTAGATAGCAGATACAAGGATTAACGACAGGGGCTGTAATAAACTATATCAAAATTATACGTTTCTATACAGTGGAGTTTGCCCAGTTTCAAGAACAAAACATGGGTGGGCTTTTTCATAAGCCTGATATTCGCTAGTAACATAGTTCAAGTTACACATCAGAACAAACGATCAATGTCGGTCACGATTACAATAGACCATGTAAATACCATTTATACAGGCCTATGCTCCACGTAACACACTAAACAACGAAAACAAAGGAAAGGAAATTTTTGAGCATGTAAACAGATTAATAAATAACAGTAACAATGAAGAGGATCTATATATTTTAGGAGATTTCAACGCACATCTTGGCGCAAATAGAGAAGGAATAAAAGAATAGAAAGTAGTTTTCGTCGATACACGAAACACAATTAACGACAACGGTTATAAACTAATATATACTTGAATCCAATATATGGTGACCACGAACACGATGGACCTCCGAAATAAAACAGGCGATAAATTCCACAATATACTCAGCACACACAATTACCATCTCCAGAAAACTCTTCTACCCCTGACACTGAAAGGCAACAAAATGTTTAGCAAATAGATAGATAGAAATCGACAGAGTGGATACACCAAGTACTGTTGCTTTCTCTGTGAGTGGGATAGACATGCATGAAGTGACCATAACATCAGAAGACATTGACCAATCAGGCAGTCATTACAGCTTGGCATTAAGTACATGGAAAACCCAGCACTTGTTGACAGTAGCAAAACTGTGTTGCCACCATTGGTCATTACGCTGTGTCTCATGAAAAACTTTGTCACGACACTGGATAAAAATGATAATGCTTTCAAATACCTCTTCAGAAGATTTCCAAGACTGAGGAAGCTAAATAAGGGAGGGAGGAGTTGTTGGTCTGCAAATTCACAAACATCTTCACGGTGATGTGTGTCTTTGCTTGTTACACAAACATATTCACGGTGATGTGTGTCTTTGCTTGTTATACAAACATCTTCACGGTGATGTGTGTCTTTGCTTGTTACACAAACATATTCACGGTGATGTGTGTCTTTGCTTGTTATACAAACATCTTCACGGTGATGTGTGTCTTTGCTTGTTACACAAACATATTCACGGTGATGTGTGTCTTTCCTTGTTACACAAATATCTTCACGGTGATGTGTGTCTTTGCTTATTACACAAACATCTTCACGGTGATGTGTGTCTTTGCTTGTTACACAAACATCTTCACGGTGATGTGTGTCTTTGCTTATTACACAGAAAATAAAGAGAAGCATTGTTAGTATTTAAATCATTGGTGGATCATTTTCTTAAAAACAAAAAATATAAAACGTGCAAAGAAATTGTATAAAATCTGCTTCTGAAGATTAAGAATCTAGGCTGAAACATGCCTAAAAATTACTTTTTTGGATTCTCACCTGAATTTCTTTTTGAACTGTGGAGCGGTCAGTAATGAACATGGTGAACGATTTCACCAAGACGTTGCTGCTATGAGACAAGATATCTAGGCAATTGTAGCCTTTCAATGCTTGCTGATTACTGTTGGATTGTGAGGAGACATTTTAGCGGCTTACTACAAGACGAAAGCAAAAAGAGCTTGATCAGCGACTGAATAATACCAGAGAGTATGGGTTCAAATGTGTCTTTTATTAGTTCTAACATTTTGTGCTGGAATATCCCTTAAATGAATTTTTAATAACAATTTTTATAATGCTAAAGTGTAAATAATTAATTTTCGTCAAAGAGATTAAACACATGTGTACTGCTGAAATTTAAATTCATCATTAAAAAAAACCACTTCAGAGCGGATTGGGGAATTTCATTATTTGAAATCAGCATGCAAAAATCAATCAGAAATGACGTATTTAAAGTCTAGTACAAACATTTTTTTTTTAATGTGTTGACTAGTATAATTTATCATCAATTTATTTATGTTTGTCTTTTCTCTGCATTTGCCGAGAGGCAATGCAGGATTGAATGACGGTCGGATTTTAGGCCATAGCACGTTTGGTGATCACATTCTTGCAAATTGGTCAACACTTCCGTAGAATGAATGTCGGATTATGAACCTCTCGTTGAGTGAATGTGCAATTCTGTACCTCTTTTTACGTTGTTCGCATAAATTTTTATTTTCATACACGCTTTCAAGTTGGAACGCAATTATAGATGTTTTATCAAGAAAATGTCGATTATATCGTCACGACAGTAAATCAGTGGAATCTGAAGGGTTATTCAACGACTTGCTGTAGATATGGTTTTCCGTCCGTAACTAAGGGGCGCCCCCTAGTTGGAGTGTTGAAGTAATCTCAAGAGGGCGAGGGGCGATTTTTTAATTATTTATTGGAGCCGCTGATTTTAGTGATATTAGTACAGCCTTATAAAAAAATCATATCGATACCGTCTTCAAATTGAATTCGATCTACGATGTGCCTTGTCTATAATGCAACCAATAATTCAGAAACAATATAAATGCAAAACATGAACGTATTGTAAAGTGTGTATTTACACTTGATTGACATTTACTGCTTCATTGATTTTATTTGACGTTAATCTTGTGTTGTAATGAAAATAATGTTCAGGAACAAATAGAAACAGTATAAAAATATCCAGAGATATAATGATGTCAATTGTTGAACACGTGTCTATATGTTTGTTTGTTAATTATGTGGTTACAAAAATGGAAATATTTGGGAACTTCTGCTGTAGAGAGGAGATACTGATCTTAGTTCTGTTGGATACAAATGTTTCGCTGCATCAATATTTTAGTATTGATATTAGGCAATGTTGTGAGAATTGTTTGTATTGTATTTTGCAGCTGTTTACGGACTGAGATGTATCCAGTGTGTCTCTGTCGACCTTCCAAGCTGCCTCTACGGAGACATATTGCCAACTCCATGCCAAGGCAGAGATCACGAGGCCAAATACTGTGTGAAATCTGTGGGATCGCTCATGTCTGGGCACAGTATGTTGTTAATTACACATATTTCAAACAAATCAAGCATGTTTTTCGTTGCTAGTTTTCACATTTTATAACTTATATAAATATATAGAACACAAGACAAATGTATTTGTCCGGCAGCAGCAAATAAACAAATTTGCTGATTATCAAGACTAATTTTTGGCAGTGGGAGTAAGGTATAAGCTAGTTTGATTTTCACATTTAACGAGACACGACTCACTTTCTAGAATTAGTTTACAAGAAACAGACGAGGAATTAAAGGAGAATAGGAGGACAACAACAATCCCTGATTAATAACATCACAAAATAGTCTAGACATAATGTTTCTACACTTCTCAGAATTGCTGAATATAGAAATATTTTGAGACTTTTTGCGCCGATATCTCCAATATGGCACCGCGTCGACCCTGGCGGGTTACGGTTAGCAATATTATTATTATTATTAACATAAATAATGTGCAACATCAGCCGATCCTTACTCCCTGACTACAGAAGATATACATAATATAGAGAACATGGCAGAGATAGCAGTTGGAGGTTACAATATCAATAATTTGAGATACGCTGGTGATACATTAGGCTACTGAAAGAAAGATCAACGATATTGAACCAGCAGGAAAAATGGACAGGGGACGACCTAAGAATATATGGAGAAGAGAAACCATGAAATAATTGACATACATGGGAATGTCATTCTAGTGTAACAGGCAATGATGATACTAGATTTCCAACAGGAAATAGTCCAAAGCACAGATATGCGCTGTGTCGCCGTAGTATCTGTACCAATGGCCCGACACTGACGTCTTCGGCGATTGTAACTAATAAGTTAAATTTTTCTTATAATTAGACTGAACGGTGGCTGTCCACAGTTTTATCCCTAGTTTCCCAGCTGTATATGGACACATTCTTATAATTATTGCTCATACTGCAAGCTGGTCGGCAAATTGGTCGCAAACAGACATTGGAACTTTCTTATAATCATTACTAATACTGCAGGCTGGTCGGTAAGTTGGTCGCAAACAGACATGGGAACTTTCTTATAATCATTACTAATACTGCAGGCTGGTCGGTAAGTTGGTCGCAAACAGACATGGGAACTTTCTTATAATCATTACTTCTTCTTCTTCTTCATCGTTCTTCAGTCAGATATCAGGTTACAGCACCAATAGCTTCAATGAATTGTGTGATTCGCTTCAGGTCATCCATGGAACCCCTCAAGTCTGGAAGAGGTGCCGTCTCAGTAGGCCATATTTTCTCCCTCTCTTCTTGGTAGAGTTGACAGCCATGAAGAATGTGTTCTGCAGTCTCTGGGCTCAGTCCACAGTTGCACAGGTCTGTCTCACCAATCTTCAGCTTTCGGAACATGTGACTTCTCAGTCTGTTGTGACCAGTTCGTAGTCTGAAAATGATGATTTGTTCCTTGCGTGACATTTGGTGGTAGGGGTCATTTGGTTCCACTTTATCTTATATTCTGCTTTTAACATGGTCTTACTTTCATAGTACGTATTATCATTTTCTATTTGTTCCAGTGATCCCCCTTTCATTGCCAGGAGATCAGCTTTTTCATTTCCAGGTATGCCACAGTGACCTGGGATCCACTGCAGTACTGTTTCTTTGGTGGTACTGCTGAGGTGTAGTAGCAGGCCGTAAGTTCATTCATGCTCGTGTTCTTTGGATCTTTCAATGCCTGAAATACTGATTTTGCATCCGTTAGAAATACTACATGTCTGTTGTGACTCGGCAAGCAATTCATGAGCATTTTGGCTGTCTCTATTATGGCTTCCATTTCTGCTTTGAAATTTGTGGAATGTTTGCCTGTGGGTATGGATTTCTCTATTTCTTTTCCATCTGGTGTTACTATATATATTCCTGATCCTCCATCCAATACTGCCTCTTTCGCTGATCCATCTGTATATACATGTTTCCATATATTCTTTGGGTATGCTTTCTGTATGTGATTCTTAGTTGTCTCCTTTAGTACTTGTATAGTAGTTTCTGTTTTCGAAATAATGCTTGGTATATTGTCCATAATTCTTGGGACGTTTTTCCTGTCCCATGTTGGGTATGTGTTAAAGGTGTTTAGTGGTTTAGGTTTTGTAGGTCTGTATCTGTGAGTGATTTCTGGAGCTGTTTAGCGGTGTGTAGAAAACTACCTCTTTTGAGTCGCTCTTTTGTAGGTCTGCTTAGTCTTTGGTTCATTTTATGACTCTCCAAACATTTGAACTTTGCATACTGTGTGAGGATTTTAAAAAAATTTTTCTTTCTTCCATTGATGGCAAACCTGTGCATGTTTCCATTTCTGTGATTGGGGTAGTATTTATACCTCCTGTTATAATTCTGAGATTGCGGTTTTGTATCTTTGAGATCTTTTGAGTGTTACTCTTGGCTGCAGTCCCCCATGCTGACATTCCATATTCCAAAGCTGGTCTTACATAACCTGTATATGCTCTACTTAGAATTTTTCCATTTGCACCCCAATCTGTTCCAGCCAATTTTTTAAGGAGTGCTGTCCTCATTGTACCTTTTGTTTGGCACTTGTCTATGTGCTGTTTCCATGTAAGTCTTGGATCAAAAGTGACTCCAAGGTATGTAGGTGTCTCATCTTTTGGCAATGTTTGACCATTTATGGTTAGTAGGATTTTCTGAGGTTTGGTGGACATGCTGAAGATGGTATAGGTAGTTTTTTCACGCTCTCTTCACAGCACCATATCGCCAGATCGTCTGCATACATTGCAGCATTTACTTTACACGAGAGAATTTGGTCAATGTCATTTATGAATATAAGGAATAGAGTGGGGGAATAGAACACCTCCCTGTGGTACTCCATGCTTAAAGAGTTTCTTTCTGCTATGCTTCATTTCAAGCTTCACTGGTACTTTTCGGTTGTGCAGATAGTGTGTTATCCAGTAATACATGCGCCCTGTCACTTTGTTTTGTTGTAGTTTAAGGAGGAGTACATCTTTCCATACACAATCAAAGGCTTTTTCCATATCTACCCACACCACTGATGTCTGCTTTTTTCCTGGAAAGTATCCTCTACTTCCTGGGCAATTAGTGTAATCTGGTCTTCAGTTGATCTACACTTTCTGAAGCCAGCTTGCTGATTTAGCAGGATTTTATTTTTTTCTAGGAACCACATCATTCTTTTGTTTACCAGACGCTCCATTAATTTGCAAACACAGCTGGTCAAACTTATTGGGCGATAGCTATCCACCTTATTTTTTGGCTTGCCTTTCTTGTGGATGGGTATCATTATGGCGGTTTTCCACACCTGTGGCACTAGACTTCTATCCCAACAGTTGTTAAAAATTTTTATTAATTTCTTTTTTGCTGATGGTCCGATGTGAATTAGCAGTTCATTTGGTATGTCATCAGGGCCAGGTGATTTCCTAAGTTTTAATACTGCTAGTTCTCCATTTAGTTCATTGATCGTGAATGGAATATTCATGACATCTTGTTTATCTTTGCTGATCTCTTTTTCGATATTCCGTAGTTCTTTTCTTACTTCTCTCCTATTTTCATCGACTTTGTAGCAGGCAGTACTTTGGTAATGCTGTATAAAGTGATTTGCAGCCTTCTTTCCTGTGAGTACATCTCCACCATTCTCTATAGCTACTGGTGCTGTTTTGTTATCTTCGTTGTTGAGCATTTTTGTTATTTTCCATAGCTTTCTTCCCTCTTTGTCGAAGTTTAAATTTTCTGTTTTTTCATGCCAGCTTTTCCTTGTGTTTGTAATTGTCGTTTTTCTTAGTTTGGCTACAGCAGCTTTTAGTGATATGTTGTTTTCTGTGGATGGGCTTTTTTCTGCTCCTTTGGCCTTTGGCACTTCTTTCTCCAACTCATCGAGTTCGTCAGACCAGTACGGTTTGTAATTTTTCCTAGCACCTCTTGGTATGGTTTGCTTGGCTGCTTGAAGAAGTGCAGAAGCCAGGAGTTGTGCAGTTTTGTTCACGTTTTTAATCCTTGGATTTAAGGTTTTTGTGAATTTATCTGTCAGGTCAGCAAACTTACTCCAGTTTGCTTTCTTGAAGTTCCATCTGGGTGTGGTTGTAGGGCCAGCAGGGGTATGGTTAATGTCAATGGTGAGTTTGATGGGGCGATGGTCACTTCCACCAAGCTGCTCCAGCACTTCCCTGTATGTTATTTTCGCTAAGGCGTTCGTTGCAAAGGCTAGGTCAGGGGTTGAGGTGGTGTGCCATCTTCTAGAGTAGAAAGTTGGGTGGTCTTCAGGTTCATTAAGCAGTTGAAGTTTCACCTCACACTGCCAGTCTTCCACTTCTTCTCCTCTAGTATCTTGTTCTGTATATCCCCAACTCTGTGAGTGGCTATTGAAGTCACCAATTACAAGACAGTTATCTTTTTCTGTGTTAATTGTGTGTAGAGATAGGCTCTTGTCTTGTGGACAGTAATAGTTATATACTGTGGCCTCTTTAGTTGGAAGGGTTAGACAAGTTCCAATGATTTCAGCGTGTTCTTCTGTGTCTGCTCGAAATTCTGAGGCAACGATATTGTTTTTCACAAGTATAAGAACTCCTCCTTTATGTCTTTTTTCTTTATCGTTCCGAAATGTTTGGTATCCTTGGATGTTGAATCTATTGTTGTTTGTGAGGTTTGTTTCCTGTATGCATGCTATGTCGATTTCCTCTGTGTGTAATCGGTTTGCAAGTGCAGTCTTTTTATTGTACACACCCTCTGCATTCCACTTAAATATTTTTAAGTGCTTATTTTTGTCTTTGTCTGCATCATGATCTATATGTGATTTTTTTTGAACCAGTAGTTTTTTTCCTCTGATCTCTTTTCCTGGCTCCACAAATTGAGACAGAGGTACCACCAGTCGCTGAGGGTGGGTTCCTTCGAGGCTTAGAGCTCGACACTTCATCCGCCTGACGGGATTCCACAGATGAAGCACCAAAACGAATCATCTGTAACCTTTTATTTGACATGTGAAGTCATTGCGTGACACTGTGGTTTTCAGCCTTGGCTGGACTATTTTGTACCTTTCGGTCCAGTGTCTCCGTCTTCCATCTTACTTTTGAGTCAGGATGTGATTCCCTAGCCCTTATCCATCCAAGGATTGTCCACAGGGCAGTGGAGGTTTCATTTTGGAGTTTTCCTTCTCCTAGACAGCTATAATCATTACTAATACTACAAGCTGGTCGACAATCTCTGAATGCTGGTCACCGTAAAGCTTTCTTGATCTTATACCGTCGTCTGTGTCGCTATCGTCTTGCCCACATACACCTAATTGTTACTGTTACTTTGCTGTAGTCTTGTTATTCCTGCTGCTAGTATTGCTGTTGCGTATTGTGCTGCTGTTGCGCATTGTGCTGCTGTTGTGCATTGCGCTGCTGTTGTGTATTGTGCTGCTGTTGCGCATTGTGCTGCTGTTGTGCATTGCGCTGCTGTTGTGCATTGTGCTGCTGTTGCGTAGTGTGCTGCTGTTGCACATTGTGCTGCTGTTGTTCATTGCGCTGCTGTTGTGTATTGTGCTGCTGTTGCGTATTGTGCTGCTGTTGTGTATTGTGCTGCTGTTGCGTATTGTGCTGCTGTTGTACATTGTACTGCTGTTATTCTTCTTGTGCTGTTATCTTTGTTGATACCATTTTCTTTTTCAACTAATTCCCGTGTACACTTTTTCTCTGAATTCCACAGGCCACGTTGTTTCCAGAAGTTGCAGTAAGACATTACAGACCAACTGTACGCGGACAATAATGTACGGAGATGTGTACACCGTTTGTCATGATTCCTGCATTCAGGACGGATGTAATCAAGGGACTGTATCCAATACCCATCATTTAATGCTAATCTTAATGGTTGTCACAGCTGCCTTACTTTCTCGTCATATGCTTGTCTGCAGGCATTCGTAGAGGGACCGGAACTAGACTTGAAGAAATGCATTCTGGGACATTGAAAAATCAAAGATGGACTCATTTCTGCTTGCCGCCTGATACAGTGTATCAGTTGCTGAGGATAAAATATGTGTGACAGGTCTTAGAGAAGAAATCTCGCTCTGCATACATACCTCATTGAAATGGTATCTGTGTGCTGATAACAGAAAGGATAGTATGTGTTTCTGGGTTCATGAAATACTCTCATATCGTTGCAGATAACATAAAATATAACAGCTATTACAGTTCTCATAAATGATACCATTTGATACATTACCTGTAATTAATACCATTAATTGCGATGATTAAATACACCGTTTTACGCGTTTCAAGTCTGGTTGAACAATACTACGTGTATCACGGCTGATAGAACAATATTACGTGTATCACGGCTGATAGAACAATATTACGTGTATCACGGCTGATAGAGCAATACTACGTGTTTCAAGTCGGACAGAATAATACCACGTGAGTTCAGCCGCCTGATAGAACAATACCACGTATGTCAAGCCTGATAGAACAATAGCAATTATATCAACCCAGATAGAACAATACTATGTGTATCAGGTCTGATAGAACAATACTGCGTATTACAAGGGTGATAGAACGTGTTTTGTGTCTGATAGATCAATATTTCGTACGCTAAACGTGATAGAACAATAGTATTTCTTTTATACATGATATATCTGTAGTATGCGATTCAAGAATGATATAACAACGGTACATGTTGCAGTTATCATGCGTATGAGACATGGCCAAGAGGTTAGGGCGATGGTCTCACTTCTGCGAGGTCCAGTGTTCGACCCCGGTAAAGCCTGTTTTTTTTCTGTCAGATGGTAGAGTAAGAACTCACCCTTTGCATGACGTGGTGATAGCAAGGGCATACGGTCTGTATCACACTGTATCACTGTATATATATATATATATATATATATATATATATATATATATATATATATATATATATATATATATATATATATATACAGAGCTCTCCTTGCAGACTTTCTAGTTATCTGGACCCAAGCAGAATACATTGCAAAAAATTGGATGCAGGAGACAATATCCCACCCCCAAAAGAAAACATTCAATCTACAAAGGACTAAAATTTGACAAGATAATTACAAGAGAATCACACATGGATGAGACATAAAAAATAGCCACATACAGACTAAAAATAGCGACAAACTCTCTAGGACAAGTTGGGAAGCTGCTATAAAAACCATAAAACAAGTCTATGTAGGTCATATTCGTCCAACTCTGGAATATGGATTGAGCACATATGTAACATCAGTAAATACCATTCTCCAGAAGCTGGACAAAAGTTAAAGTACAGGTCTCGAATTATTACACGAGGACCAATAAGCACACCTATAACGGCAATGGAAGCAACGACAGGATTACAAAACCTAACAGACAGAAGGGATACAAAAATAACAGTAATGTTAAATGAGAAAACAAATGAACTAACAAAAAACAGACAGAAAAAAAAGTTTAAAAAAGCTTTAATCACCTATAAAAATATTTATGAAATCCAATGAAAAAGTAACCAGCAACAATCCGGATGAATGGGAACAGCTAGAAGCATATTGCAACATCACAAACACTTCACCCATATATACTGCCAAACTTACAATCCCAGGCATTGGAAGCAAAACTATGGAAACCCCTACTGCCTTCAAGGCTACACCACTTAATCACCTAGACACCCAATATCCAGCTCTATGGATGCATGTCTTCACAGATGGATCATCCGAAAATGTATTAAAGAAAGGAGGAGCTGGATACGAATACTCATACCAAATACCCCCCCCCCCCAAAAAAAAAATTAAAAAGTTTTAATCGCTACTGGCAAATTATCAACAAACTATAGGGCAGAGCTGCAAGTAATCTAAGAAACATCAAAGGCTCCAGAGGAACAACAACTAAATGGAGCTAACATAGTCTTAATTGATTCAGTGGTCGATCTTCGATGACAATTTTCTATAGTTTACTAACTTCGCCACTTCTCGTCCAATCGGAACGTATGTTTACACCACTTACACAACGTCATGAGCCCGTCATAGCTTCTCTTCCACCTGCCAAGTACATAACTTTATCTAATCAATAGGCCCGTCTTTTATGAATACCCCCTCCCCAAGGGCGTCATATACATGTCTATACGCCGTGTAGAATTTTCCTACCGGTAAAAGTACTAAACAAAGATTCTTTCTCTTTCTGAGACTGAGTGTCTGGCCGTAAGTCCCTGTGCTAGAATTTTTTTTAAATTTTTCTGTGGGCGATGTGGCTCACAGCCATACTCTTGTTTACATTCATTGCGACATAGTGTCGGCTTGCAGTAGGTTTGGCAACAATATATTTGATTAGCTATGGCATTAGTTATAATGGCTTTGTGTATTATGTCCTTCTCGTAATGTCAAAAGTGTCACATTTTGTATTTGTCTATTTCTCACGAACTTTGCAGTGAGGGTTCTTACTTCTTTTCTAGTCTCCAACTGCCTGTGAAGGCTCTCATGTTTTTGTGGCGCCTCCCCTCTTTCCCCTTGGCGCAGGAAATTTCAACCATTTTATAATTTTTGGTATACTTAATTTTAAATGACACAATCCTAGGGATTGTGTAATCCCTAGTTGTGTTTACACAATCTTCGATTGGCTCAAGTAACCCCAGGATTGTGTAAACAATCTTTGACTGGCTCTAGATCGACAGAAGTTTCGAAAGGATGTGAAGACTGCTACACATTTTCCAGGATATGCTACGTGATGCTGCTGACAATCCTTGTGTCATCTTAAACGTATAGTCGCATGCAAAGAAGCCATGTTCTTTTGATTATTGGTTATTGAGAAATTAAATGAATTTAATAAACATGCAATTTGGAACTTATTACAAGCATTACCAACTTTATCAAATCCAGCTATATTGATGTCCTTGATTATGAGCTCATAGATGGCTAATAAATCATGCGTGGGTTGCAAATATCCTTTAACAATTAGCACATATGATGATCACTGTAGATGGTGTTTGATCTAGCAGTGAGACTTTCTAACTACTCTCCGCTCTTGAGCTGATGCATGTCTTCTCTCTTTACAAGACGTTAGTCTTTTTTTCTGTAAAGCGTCATGTAACTAGATCTACTTTGAGCAGCTTCTTCCTGTGTATCATGTTCTTATTGTATATCATGTTCTTCTTGTGCATCATGTTCTTATTGTGCATCATGATTTATTTCAGAGAGCTCTTTAACGAGTAATTATAGCGAATAGTTTTACCACATCGAGAACGTATGTCCTTCTATAGCTCACCATAGAGAAGTAGCTTTGGTAGACGATGATATGGTATACACATACAAGATGACCTGCCCAACGAATATACATCTGCATCAGAACAGAATACACGAAATCTTGTTTTGCCATCTGATGTTCATAACTTTTCTGAGACAAGTTGTGTGAAAGTGATTGAGTTTCCTCACATGACGTTTATACACAGTCAATGTTTCACTAGCGTATAACAGCACTGGGAGCACCACTTTCAGGTAGTCTGTAGGTAAATTTCATTCTATGCCATACATTTGTCTGCCGAAAGTGATGCTTGCCATGGAGAGACGTACTTAATACAGCGATGCTCATCAAGAACACATTGATGACATAATATTACCAGTAAGAACGGTAGTACACGGTCACATGACAGAGCTAAATATGAATACTCACCGAAGAGTAAAATCTAGGTTAGAGGTCAAACAACATACACACAGAGAAAATTTACAGAACGCAACTAAATCTAACAGGCAGAAAAATGACAAAATAGTAGGATATCTATAAGTGAAAATGTGTTAATTTGGTCCTAGATGGCTGTATTATTACAGAATTGATATTTTATACCAATTCTCAAGCGCATATAGTCTGGTCATCCTATATGTACGACTTAATGACAGTCACATGTACATCACAGCACATCGATGGTCCGTGCTGTCAAGGTGCAACAGGAATACTAACCTGGTTGTTGATAATGCAAAAGTCTGCGAGACTCTTCCTCGCATCCCCTATATACGCCATGTAACAACATTTTTAATTGATTTTGATGTATAGTTTAAGTAATCTTGATAAAGGCCTTTTTGTCGAAACGTCATTTGAGTGTCTTTGTGTGTGTGTGTGTGTGTGTGTGTGATTTCATGTTATCCGTGTTTTCAGTGATTAACAATACTTTATTATCCTGTTTCAAGATTTACATGTTGGATTTCAATTTTGCGCAGTGAGTACATAAGGGCCTATGTGTCATTGTTTTGACTATTACCTTCTAATTTGTACTCTTCCTGTGTGTATCCATGTTTGGCTCTGTTATGTGAACGTAGACAGTGCCGTTCTAATTCGTTGTATTGCTATGTTGCGAATGTGTCCTTGATGAAGGCCTTTCAGTTAAAATGTCGATATTTGTATGTTACTATATTTACCCAGTTAGTAACAAACCCTCATCACCCTGTTTCCTAATTTCACTAGCTGGATTTCAGTTTTACAGCAGTTATTACCCTTCAACATTTTACATAAACGTTTTATTTATGACATTATTATTTATTATTTACATTTACACATATTCATCACTATGTTGTGCTGTAGATATGCCAATTTGACAGTTATATAATGTTTGTGATGATTGGCAATTAGAGACAGACGTGGAAAACTCAAGATAGAGCCGACAACACGAATGTGTACACGGACACTCACAGAAGCTTTCTACAAAAACGTTACGTTGTGTTGAAAAATCAGCATAAATTAGCAGAGATTAGTAGGAGCATGCGTATAAGTTAGAAAAGTTCTGACGTGTATATATGAATTTATGTGTATTTATAGCATACGTGTATACATGTGTGTATGTTAATATAATAAAAACGGTGTTTTGATATTATTCGTTGAATCTATAGGTGATTTAGTTTGTTAGTGGTAGGAGCATCATCATCATCATCATTGCACTTCGTACACGACATAAGTGTTCCAATTTCCACTTGAGTGTATCCACCACTACACGATGACTGACCGTTTCCGTACTTTGCTTGTTAGCAAATATTCTAATCTCAGAGTAACACTCATTTCTGGAAACGCCCAATTTCAAACCCAGTTCCTTTATTCTAGACATGTAAAAGGTATCATTACTCTTATTCATTTCATTTTTCCGTGTTATTTCTCGTCATTTTAAAATGTCCGCACGATTCATTTCTCTACCGCTGGATATAATAACAGTGCTGACTAGACGATCAGTTCTCTCTTTTCCCTTAACACCCACATAAACAGGTACGAAAATAAATATGACACATTGCAACTTTGAACTCTGGGAAGTCTCAAGCCATTACTCTCGAATGTAACAAGTGTGTATTTTTCTAGTCATGCTTGTCAAGTCACAAAGTTTTCTAATCATGCTCGTCAATTCACTAAGGATGCAGACTTGAATTGCCTTCTGTGTACTTATCTAGTTCAAAGCCTTGGTCATCTCCATAGTCAAGCTTCCTGTGGGAGCAGTAATGCACCATTCTTCTCTTTGATGGTCTTTCCTATAGAGTTAGCTGTGAATGTCCAAGCACAACGCACGTAAGTAACAACTGAACCACCAGTCTATATAATTATATCCGCATTCCTGAAATTCTCGCTTATCAATGTCTGCATCTTAGACTTAATCGCAATTGCGCACCACTCTCCGCATTTGTCTTTTGAGAGTTATTATCACGCGGAATAATCACTCATCACCCTGGTCACAAAATTCTTCACAGCACCGAAAATACATCGTCCTTCACAACACAGAAAATACACCGCCCGTCATATTATAGAAGGATGAGAGTTATCTCAGATCACAAGCTTTGATATCAGATATACACGAACATAAATATATCATCCCTCTAATTAACACCTTCCATATTAACACTGTTTCTTCTTGTACTCTCGTTGAGAAATCACTGAGGGTGTTTTTTTTTCCTGACACATTAACTCATTTCGAAAGCCTCTTTCAATCTGTGTCTCTTATTATTGCAGATACGTTTTTGGTAAGAATATATTATCTCCTTGCATGCTTTGAAGATATTATTTATGACACTGCATTTAGGTTGTCATTACTATAACTTTGATGCTGGCAGTTATATATTCTCCCTTCAATAACAGACACATTTACGTATATCCTTATTTTTATTTTGGGTGTCCTTGAATCTTGATTAGGAACAAGTGTCCAGCACAGTGGGCATTCCCATATATGATATTCTTGCCGTTCCGTCAGCCATGTAAAAGCTCGGTGTCCCAGTCAGTTGCTGATTACGTGTTCTTAGGATCTTTCCGGAGAGGGAGCACTTTCTCCCATCGCCTCTAGTCACTCCCATTTCTACCATTCTCTGAATATGTACATTGTCTCGTTCGACCTCCTCCTCGTCCTTTCGTAGGGGTATCCATGACTACTCTAATCAATGCAATCATGTCTCTTCTCATCTCGGTGTCGTTCACAAAGGCTTTACCAGCCAACACATCGACTATTTCGTTTCCCGATCCCAGCATGACCTGGAAAGTAGATCCATGTAATGCTCTGCGCATTGTTGAGAAGAGCGACCCATTCAGTTCTGACCATACACTTTTCTATCTTGCGCAGCATACTTTGAGAGTCCGATAGAATCACTGAGTCTGTTGGTGGTTGCGTCAAGTGAGAGCTGCCGTCACCTCTTCTATTTCCATTCTCATATTCGATGTTGTAGTTGGGTACGCAGATCACTATCTAATTTCTTGTCATGTTGGTAGGCCACGAAACCCCAACCACACCTGTCCTTCTTGTGCGTTTTCATGTAGCAAGTTCTTGCTGTGAGTGGTTTGGCATTTTTGTTTATTTAGTTCGCAGCATCTTATTATTCTGCATTCGTTCGCAAACACTTTCATATAAGATAGATATAATGAAGAGAACGAAATGTGTTTACAGTGTGACTGTGATGTCTGCTCCTTTCGGTTTGATATATCCGACTCTGTTCTTGTATCTTGGTCACTTTTAATAATTATGGGATTGGACAACCTTACCCACTCCAAACCTACTTAGTCGCCTCAGACGGTATACACCGCAGGTGACACTGTTGCTATTATTTTCCCACATTTCAAGCCAAAACTCAACCTTTTTCACAACAAACCAAACACTCAACCTTTCTCACAACAAGCAAAAACTCAACCTTTCTCACAACAAGCAAAAACAAATCTAAATTCAATGGACAAAATAATTTATTATGCCATATCTAAAAATTGCATTAAAATCATCAAATAAATCTTAATGATAGGAAAATAACCCCATACCCCCCCCCCCCAAAAAAAAAAATTATAATAAAACAGGACAACTTACATCAACATTTATGTGCACATTTTCTCTGAAAAATGAGCAATTTCCATGTTTCTAAATCAGAACTTGGTTACTGATAGACCAAGTCTGGACATAGATGGACAACAAAAACAAAATAATATGCATACTTAGTAAGTCAAGAAACATCAATGTAAGCACATGTGCACACACACACACATATATATATGTATACACACAGTAATAGATACTGTATTAATCTATGAATGTATTTGACATATGTGATTGAGTGACTGTTACATCTGATAATGAATATGTAAGACATACGTACAATAATCACTTAAATCTGACAATATTTGCATTTCATGGAATCAGACATGTCACAAATCTGAGAAGATATGCTATATCGTGTATAAAACTGGTGCTGATCCAGTGCTCCATGGGCTGATGCCTTTTGACCTTTGAAAAACCTGGTAATACTTACCCTAACAGGGATTGTTGCACGCATGTGCACATGCGCGCACACACACACAAACATACATCTAAATATGATGAGACTTAAATCTGGCAATATATGGCACACAAAGCTTCATGTGTCTCATACACATAACATAGACCATGTTTAACTGAAGTCATAGACGAGGTAGCAAACATACATATGTTGTTCTGATCCCAGGAATTGCAAGTGGTTAGCTTACTACCTAAATGAAATTGGGTGAAACTTATTTCATACCCAGAATACTCCAAGTCTCAGTGGTGTCTGATGATTTGAGAAGTTTCTTATTCAGAGAGGGTAAATTCTAGGAGGTTGGTGGCTTTTCTACCTTTTCACAACATACAGAATTGAGGCTATGAGCCTCAGCTGCTTCACTAAACATCCTGTCCTGTAAGAGGTATTCATAACAACAAGGTTCTGGGCCATGATCGCTGTGATGAATAGGGCAGCCAGCAACGCATTCTATCCAAGGGGGCAGCCAGCAACACATTCTATCCAAGGGGGCAGCCAGCAATGCATTCTATCCAAGGGGGCACTCCAATTATGTAGGGCTAATATTTTTGAACTCTTACAGGTTATTGTCATGTGTTTCACAGAGTTGCTTTTAACCGCACCACATGTGTCACCTGTTCCTATCCGTTGTTCCATATACACCCCATATGTCACCTGTTCCTAGCCAGGGTTCGAAGTACACCCCATGTCACCTGTTCCTAGCCAGGGTTCCATGTACACCCCATGTCACCTGTTCCTAGCTGGGGTTCCATGTTCAAATACACATTGTTTTTAACCAATAAAAATATAACTTTGTTTTTATGTAATTTCTTTGTAACTTTTTTCACAAATGTTCAACTAACAAGAAGAATAGTAATCATCATTTTATGAGGAAAAGCAATGGAAACCCTATGTAAAATATTCAACACTCTAGGGACTTTATTTTTGTGGGAGTTTCTTCTGTCTGATTGAGGATAGAAATTCTAGAAAGAACAGTATGATTTAAGAAAATTCTCCATCAGGACATTGAACTTGCTGAAAAAAAAAATTCAAATATAATTTTTTTCAAAGAAAAACTATAAAAATGCACATGCTGAAAGCTAGAAAACATAATATTATTTAAATTTTGATGCAATTAAATTGCTTCCCTGTTTTCAGCCGAAGCTTGTCACTGGTTTCAATAATCCTACATGGATCAAGGTTCAGATAGACTTATACTAACATTAACAGAAGTTTGTCAAAGGTTTCAATACTCCTAGTTGTGCTAGGCTTCAGAAAGACTTATAATAACATCAACACAGTTACACCTCTTCTTCTATTGCTCATAAAAAGTCTTAACTTGAAGTTTCAATATGTTATGTGCAATTTTTGTTCAGTAGTCCCTAAATCTTATTCATCCCATGGCCCTGCATCTCTTCCTTGAAGTCTCTCACTGGCTCGGAAGTCTCTCACTGGCTCTGAAGGGGGCCTTTTCATGCATGTTGAGAAACCCTGATGTACAGGATGAACAGCCTTCCATCTAAAACCTCCCCATAGAGGTCAGCTTACTACCTTAGCTTACTACCTTATCCTTGCTGCGAAGATGGGGGGGGGCTTAGTTCAGTCAACAGAGGCTGAAAATTAAGACTGGCCAGGCACTCATAGAATCGAGCAAGACCACAGTCTGCCCTAGCAAGTACAAGTGCTGAAGATGGAGGCAACCAGCCAAGAGGTGCACCACAGCAATCAGTATGCCACACACAAACCCACACACAAACCCACACAATAGGAATATGCGTATATCTGGTGTATGTCACATAAGTGCAGCACTACTCTCTTCATTTTCTAACCAAAAAAAAAG
Organism: Meghimatium bilineatum; assembly: GCA_034231615.1. Taxonomy (NCBI): domain Eukaryota; kingdom Metazoa; phylum Mollusca; class Gastropoda; order Stylommatophora; family Philomycidae; genus Meghimatium; species Meghimatium bilineatum. The sequence continues at coordinate 84,771,110 of CM067320.1, forward strand.
CTGCTGATATCAAGATAAATGGAGCACTCTTGAAGGAAGACAAACAACCAACATATCTTGGAGTCACATTTGACTGTAAGCTTACATGGAAGTAACACATCAACAAAGCAACAACAAAGACCAGAAAAAGTTAGCCATCCTGAGAAAACTAAGTGGAACCACATGAGGAGCAATTGGAAAAATTCTTAGTAAAGTTTAGTAAAGGGTCTCTACTGCATGGTGTCCAGCATCAAATACTACATTACATGAGCTAGATAAGGTGCACAACCAGGCACTTGGGATCATCACTGGAGCAATAAAATCAACACTCATAGTAGATTTGGAGAATATGGGGAGAATATAAACATTGAGTGGAACTTCAAATTTCAGAGACACAAAAGTGCTAATACATTCATAAATGTTTCACTGTATGCCAAGTCATCCAATGAAAGACAAATACAATATTTTAGCAATAGGGCGACTGACAAGGTGGAAATTGAAAAGAAGTAGCTTTATCCATTAGGTCAAATGACTCCGTAGAAAAATCTCAGACTTGACTGACGTTGACAGCCCCACTATAGTCTGTATCTGAACAAACCCCTTGGAGAGAAGATAGTGGATTATCCATTCATATCCAAACTGAGGTGAAAGGAAGTTTCAGTGAGAATGAACAGAAATAGTGTACAATGTAAGACAGTTACTCTCAGTCGACTGGATGATGAATATCCACAGGACATATGGTTCAGAGTATATACAAATAAGTCAGCAGAGAATGCAGTGAAAAATGGAGCAGCAGGAATATAATATAGATTCCCCAAACAATGTTTGGGATACAATTAAAGTATCAATGGAGAAATTTTGCCATAATTAAGGTAAAGGTAAAGGTAGGTCCCATGGCATCTGCCGTCGGGGATGAAGATAACTCTTCATGTACTAAGCCGCAGCAACTATTAGGTGGGGTGGCCAGTTCCCTACTTGCTGTTTTTTACCTTCCCTAACTCATGCGTCAGGTACTCATTTACAGCTAAGTCGACTGGAGGAGTGGTCGTGTCAAGTGAGAAATCACAACCCAGATTTGCTATAATTACGAGGCAGAAACCACGGCAATCATGTTGACAACTGAAAAACTGCTCCAAAAGTCCACCGGAAGTAGTATTCCTGACAGTGCAAGATCAGTATCCAAGCGCTCCAGTCCAGAAAACTACAAGTGCAAATACTACTGACGGAACAAAGAAATCAGCATAAAGTAGCTATGCAGTAGATATCATTAAATTAAGGAATAACTGAGAACAAGAAAGCAGATCATCTGGCTAAGGATGATGATGCTAGAGAAGGAGCTGGTGATGATCAACCAGTCAAGATAACGTACAAGATAACAGAAACCAATGATCAACCAGTCAAGATAACGTACAATATAACAGAAACAGATGATCAACCAGTCAAGATAATGTACAAGATAACAGAAACAGATGATCAACCAGTCAAGATAACGTACAAGATAACAGAAACAGATGATCAACCAGTCAAGATAACGTACAAGATAACAGAAACAGATGATCAACCAGTCAAGATAACGTACAAGATAACAGAAACAGATGATCAACCAGTCAAGATAACGTACAAGATAACAGAAACAGATGATCAACCAGTCAAGATAACGTACAAGATAACAGAAATAGATGATCAACCAGTCAAGATAACGTACAAGATAACAGAAACAGATGATCAACCAGTCAAGATAACGTACAAGATAACAGAAACAGATGATCAACCAGTCAAGATAACAGAAACAGATGATCAACCAGTCAAGATAACGTACAAGATAACAGAAACAGATGATCAACCAGTCAAGATAACGTACAAGATAACAGAAACAGATGATCAACCAGTCAAGATAACGTACAAGATAACAGAAACAGATGATCAACCAGTCAAGATAATGTACAAGATAACAGAAACAGATGATCAACCAGTCAAGATAACGTACAAGATAACAGAAACAGATGATCATCCAGTCAAGATAACGTACAAGATAACAGAAACAGATGATCAACCAGTCAAGATAACGTACAAGATAACTGAAACAGATGATCAACCAGTCAAGATAACGTACAAGATAACAGAAACAGATGATCAACCAGTCAAGATAACGTACAAGATAACAGAAACAGATGATCAAGGCAATTAGAAAGGAAACTCCACTACAAGATGACTATCACATTATGGAAACTCCACTACAAGATGACTATCATATTATGGAAACTCCACTACAAGATGACTATCATATTATGGAAACTCCACTACAAGATGACTATCACATTATGAACAGATCAGACCAAGTTGTCATCCTGTTTCTCAGAACAGGATACAATCAACTGCACAGTCACACGTATACAAAGTTTAAGATTTGCAACACGGCCACGTGTACATGTGGACAGGCACCACAGACAGCAGAGTATATTCCTCAGGAGTGTCCGAAATATGAAATGCTGAAACAAATAAACTGGCCCAGAGAGACAATGGCGGAAGAAAAACTCTACAGACATCTGTATGAGTTACAGAAAACATTCAAGTTTATAGAAGAAACAAAACTTCAGATATGAGCATGTTCCAAGTGAAATGAAGATGAATCTGAAACCTCCTTTGTCACTTCATGCAAGTCCCAGTATCACTATTCCTTGCCCCCAGCAACACACAGGCATTTTACTATTTTACATGTAAACATATCAAAAGACATCAGAATATATCAGAATCAAGGGAAGAAGACAGCTTGAATGTCACTCAAATCTTTACATGTCAGGACACAGATATACAAGAAGACAGCTTGAATGATTGATGATATAGACACTAATTATGAAATTCTGTGAATGTGTCAATCATACATCTCTCCAACATTGGGGTATATATCATAGGACACTCTGAAACAGTTCTTCCCTGTGTCTGTTTGTGACCCATCTCTACCAAGTTTGTACTTGTGAAAACTTCCATCCAGGCAGACAGCTGAAACAGTAGAAGGAAACTCATTCATATAATCTGTAGTACTCATAATATCATTAGCATCACACACATAACCTTTCAGGATTGTAGGTGTGTCACTCTGGAAACATAACCTTTCAGGATTGTAGGTGTGTCACTCTGGAAACATAAACTTTCAGGATTGTAGGTGTGTCACTCTGGAAACATAAATTTTCAGGCTTGTAGGGTGTGTCACTCTGGAAACATAACCTTTCAGGAACGTAAGCTGCCACTTTGAAACATCACCACAACACTTTCACCATACCTCCGTGTTCTTTGTTTAAGTGTGGAGAATCTTAATCCTGTCCGGTCTTTAATATTACCAATCCATAATGTCTTCTGACTTCCTCTTTTTCTTTTACCCTCAACTGTTCCCTGCAAGATATTTTAGGAAAAATAATCTTGCCTCATCACATGGCCAAACCACACAAGTGACAAGACCACTGCTATGAGATGTTCTTGTTGACCTACAAATGTATTCACCTGCAAGAGAACTTACTTTGTTTCTCAACTCAGAATATAGATGGTAAAAGAAATATACTTTTGTGTCAAGTGTTAAACATCTGTTTACATTCAGAGTTGGAATATCTGAGCTAAATGTGTCAAGTTTCAAAGTTAGTAGACAATAGGGCATGAATATCTGAGCTGAATGTGTCAAGTTTCAAAGTTAGTAGACAATAGGGCATGAATATCTGAGCTGAATGTGTTAATTCTCAATGCTAGTACACCAATACTGAGTCAGCCATATCACAGAGACAATAATAGAAGTGATGTGAACAAACAATATCAGAATAAAGTATCAAAAATTCTAAAAGTTATTCTCTTCTTCTGTGTTCGCTTGTTCAGAAAGTACCTCTGTGTTCACTTGTTCAGAAAGTACTTCTGTGTTCGCTTGTTCAGAAAGTACCTCTGTGTTCACTTGTTCAGAAAGTACTTCTGTGTACGCTTGTTCAGAAAGTACTTCTGTGTTCGCTTGTTCAGAAAGTACTTCTGTGTACGCTTGTTCAGAAAGTACTTCTGGTCACAATGGTGACTGTATATTTTTAACATAAAATTTCAGTGTTTACCATTTTTCTGTCTCGTTGCTTATATTTATTTATTATTTGGAACACAGTTTTACGGCAATGTCCAATTCCAAAACTGACCACACACCACAGAAACTGACAGTGCACCACAGAAACTGACAGTGCACCACAGAAACTGATTACACCACAATTCAGAAACTGACTTCGAGATATTTATCCATACTCAACTCCTTCATGAACATGGTAGCCAAGTTGATAGTGAGCTTGCTTACTACCACCAGGTTACATCATGCCAGGTTCAAAACCACATCTGGACACAAAAATCTTCCAGGTCGTGATTTCTTTCCTTTCACAACCGCTTCCAGTTGACCCAGCAGTAAATGGGTACCTGGTGCATGAGTTAGGGAAGGTAGAAAAACAACAAGGAAGGGAACTGGCACCCCAAAATATAGTTGCTGCAGCTTAGTATATGAGGATTATAGCAAATATTACAAGAAACTCCGATATTATAAATACAATGAAGATGCCAGAGTGTTGGTCAATAAACACAATAGCAAAAAGAAAACTACACCTGTTTGGTCATATAAAGAGACACAACTGTTTGGAAAGACAAAGAATGGAGGGCTGAGCACCAGGCAGGAGGAGAAAGGGATGACCAAGAAGATGATGAACTGAGGACATTAAAGATAACATAAATACATCATTGGAAAATGCAAGCTGCATGGCCCAAGACAGAGAAACGTTCAGGGAGTTCATTGGGAAGACACGGTTCTGGAGAGAATACATCACATGACTTGACAGAAGCAGACAATCAAGATTTTTAGGGCATCTGATGAGGAAAGTAAAACTTGAACATTTACTAACCACCGGAAAGATTAAGTGCAAAAGATACAGAGGAAGACAAAGAGAGAAATTGGATGGGTTGTCACTATAGCACAAAAAGAAGTCACTAACTGAACTTATTAACAACACAAGAGATGAGAGAATTGTGGAGAAGCATGATTGCCTACACCACTCGGCATTGAACTTGAGTACATGAAGAGATCATCTACCAAGTTGATGAATGGGCTGACAATTTCTCCCTTGTGAAAAACTCATTATGTCATCGTCACGCTATGTCTTGCTTCAATTTCTTACTTTTGTCTTCTGTCAAATAGTCTTTATGGATGGCAAAAAAGATGCACGCCAGCGGACATTGCAGCTTTGTCTTCCACTACATGGCCAGTTTGTCACTGAGCCAGTTTGTTAAAATCCCCTCCAAAGGTGACTAATGGTGCTTCTAACCACATTAAATTGTCTGGCCATTACACTTTGTGATTGTCTAGTCTGTAAGCAGCCAATGATGGTGTATCGTTGTTCTGTAGTGAGATGAACCATACTTGCTCATTGGATTTTTAACTGAATTTATTCAAGGATGGTCAATCTTTTATAGGCACTCAATTGTATGGTCAGAGAGTTTTGTATTCAGTAAGTTTCACGGGATTCTCATGAACCCATCGCAAGTTATTGCCCAAAATGTAGTTTTAACCGTGACCTCTTCATGACCACATGAATCATGAGGTGAGTACGATTCAGGTAACCACGACAAGTTAATAACTAGGTTACATTTACATTTGATAGGTTGAATGATATCCAATCCGTGAATATCTTTTAAAAAAGTAACTCCAAAAATGTTGCAGTATTTTTAACAGTATATATTGCCCATGTTTCACTGCCATAAATGATACTGGGGCAAAAAGCTGGTAATCCAGTAGTATAGTTTTGATATTAACTTTCTTTATTTCACCAGACCCATTGTGTTTGTCTGTTCAATATTTCTGTGTATGCCTTTTATAACTAAGATCATTCTCACCATACATAGCATCTCCATTCCCAAAAGAACACAAGCAGGCACACTCGGCAGTTACAGTGAACGATGCATAAGACTTGATCTCACTGGGAAGTCCGACTAGAGGCTTCAGCCTGAAACAGAAATATCAATCATTCTGATGTCGGACAAGATGGTAGTTGGACAATACGTCAGAACTTAACATGCTACAAACTAAATTGTCTACATAGTATTAAGCCTTCAGGCTAGTCTGGTACAACTAGTACAGGGGTGAGCAAAATATAACTCAAGGGCCAAATTATGTTCACAATGCAAATACCGGTATTACTGTTCAACACTAAGCTCATTTAAAATTACTATATCCATTGGTCCCTGAGACCAGAAAATATCAAATCACAAGATATCTTATCCAAGCTGTAAAGTATGATGCTACATAGTTATTGTTTGATACTTGTTAGAAGGCAAAATAGAATGCCAGCAGATGATTATGCATACTCTAGAAACTAGCACACACAAACTGTGGACCAAATGAACATACTATAACACAGATATACATAAATGTCAGTTATAGTTAGTTAGTTGTTAGATCATCATCACTGCTCTCCAGACAAGTCCATAGGTGCTAAGATCTCTCCTTGAGTGTAGCCACCATTATACGCTGACTGACTTTCTCAGTACGCCATTGATTGACCATCATTCTTCCTTGCTAATGAAACTGCTCCTTTCTAGTAACACCACATTTCAAACAAAGCTTTCTTATTCTTGTCATGGAACAAAAGTCATTGTCACTCATACAGTCATGTGTTCGTGCATGTTCCTGTATGGCTTTCAAAATGTCTGCCCGATCCATTGCTCCGCCACCAGCTGTAGTGGCCGCGTGTGTGGCCAAACTATCTGCTCTCCCATTACCCCGAACTCATGCGTGTCCTGGCACAAAAATAAAAGTCACTTTCTGCACACAGGAATTCCTCACCACATCCACCCACTGTTTCTGAATCCACCCCGCTTGCCACTTTCACAATTATGTTCATATTATTTATATATATATATATATATATATATATATATATATATATATATATATATATATATATATATATATATATATATATATATATATATATCATCATCAAGTGCCGTGCCGAATGGCGTTGGCGATCATATTTCTCCATGTACATCGATCTCCCCATATATGGCATCATCTCTGTTGGTGTCATCAATAAAAACCATTTAGTCACACTATCCAATATCTTTTCTCTGGGTCTTCCCCTTGCTCTTTTCCCTTCTATCTTTCCTGTTGTCACTATATTCTCATTGCCTCCTCTTTTCATTATGTGCCCAATAAATATTGACTGTCTTTTTCTTATATTATCAATAATGCATCTTGGATATATCCATATATTTATATAAATGAACATACTCTAGCAAAGATACACAAAAGTGTAGTAAGACCACACTTGGGTTTGGTGCAACAGTCGGGTCACCAGCTGCAAATACCCATCTCCAGAATTTGGTTAAGTTCATAATCAAGCGCTGATTCATCATATGGAAGTTATGGAGACCATGACAATATTGGAAATGCAAATTGTTACACAGTTGCATCCACTAACACACAGAAGAAATACTAGATGCCTAATTCATTTAGAGAAGTATAGAAGCATGATAACTCATTCCCATGAAGTATAGAAGCATGATAACTCACTTCCATGAAGTATAGAAGCATGATAACTCACTTCCATGAAGGAAAGACTGAATAATCTAGCACTGGGACAATTATTACGCAGTAGTTTAATCCATTATGAAAATATGCTCAGAAGATAGTGCCGTGTGATTCATTAGTTTATAAAGCATATACAAAGAGAGGAGAAGCAAAAAGAAGAGCCAAGAGTAGACCTAGAGTACGCTGGATCAACAAATTCAAAGATACATTACACGAACACCAAATAACATTATCTGAAGCTGACAGAAAAGCGAGAACAAGAACATTGTATCTCCCTCGACACCCGTAAAGGGTAAAAGAGGAAGGAAAGAAGAAGAAGGAGAAGATAGTACCAAGCAGATCTACTTATAAAAGCATCATTTCCTCTGACAGTTTGTTTATTTCTAAAATCATCACCAATGCTACCTAACCTTTACCCTGTACCATGGCAGCAAACTAATGACTTCTTAAACACATCAATCAGCAGTCTTAAAGAAAAAAAACAAATGATCTTCAAAAACTGACACAAAATAAGCATGATCCACGAAGAAGTTCCTGAGAAATTGTGGATACATGCATCCATGGATGGATCAGCTTCAAACAACTGTGGATACATGCACTCATGGATGGATCAGCTTCAAACAACTGTGGATACATGCATCCATGGATGGATCAGCTTCAAACAATTGTGGATACATGCATCCATGGATGGATCAGCTTCAAACAACTGTGGATACATACATCCATGGATGGATCAGCTTCAAACAACTGTGGATACATGCATCCACGTATGGATCAGCTTCAAACAATTGTGGATACATGCATCAGCTTCAAACAATTGTGGATACATACATCCACAGATGGATCAGCTTCACACAATTGTGGATACATGCATCCACATATGGATCAGCTTCAAACAATTGTGGATACATGCATCCACGGATGGATCAGCTTCAAATGTAATCAGAAATGGAGGGGAGTGGCATTTTTATAAAATATCCTGACCATTGTCATGAAACACAGTCTATCCCTACAGGAAAACTTTGCTCCAAATGCAATGCTGAAGTTCAAGCAACAGAACAAACAGTTCTGCTCTAACTGCAATGCTGAAGTTCAAGCAACAGAACAAACAGTTCTGCTCTAACTACAATGCTGAAGTTCAAGCAATAGAACAAACAGTTCTGCTCTAACTACAATGCTGAAGTTCAAGCAATAGAACAAACTGTTCTGCTCTAACTGCAATGCTGAAGTTCAAGCAATAGAACAAACTGCCCTGACAATACTTGACACTGTCTGTGACAGTTAACAAGGGGCCATCCTCACAGATGCACTATCTGTTCTGCAGGCTCTCAAGGATGGCAAACAACAACACTTATGAGACAAACTAAACCAGCAAGTAAAAAAGAGTAGAACTGTACTTCAGCAGGTACCATCACACTGTGGTGTCCCAAGAACTGTACTTCAATGGGTACATTCACACTTTGGTGTCCAGGGAAATGAGGGGGCAAATGAGTTAGCCAAAAATGGTGGAGAGTGTATGCAGGATGACAATGAAGTCTTGTATCAAGAAAAGAAGAGCCAAACAAACTATCAAAAGTGAACATAGCATGACAAAAGACACCTACTACTACCTAAATCAACAGGGACAAGTCATCATACATCAACTGAAAACATGATAGAACAGACTGAACAAACACGTGCACATGATGCGATTGTGTGCTACACCATTGTGCACTTGTGGAATCGATGGACATACCTATGAACATGTTCTGCAGAACTGTTCCCAGTATGAACAATTGAGAGAAATGTACTGACCCAACAGCTCAACCTTACAAGTAAAGATATATGAAACTAAAGAAAAGCAACAGACAACCTTGAGCTTTTCATCCATAAGTCTTGTCAGGCGGTTATATCTGTTACAATATAACTAACACATTTACTAGTCTTGTCCGGCGGTGGAGACATCGAGTAACAAACAAAAGAAAGAACGACAGATACCTGTTACAATATAACTAACACATTTACTAGAGATTTCACATTTTCCTAAATGATAAAATTATATTTGATTATAAAGCACATTTTTATGGATATGAAATATCCAAGACTTACGTGGATACAGAGTTCATGTCTGGATCTTTCAGTGACCAAACATGCACTGTACCCTTATCACTTGAACAAGATAGGTAACTACTGTCTTTGCTGAAATTTAAACTGAAACAAAAATTGTGTCATTCTGAATCAGATTTTTGCATAAGAATCAATGACAGAAATCATATATTTTAAAAAAAAACTGAACGACAGAAAAGAGTCACTGTTAAACACTAAAGAAGAAACATTAATTTAAATACTAAGGGAGGAAAACTAGTTTAAACACTAAAGGTGAACTTGAAAGAATTCAGAAATTGTTAAATAATTAACACTAGTACTTATGTAAAACACAGGTTTTTAAAGTTTTACTTGAATACACCAGATGGACTATCAATAAGGGGTTATGAGGTGTAAATATGAACAAATACAAATGACAACACACAAGACGTTTTCAACGTTTCGAACCATTAGCTCTTTCTCAAGAATATATAAAACAAACAGTGAAAAGCAATGAAAACAGTAACAATAATGTTACCATTATAGAGGCAATAGATACACTATTAACATGTAAACATTGTGAAGTTCAACGGGAGAATGATGTGGAAACAGGTAGTCATGGAAGCTGGTTTTGTTGAAAATGGGTGACGGGATATGATAACAGATATAACAAATTATTACCCAATACAACATGAACAGAAAAGGAACAATAAGGAACACACCAACAAAAATTTATACAAATGTATGTTCAGAGTTAGGTAAAAAAGGCTTGAGTGTACTAAACTCAAAATAAATTGATTTTCAAGAGTATACCTAGATCTGTCATCCGTGGTGCAGGATCTGAGGGCAGTGAACTTTGATATGAAGGGCACCCTGATGACCATCACCACTGAAATGAATGGCTGCTTGATTGAGTGACCACTTCTGTGGGCATCTTTATGCCATAAAACACAGAGAACCTACCCGTGTTGCCATTTATTTCAATGGTGATGACCTCACTCTCTTCAGCCTACCAATTTGTGGTTGCTTCTTTTTCTTTCCTTTTTTTTCACTTTATACCCCTATATGCCTTGCAACATTATGGGTAGAAGAGTTCTCTAGAGATGGTTTTTTATGTACTTCATATATGTTTGTTGTTATAGACACTTTTATTTCTTAATTAATCGTTTGCAAGGTGGCAATCCTGGCTATGTCTCCATCGCGTCTATATAGTAATGCTTAAAAAAAACGACAACCTAAAAGAATGTGTTTGCGACGGTGAGTTTTCCTAGACCATAGTCCATAAAACAGAGTACCACTGCCAGCATCAGGAAAAAAAAGTGTCTGCAATTGCATCTCTGAGGATGCCATAACTTTAATTGCACCAATACACTTCTTAGCTTTCTGAATCACATTGTCGATATGCTTCATAAAAGATAGGCTTCTATCGAACATAATTCTTAAGCGCTTCATAGTCTGCTCCATGTCAATATCAGTGCCATGCAGGTGGCAGCTGAAAGTGTGTCTGTAACTATCTCACTTTTCAATAAGAACCAGATGATCTTTGGAGGGGTTCATGACTGCATTGTAGCTAATGCACTAGAGAGAAAGGTGTTCTAGTTTACTCTGTACACCCTCAATGATGTCATACCTGTTTTTATCACAATAAGAGATCATCAGCATATGTGAGGGATCTCCCTGGCACAGCTAGCTGCCTACATCTGTGCAGCATATGTGAGAAATCTCCCTGGTCCAGATAGCTGACTGCATCTGTGAGGAATCTCCCTGGTCCAGATAGCTGACTGCATCTGTACAATTGTGTAAGTGTAGATGTAAGACAAGCACAAGTGACAGTGGGAGATTCCCTGTGGCAATGCAAGTGTTATAATTCTGATCTCCGAGGACCACAAATCAGCAAATGAATTCTGTCCTCTACACAAACAGTGGGATGCCTGTTTAAATGACGTTCTTCCCTCTATGCATACAGTGGGATGCATGTTTGAATGCCTATGGTGTCTACCTCTGCCAGCTGCAGGTGTATAAATGTTCCTCAGTAATTGCTCGACTTAATGATAACACAAACTGCTGATGTACATTTCATAGTTGTAAGAAACCCACTTTGATGGGTTTCATGTAAACATGCCTTATATAATCAAAATGCACATGTGAATCAGATGTCGCAGTCTGATTTTGAACCTGCAAACTTGTGCATACAAGGAAAATGACTCACCAGTAAATGTTTGCTTTGTCTAAGCCACGACGGAGTTTGATTTTCTCTTTTGTGGTCAGATTTACAAGATGGATATTGGTACCCTAGGTGCAGATGAACAAGAAAGTACACAAATTTGATAAATCAATAACACAATTTCAGAAATATTTCATAAATTTATAATCTACTGGAAAATTTATAATCTAATAGAAAATGATAATCTACTGGAAAATGATAATCTACTGGAAAATTATTAATGTTTTCACATTATAAACAAAATGTGGAGATTAATCAAATCACAAGAAAAGGTAAATAACTCAATGAAATAGAAAATGGCGTCTCATAGTAATAACCAAAAAGTAAATGTAAAAATTTAGAATTTATGAAACAATGGAAGTAGACTAAGACAGACATTAAAAACATCAACCACCAAAACTCATACACGGAACACAAACTTATTTTCTGACATAAAAATACAAGATTATAGAGAAATCATAACTTAACTTCAAAAAACATAAATTTGCTGAGACAAGTTTTGTAGACTGAGCTCAGAAAAAATAAAATTATTGGTACATTTATTGCGAGGGGGGGGGGGGAGAGCTACTGGTGAAGTGATCTGATAGTCAACACAAGAACAAGTGATGTAAAACACAGTTTCAAGTGAAGATTAACTGTTGTACACAACAAAGTGAAGATAAACTGTTGTACACAACAAATAACAACAGACTGTTGTTGTCCTAAACACATTTATTTTTTCATGGGTATTTTTGTTGTGTTTTATGAAAGGGTAGTCTAATGGATGATGACTAAGAGATGCAGGCTGGTAAACCTCGCACCTTTTCCCTGTGACAGACTTCTAGGTGTTGGGACTGCCTGATGTACCATCATTGCATATGGGTCAATAAAGCTGACAGAAGAAAGATGAACGATGGACCTTTACCGAGACACAAAAATGAACCAGAATGTTCCTATTGGACTGTAACATGGAACAATCCTTTGTTGCTATGTAAATTTATTGACAATATCCTGATGCAGACAGAATCGTTGAGCAGGTCATTTGGTATGTATGCCAGATTATCGCCTGGCAAAGATACTTCTCTATGGTGAGTATGTTGCTGAAGGGCATACTTCTCAGTCTAGTCTTGGAATGAATAGTAGATAGGATATTAGTCTTTTGCTGAGCTGGAGAAAGGTACTCAATCTGTGACTAAACATGCATCCATAAACCCCTATAACACAAACATGACTCTAAGATAACAGACATGACTCTGAGATAACACGAACATGACTGAGATAACATGAATATAACTCTGAGATAGCAAACAATATATGAGCTTGTGTTTCTCAACAGAGGAAGACCTGTTCTTTTGACAGAATTACCAGGAGCTGTCAAGAGAGCTTAAAGGGAGTTAATTCATCATTATCAAGGAAGGATAAAATCTATAATGCAAGGTGATGGCTGACCTGGCCAGCAAGAAAGTCTTACACAGAATGCACACGGAATCATAGGACCATTAGTGTCATCCCGTCCTGTACTGAGTCAGCAATTGATGAATCAGCTGTTACTTTATTATGACGATCCATACATCATCATCATGATCATGTGCCATGCCGGGTGGCGTAGGCGGTCATGGCTCTCCACAGTATTATGTATCAAAGTCGTTGTTGTTTCTTTGCCGTGCCAGGTTGTCAAACTGTCTAATATTTTCTCACGTTGTCGCCCTCTGTCTCTGGTGCCTTCAATCTTGCCTGTTGTGATTATGTTCTCTAAACCTGCCTGTCTCATGAAGTGGCCAAAAAAAGAAGATTGCCTTTTTCTTATATTGTTGATTAAGGTCCGTTTCGCATTTAACTCTTTTAACACCTCTACATTAGTTTTTCTGGCAGTCCATGGTATTCTCAGCATTCTTCTGTAGAGCCACATCTCTGTTGCCTCCAATCTCCCACTTTCCAGTTTGTTTATTGTCCAAGACTCGCACCCATATGTTAGTATAGGGGTTATATAGCACCGCAGAACTCTCTTTCTCACCTCTAATGACAAGGTCATATTACACAGTAGATTTTTCATTTTTCATTTGTATGATCCATACATACCAACAAATAATATCTTATGTACAAATTCTTACGTACTACACATGTTTTGTCATAGTTTTACAAAGACCAACAGACTATTGGAGTATGTGGTATATGAACGCAATCATACAAATAACAATATACAAGACATTTTCAATGTTTCAACTTTAAGGTCTTCATCAGAAAATATAAAACAAACATTTACAACACAATAAAAACAGTGAAAACATTGGTACTGTCAGAGCGGTACTAGAATACAGACATTAAACATCACTATGTGCAAGATGGCAATAACATGTGTACACAAGTAATACAAGCGGGTTTTGTTGAAAAAGGACACAGGAAATTAGAATGGAAAAAAAAACTATTACTGATAACAACATGGACAAAAATAAAACTATTACTGAAATGATGGACAAAAATAAAACTATTACTGAAATGATGGACAAAAATAAAACTATTACTGAAATGATGGACAAAAATAAGACTATAACTGAAAACAACATGGAGAGCAATAAGACTATAACTGTAAAGTATTATGTATTATTAAGTTATTATTTCTCTCCTGTTATGTTCATTCTCAAACTGCTACTTCTTGGCAGGATGTAGGCCAGAAAACAGAAAACAGCTGTGTCATAGTATACAATGTGGCTGCAATATCTGTATCAGCACCTTTAGCCTGACACATCTGACTTCTGCATGGATTTTCGTCACTTTAACGTATAATATGGGATCGCCAACCCTACTCCACAACTAGTTATGCCAGCTCTTATATAATGCATGGTAGATGACAGTGGTGCTATTATTTACTCCCCTTCAGTGTCCCAGAAACATAGGATGACCACTGATTGCTATGTCTGTAGTCAAGCACACACAGAGAAGAACAAGGGGCAGTAGAAACAAAGTCTGTAATTGATTGTGATCCACATCTCTGTACCAAATGTATTCTACTAAGTGCTCAGTCCCTTTATTAGTTGAAAGTGTCAGCAACAGAGCACATACAATAGTTTCTATGATGACTCATGTTCACTTTGTCAGTGAGTCACTTTTGGCAGCGGTGAAACAACGTAAACTTGTTTAGTTTGAATATGTCATGAGACATGACTCACTTTCTAAAACTATTTCACAGGGAATAGTCGAGGGTTGGCAAAGAAGAAGCAGCCTAAGATAATAGTGGATTTATAACATCAAGAAATGATCTGGACATTATTTTCTACACTCGCACAAATGACTAAGGACAGACTTGTTTGGAGGGTACTTTAGTGCGCATATCACTATTGTGGCACCCCTATGACCCTGATGTCTCCAGTGTGGTACCCCTATGACATGATGGGTTATAGGTCCTATTATTATGATTATTTTACATCTCTCCCTTCCCCCCCAAAAAAAATAAATAAATAAAATGCCAAATATTTTATGGTAGATTGGGGAATCAGCATAATGCCAAGACTATGGTGATTGAATTATAATTTTTTACATTGAATTCTCATTTGATCAAAGTCAGATAAGGTAACTAATACTAATTTATTATTGATTATTGTCTGAGTCACGTGATAAGCAAGTTCAAGGGTGAAGACCTGAGTACTAGCTGTGGCAATCCATCCACCATCAAGGCTGATGGCAGCGCAGACAATGTCGTTACCATGAGCTTGCATGATCATTTGTGGTTTGCTCTCTTGTGCAGCATCAACTTTAGCCAGATCCTGAAAAACATATATTTAGAGATCATGAGAAATAAGAGAAGGCTAGCTCTTGTCAATAATTGATTCACATTAGATGACATTCAAGAGAAGGCTAGCACTTGTCAACAATTGATTCACATTAGATGACATTCAAGAGAAGGCTAGCACTTGTCAATAATTGATTTACATTAGATGACATTCAAGAGAAGGCTAGCACTTGTCAATAATTGATTCACATTAGATGACATTCAAGAGAAGGCTAGCACTTGTCAATAATTGATTCACATTAGATGACATTCAAGAGAAGGCTAGCACTTGTCAATAATTGATTCACATTAGATGACATTCAAGAGAAGGCTAGCACTTGTCAATAATTGATTCACATTAGATGACATTCAAGAGAAGGCTAGCACTTGTCAATAATTGATTCACATTAGATGACATTCAAGAGAAGGCTAGCACTTGTCAATAATTGATTCACATTAGATGACATTCAAGAGAAGGCTAGCACTTGTCAATAATTGATTCACATTAGATGACATTCAAGAGAAGGCTAGCACTTGTCAATAATTGATTCACATTAGATGACATTCAAGAGAAGGCTAGCACTTGTCAATAATTGATTCACATTAGATGACATTCAAGAGAAGGCTAGCACTTGTCAATAATTGATTCACATTAGATGACATTCAAGAGAAGGCTAGCACTTGTCAATAATTGATTCACATTAGATGACATTCAAGAGAAGGCTAGCTCTTGTCAATAATTGTGTAACATATAAGAAATGATATTTATGTATTGTTTATGAACCAACATTATTTCACTTTAGACAAACATATGTTCTCAGTCTCTCACTGCAGATATCAGGGGGTATAGGGTGCTGATAGTTCCCATAACTTGCTGGTTAAACATACACTTCTTACTCTGTTAAAAAGGAGGCATGAAGAGCGTAGAAGATTGATTTTTTACTGTATGTAGGATTTCCCCAATGTATCCAACCCTCTAAACAAAGCAGTGTTCTGTCTGTTGAGAGTACTGCTCACAGCACGTAACTCCATAGCTTTAAGTGATAATTTCCAAGGATCTCAGAAAAATCCACTTAGAAGACATGACGTCACAAGCCAGAATCGAATCCATAACCTTTTGAGCACAAGCACTAAGCTACTGGGATCCATAAAAAATTCTGTACAACAGGTGCAAAGTTCTATTTGTACATTTAAAACCAAATTCCCTCAAGCATTCTCTCAGATGTGTTGTCAGCTGTGTTGTTTAGATGTATTAGTCCCTCATTCAGAGGCTGGATGTGTCATCAGTTGTGACAGTGTGAGTCCCTCATTCAGAGGCTGGATGTGTCATCAGTTGTGACAGTGTGAGTCCCTCATTCAGAGGCTGGATGTGTCATCAGTTGTGACAGTGTGAGTCCCTCATTCAGAGGCTGGATGTGTCATCAGTTGTGACAGTGTCAGTCCCTCATTCAGAGGCTGGATCTGTCATCAGTTGTGACAGTGTGAGTCCCTCATTCAGAGGCTGGATGTGTCATCAGTTGTGACAGTGTCAGTCCCTCATTCAGAGGCTGGATGTGTCATCAGTTGTGACAGTGTGAGTCCCTCATTCAGAGGCTGGATGTGTCATCAGTTGTGACAGTGTCAGTCCCTCATTCAGAGGCTGGATGTGTCATCAGTTGTGACAGTGTCAGTCCCTCATTCAGAGGCTGGATGTGTCATCAGTTGTGACAGTGTGAGTCCCTCAATCAGAGGCTGGATGTGTCATCAGTTGTGACAGTGTCAGTCCCTTATTCAGAGGCTGGATGTGTCATCAGTTGTGACAGTGTGAGTCCCTCATTCAGAGGCTGGATGTGTCATCAGTTGTGACAGTGTCAGTCCCTCATTCAGAGGCTGGATGTGTCATCAGTTGTGACAGTGTCAGTCCCTCATTCAGAGGCTGGATGTGTCATCAGTTGTGACAGTGTGAGTCCCTCATTCAGAGGCTGGATGTGTCATCAGTTGTGACAGTGTCAGTCCCTCATTCAGAGGCTGGATGTGTCATCAGTTGTGACAGTGTGAGTCCCTCATTCAGAGGCTGGATGTGTCATCAGTTGTGACAGTGTGAGTCCCTCATTCAGAGGCTGGATGTGTCATCAGTTGTGACAGTGTGAGTCCCTCATTCAGAGGCTGGATGTGTCATCAGTTGTGACAGTGTGAGTCCCTCATTCAGAGGCTGGATGTGTCATCAGTTGTGACAGTGTGAGTCCCTCATTCAGAGGCTGGATGTGTCATCAGTTGTGACAGTGTCAGTCCCTCATTCAGAGGCTGGATGTGTCATCAGTTGTGACAGTGTCAGTCCCTCATTCAGAGGCTGGATGTGTCATCAGTTGTGACAGTGTGAGTCCCTCATTCAGAGGCTGGATGTGTCATCAGTTGTGACAGTGTCAGTCCCTCATTCAGAGGCTGGATGTGTCATCAGTTGTGACAGTGTGAGTCCCTCATTCAGAGGCTGGATGTGTCATCAGTTGTGACAGTGTCAGTAGACATTGACTAAACAACCTCAGCACATCCTTCTTATTAATGTTTATTTTAACTATTTGAATGATTAGATTTCCATTGTGGTACAAATCTGCTTTCTCATGACAAGAGAGTTAATGTTTCCTGGGCAGCAGATCTATGGGATACAAAATAAAGTTGAAAATAGATATAGATTACTTCCCCTGACATTTTAAAACTTCCCAGACATGGACTGAGAATTACATATGATTACTACAGCAATAAATGGAAACTTCAAGAGAAACTACTGGCTGCAGTAATAAATGGAAACTTCAAGAGAAACTACTGGCTGCAGTAATAAATGGAAACTTCAAGAGAAACTACTGGCTGCAGTAATAAATGGAAACTTCAAGAGAAACTACTGCCTGCAGTAATAAATGGAAACTTCAAGAGAAATTAGTGGCTGCAGCAATAAATGGAAACTTCAAGAGAAACTAGTGGCTGCAGTGAAGCATTGTCCTGGAAGTAGTTGTTCTGTATCTTCCATTTTGTTTGTTGGTGTTGAAATCATTAATCAATTTGATAAAAGTACATGCACTAAAGTGAACTAATCAATTTGTTGAAGAAACATGAACTAATGTGAACTAATGTATTTGTTGAAGATACATGAACTAATGTGAACTAATGTATTTGTTGAAGATACATGAACTAATGTATTTGTAAAAAACTGATCAACAACATTTATCTATCTATGCTCGTTGAGTGCTGAATATGGTGAATGGGGCAGAAACCAATGCTCACTAGTTTTAGTGATGAGATTAGCTGTTAGGTATGTTGATTATCCTCTTAGCAAACTGGACACGCCCATAGGTGCTCAGATCTCTGCTTCAGTAAATCTCTCAGGGTATAACTGCTGATGGTTCCGGATCTATGTTGGTTCACTGCTATTCTTGAAATCTTTCTCAGTTCTCTACAGACCTTGCCCATCCTCACTCCCAATACACGCATTCTCGATATTGACTCGTGCTCATTCATCTCAAAACCTCTGATCGTGTGGACTGTTCCTTTTATCTGACAGTAAAGGCACATGTGCATCGGTGGTGACAGATGATCGGTCCATTCATGTAAATCACAATATCTGTGTTATCGGCATGCTCGTAGTGCCTTGACACTCACTGGGTTTTGTTCACTGCACTCTCTAGTGAGTGTAATGATGGTCTTGAATGCCTCTTGAAAGACCATAGGAATAGGTATCCATTCCTCGCCAGGAGTTATGCCGTCTGGGGCACAGATCTAAACAAATATGCTCAACACAACTCATCCACGATTTACTTCTCTTGAGCCTGCTTCCCTTCACATGAGGGAGCACACATGAGGGAGCACACATGAGGGAGCACACATGAGGGAGCACACATGAGGGAGCACACATGAGGGAGCACACTGTGTAGTGGGTTAGATCTCACTCAGAACTCACAGGGAAACACAACATACAATTCTGTGAGATATGCTTGGAAAATCAAGGAGAAATCTCATAGCCACACAATGATTACATTGTACCCTCTCATTTCCACTATTGGTGTCACAGACGTTGCAATGTGTCACAGACCTGCATGGAAGCACACTCTTCAAGACCTGCACGGAAGCACTTGTATACATCATACATGAAAACAGCAGCATTGTGCCATGTTTCTTTATGATGTCTATAGCTTCCAAGTTATAGCCCGGAAAAATGTGGCTCTCTTCCAGGTCTCAAGCGATGTGATGAAGCTGTGCATAGTTCTGCATGTTGTGAGATTCATCACCACACATTCTATTGGTGGTTTCTTTATGAAGAGCTTTTCTTGGTATTCCTCATTCTTTTGTCATCTGGTACACAGTTTAATGATTGAAGTGGTTGTCTATTTTGATTCATTCTTAGTATGTCCAAAAAAAGTTCACAGCATCATCATCATCGAGTGCAGTCTTCACAAAGAATACCGCCTGCAATAGACTTCCAAATAGTTTTTCCCCACTCAATTTTTGCAACTTCACAACTTTCTCACATCTCATCCATGGCACATAGAAAATATATATATACCACTCAAATGTTTATTAACATGAACACAAATTATTTGAAAATCTCTAAATCTCTAACAACAACAAAATTATTTAATTTTCCAAAACACCCACCAACAATAACATACATTGTCCAAAAATAAGTCAGAAATAGAGGTATTTACACCATTTTAAGTCAGGGTGCTAGAAATTAATGTGCTTAAGGGACATCTATCACTCAAACAATTTTCAAAACTGTGAATCATGGTCACTCTCATGATTGCAGGGTATTGGTGTACAGATTGGAAATGGGTAGTTGCTGGGGTATGATACGGTTAGATACACAATTTAAACACATATTTAGTGAGTACACACAACTGAAACTGACCTCTATTTGAACACTGCCTCTGCTTTTCTTGGCTGGCAAGATAATTTTACCTGCCAGGTGTGAAACTGCACATACAGCTGTAAGTAAGAAGACAGTATGCTTTTACATCAACACTCTTACATACACAACTTCAGGTAGACATCAGGTGTACAACAGACAACTTCAGGTAGACATCAGGTGTACAACAGACAACTTCCGGTAGACAGCAGGTGTACAATAGACAACGTCAGGAAGACTTCAGGTGTACAACATACAACTTCAGGTAGACATCAACACTCTTACATACACAACTTCAGGTGTACAACAGACAACTTCAGGTGTACAACAGACAACTTCAGGTAGACATCAGGTGTACAACAGAAAACTTCAGGTAGACATCAGGTGTACAACGGACAACTTCAGGTAGACATCAGGTGTACAGCAGACAACTTCAGGTAGACATCAGGTGTACAACAGACAACTTAAGGAAGACATCCGGTGTACTAGAATAACACTCTAAAATTATTTATAGACAATTCAATTTGGAATAAGGTGTAATTGAGTAACTCAAAAAGTCGACAAACAACTTCAGGTGGACATAGGGTTGTACTAAAATAACATTCTCAATATCTTGATAAAATTCAGGTAGATATAATAGTCTCAAATAAAAGACCAGACAAATGATTTTATTGCACTCGATTCCAAATATGAACTCTGTCCTTCTGAGAGGACTGCTTAGAGTATCGCTCACAGCACGTATATCACACACATAGAATGTAGGTTTACAGGGTTCTTGGACAGAAATTATTATAATGTATACTTTTAATTCTGTATAATTATAAATCTATAATTATAATGAATACTTTATAATTGTATTTTAAAAAAAACTGCTGCTGAAAGATTTATTACACAAGAAACAGAAGCTAAATAACAACATAATAGTAAATATATCATATGTATGGTGTTAACTTTCAGCACAGAAACATACCAGCATACAAACAGACATCATGGCTTGTTATGTCAATTTTATTATACTAGCCTTACTCTACTAGCGATATGTTCCCTCGTACTGCCGACTTACTCTACTAGCGATATGTTCCCTCGTACTGCCGACTTACTCTACTAGCGATATGTTCCCTCGTACTGCCGACTTACTCTACTAGCGATATGTTCCCTCGTACTGCCGACTTACTCTACTAGCGATATGTTCCCTCGTACTGCCGACTTACTCTACTAGCGATATGTTCCCTCGTACTGCCGACTTAATCTACCAGCGATATGTTCCCTCGTACTGCCGACTTACTCTACTAGCGATATGTTCTCTCATTCTGCCGCATCACTCTACTAGCGATATGTTCTCTCGTTCTGCCGACTTACTCTACTAGCGATATTGTTACAGGTGTCTGCCATTCAGTGGAAGTGGTTAAAAACACTGAACTTATTAGTTGCCAATGCTGCAGATGGATGTTTAGGACCATTGGCAGAAATAAAACAGTGACACAATGCATTCTCATTGCCAGGTCTACATCCTGTTGGAAATCTTGTAGGACCATTATCTTGCTATAACAGACATCTAGTAGGAATATTGTCCTGCTATATCAGAGATCTAGAGGGAGTTTGAGAATGAATGTAAATAAGGTGTCAAATTTTCTAATTATATTAATATGAGAATTGAATGGACTCATGATGATTGTGACAGATATTTTGTTTCTGTTTGGAACAAATATTGGATAAAAGTAATAAGTTAGTATAGCACATGAAATCAGTGAAGGAAGGTAATCTGTGATCATGTGGGGGGGTCAATGTGCTCTGTCTGCCGCAGAACTATTCAATATGATATTATTTTAGGGAATGACCAAAAATGTAGGTCATCTAATGTAAAACAAACATGGTTTCCTCGGAGTTAGAGATAGTCACATTAAATTTTTATGTGAACATATCCTTCACTTTGTGATTCCATATTTGGAATATCTGCAGCATGACAAATCCAGATATAGGGGCCTATGTAGTGTAAGGGAAATCTATGATATTCTCAACAAAATCTACCATTGTGTGTTAAATTGTATGTTCTGTGATCATGTGCTTCTTCTTCTGCGTTCCTTCTCAAACTCCTGCAGATTAGCAGGATGTAGTCCGGAGAACGGAATGCGTTGTGTCATGGTTTACAGCATTGCTGCGATATATGCACCTTTGGGCCTGGCACATCCGACTTCAGCATGGCTTTGGGTCACTGACCCTATATGGGATGGAACAGCCAACTCCATCCCATAACCTCTTTAGTCGCCTTTTACGACATGCGTGGAAGGTAAAAAGTCTTGCTATTCTTTGATCCTCTTTCAGGCCATGGCAATACACGGGCGATCATGTGCTAAGTTGTATGTTCTGTGGTCATCTGTTAAGTTGTATGTTCAGTGATTCTGTGTTATGTTGTATGTTCTGTGATTTTGTGTTATGTTGTAGGTCTATGTTCTGTGGTCATCTGTTAAGTTGCATGTTCTGTGAGCATATATTATGTTGGAATGTCCTACCATTTGGATTATCCCTGGTCTCTATCTCTGCCAAAGTTTCACCGTACGGAAATGACAGTAAAATGACACGACTTCGTAAAATTACAAGCAGCCTGAAATTAGAAAAGAAAGAGATAAATCAGAGAGAGAAGAAAGCACATGAAGCGTAGGAGTGACTGCAGTAACACTGAATATGAGAGGGGAATGAACAAGTAAGTTGCGGTACAGCTATATATAATTTCAGCAACAAACATAAGCAACATATCAACTCACAGATCTTTGTTAAGTACAGAAGACATGATAACAGAAATTAATGTTGCCATGATTTATTCTATTATCAACATTAAAACTAGCATGGTTCGGACATGTATGCAGGCACGATTCCTTGTCAAAAACAATACTGCAGGGAACTGTCGAGGGTGGAAGAAGCAGAGGAGGACAAATAATGACATGGACAGACAACATCAAGGAATGGACAGGGCTAGATATTTCCACACTCATCCGCATCGCTGACAATAGAATTCGCTGGAGGACTCTGTGTGCTGAAGCATCCAATGTGGTACCCCTACGACCCTGAAGGGTTATGGGTTTATTGATTGATTGATTATCACTCCCTTAAACTCCTTCTATCTCTATAATGTTATCTCTGTTTTTGTTGTAAGGCATCGCAGGATTGAATGATGATAGGTTTTCAAGTTATGGCACATTTGGTCGCTTGATATGTAATAATATTGTGACGTCTCAGAATGTTGGTAACTCTTTCAATCCACCCTCTTCTAGGTCTTATCTTGTATATTATTGTTGCAATATTCTTGCTGCTGTACAATATGGTATCCTCGTTAAGTAGCCAGACTATTTAAGTATTTTTTTCAATATATTTTACTCCAGACATTGTTCTAACACTTCTTATCCCGCCAAAGATGGATGTGTCAGGCCAATGGTGCAAATAAAATGGTGACACAATGCATTTCCATTTTCTGGACTACATCTTGCTGGAAATCTAGTAGGATCATGGTCCTGCTACAAGGGAGATCCAGCGGTAGTTTGCGAATGAACGTTGAAGAAGAAGAAGATACTTCTTATAACATTTCTCACTTGATCTCTTCTTGCTCTGTTTGCTACTTTTCTTAGATATTTATTTTCACATGTAGTAAGATTTCTCTCTTGTTCTTTAGTTAGTATCCATGTCTACATAATGTAATGTTGCATTGAAGGTTGAATTTATTATTCTCCTGTTGGTTCACATCAGGATTGATTTGTGTTTCAAATATGGTGTATTTTCATAATTTACATAGTTGGATTTTAAAATTCTTGTCTCGAGCTCTCTGTCCATTAATCTGTCATCTGTAAAAATACTTCCGAGATACTTAAATTCCTGCACTTGTTTCAGTAATTGATCATGTAAATTCTGATCAGAACGACAATATTTCCTACC
The DNA here is from genome assembly GCA_034231615.1 of Meghimatium bilineatum. Taxonomy (NCBI): domain Eukaryota; kingdom Metazoa; phylum Mollusca; class Gastropoda; order Stylommatophora; family Philomycidae; genus Meghimatium; species Meghimatium bilineatum. The sequence goes on from CM067320.1 coordinate 84,795,507, forward strand.
AGCATGTCACAGAATGAGTTGGACAAGACTCTTCTCTGACCATAAGCTTGTTTTTTTAATGTAAAATGTGTTTTACATTTGTGACAATGCTTTCAAACATGCTGCAACATCAACTTCATGAAAAGAATCAGATTTACTATCAGCATGGTTAACAAACTGAATGTAACAAATTGGTACACTAGTCAAATATATATATATATATTTGATCCAAGCTAGTTATAGCAATAATGTATCCGAGTCAACTAATGATACTGTCATTCAATCACTTGTATAGTTCATCTAATTATTGTTTTGATTCTCAGAATTATCAACAATTAGCTCTTACTTCCTATATGCAATGAGGTGGTTAAATATAATTGATAACCAGGATTAAATATGTTATAAAATTTTGTTGATAGTATATCAATAGGTTGATATCATTATAAAGGTTGCCCATGTGTTGACGGGGCCCAAAAGGGGAGCAAAGAATAGCAACACTGTTTACCTTCCACGCATGTCATAAAAGGCGACTAAGGAGGTTATGGGATGGAGTTGGCTGTCCCAACTCCATCCAGTGACCCAAAGTCATGCTGAAGTCAGATGTGTCAGGCCGAAAGGCGCAGATATTGCAGCAATGCTGTAAACCATGCCACAACACATTCCGTTCTCCTGACTATATCCTGCTAATCTGCAGGAGTTTGAGAACGAACGCAGAAGAAGAAGATTATAACGGTTCGTTAACAGTATATCAATAGGCTGATGTCAGTATCACACACATAAATATATTGCATTAATTAAATAAATTGTATTTAATGAACTCTTTATCTCTGTAAGGGTTTTCCTGTCCTGTAACAATGTATTTAGAAATAACTATACACATTGTGGATTTTAGCAGTAAAAAGGATTTTTTTAAATGGCTGTTTTAGTGGCTTGATGGTAGAAGGAATCTGCTTAACTGGCTGTTTTAGCAGCTTGACAGAGGTAAGGAGTTAATATAGCTACTAATTCTATTATCACATCTTTCAGCAATAAATTATTTAATTTATTTATTTGTCCTTGGAACAACTACCTGCTTTGTCCTTGTTTCAAAAAATAAAATGACTTCTCATCTATGAATTAAAATTATGTTGTTCGTGCCCCAGAGTTATATCCATAGTATGTTCTTGTCCCACAATTATATAGAAAATATGTTCTTGTACCAGAATTATATACACATTGTGTTTTTGTCCTAGAAATATATAAATTGTACGATCCGGTCCCAAAATTATATACAAGTTCTATTCTTGTCCCAAAATTATATAAGTTCTGTTCTTGTCCCAGAATTAGATACTAGTTTTACTTTAATTTAGTCTTACAAAATTTTGATTGTAAATACAGTTTATTATTCACAAGACAGACCTTGAGCTCAATGAGGTGAGAAAATAATATAAAACTGTAGAAGATTTAAAAATGGTAGTAGTGATAGGCTTACCTGTCAGAGGTAAGTAGTGATAGGTTTACCTGTCAGAGGTAAGTAGTGATAGGTTTACCTGTCAGAGGTAAGTAGTGATAGGCTTAGCTGTCAGAGGTAAGTAGTGATAGGCTTACTTGTCAGATGTAAGTAGTGATATGTTTACCTGTTAGAGGTGAGTAGTGATAGGTTTACCTGTTAGAGGTAAGTAGTGATAGGCCTAGCTGTCAGAGGTAAGTAATGATAGGTTTACCTGTCAGAGGTAAGTAATGATACGCTTACCTGTCAGATGTAACTTTTACATCTAGAACTGGCTCTCTCAAAATTATTCTGGAGACTGCCATTTCTTTGTGTAAGTCCCATAAGATAACTGGGTGTAATGACAACACATTCAGATGCTAAATTATCATTATAATCTTAAAAGTTGGAATCATAAAATTCAGCATTTATTTTAATAATTTGAGATGATAGTATAATTTTATGAAAATAATTAAGTTTTGGGAAGTCAAAAGAGAGGACAGTTTTACAAATCACCCCAGTGATTGAAATCCATGGAACAGAGGACAGTTTTACAAATCACCCCAGTGATTGAAATCCACGGAACAGAGGACAGTTTTACAAAATCACCCCAGTGATTGAAATCCACGGAACAGAGGACAGTTTTACAAAATCACCCCAGTGATTGAAATCCACAGAACAGAGGACAGTTTTACAAAATCACCCCAGTGATTGAAATCCACGGAACAGAGGACAGTTTTACAAAATCACCCCAGTGATTGAAATCCACAGAACAGAGGACAGTTTTACAAAATCACCCCAGTGATTGAAATCCACAGAACAGAGGACAGTTTTACAAAATCACCCCAGTGATTGAAATCCACGGAACAGAGGACAGTTTTACAAAATCACCCCAGTGATTGAAATCCACAGAACAGAGGACAGTTTTACAAAATCAGTATTGAAATCCACGGAATGTAGCCACTGAGAACTGCAGTGAGTTTTTTCCAAGTAATATTGGCCTTTATAATGTTTTATCAGATCAAAACAGAATCTATGTAGAACAATAATCCATGGTGACAACACAGAACATGTAATGGGGGCATGGAATATTTCATGTGGTGACATTGAATGTTTTGTGTTGTGTAAGCATACATCATTTTATTTCTCATTATTTCCTGTGTTCAGTGCTTTATGAATGCCTTTTGGTCAAAACACAAAACACTGACTTTGTGTTTTGTATATGTTTTAGTAAATTATAAAACTTAATTACCATGTACTGTAACTTGTTGCAAATGGATCACCTGCCATCTATCTTTCAGACTAGATATTTCACCTGCCATCTATTTTTGATATTAGAAATCTAACCTGTCATCTTTCTTTCAGACTAGAAGTTTCACCTGCCATCAATCTTTCAACCTAACAGTTTCTCCTGGCCATCTATCTTTAAGATTAGAACTTTCACCTGTCATCCATCTTTGAGACTAACAGTTTGATGCATGTCTTGTTCATAAACATAAAAGTAAGATCAGAATGAAGGTACAATATATTCCGATAGTTAGTGCTAAGTTTATTTTTATACGGGTTGAAAACTGGACACTCAATGCAGACACAGAAAAAAGGATTCATGATTTTGAAAACAAGTGCTACAGACGTTTGTTATGAATGAACTATATACAACAAAAGAAAAATGTATCCGCCCGGCAGTAAATAAACTTGCAGGTTATCAAGAACTACTTTAGGCAGTGGTGAAACAGCGTAAACTTGTTTGGTGTGGACATGTAATGCAACACGACTCTCTATAACTATTTTGCAAGGAACAGTCAAGGGTGGAAGGAGAAAAACTGACAATAAATCCTGGATTGATAACATCAAGGAATGGTCAGGGCGTGATTTTTTTCTACACTCTTCCAAATAGTTGAGGACAGAGGTATTGTGAGGGATTTCTTGTGCTGATGCCTCTGGTGTGGCACCTCAGCAACCCTGATGGGTTATGGGTCTTATTATTATTAGTAGTATCATTATTATTATTCTAATTATTATGAGCACAAACAGTTAATTTGGATTTCCTTCTTTGAGGATGATGGCAGATAAGTGATCAGTGCACGGGCTTCCTAGTCAGGTGATCTACGGTTCAATTCCCAGGTCAACTGGAAATAATTTTTATATTACCAATGGTTCAAGGCTTGGCCAAGTTCAAGGAAAATGTGAACAGATCTTCTGACAAAGTAGTCAGCAAGCATGATGCTGATCACATCATCTGTTGGTCAATTAAAAATATGTGTCTAACACTTTGCTCCCATGCACACATTAAGCATGAATATGGGACATTTTTCTGACTTGACTTCTGTAACTACAAGTTTGACAGGAAAAGAAGAAGATAAAAACATATACATTTGACTTTAACATGGCCAATGTACCTGTCCTGTCATCATAAATAGGTCGTGTTCCGCCACTTACTAAAGCAACAATGTTTGATCTGAATCTCATCTCAGCGCAGCGTACACTTCCGATTTTCATAGCATCTGTTGAAAAATACAAGACATACAAATAAACATAGCGTATGTTGAACAATACAAGACATATAAAAGATAAAGAAGAAGAAAAATCTTACAAGCTCAAGTTAGTAGTGGACACCTTTCCATTTTCCAAGCATTAGTATTATTGTTGTGATATAAGAAATATCATCTACGGATCATGGCCATGATCGATGTGACTCACAAGACTGAACTACAAAGAGTCTTCCATAGCATGTACACGGAATCCCAGATCCACTTAACCATAGAGTTTTGTTGAGTGACTTAGATGTACAGCACTTGAACTACCGGCTATCATGTCTTTGTCTTTATACCATTCCTGATCTTTCCCCTCCATGCAACACAATCCATGACATCCTGTCCCCATGATTTCATGTCAATACTCAAGTAGATATTCTAAAAGTCATTCCTGATTAGAAACTAGCATCACAGCACACGGGACATTCCCCTAAGTGTTCCACTCTCTGTTTCAGCAGCCATTCGAGTGTATGTAGACTCAAATTCCCAGGCAGGTGTTGAGTATGTGATCTTCTGTGCTTTACAAAAAGAGTCAATTTTCTTCCCTCTCCTCTAATCACTTTCTTTTCTGTCATTCTTTCTATGTGTACGTTTTCAGTCTCATTGTCAACATTTTGCAATAAATTTATGACAGATTTCATTAAGTCAGCTTTATCTCTTCTCAGTAATGTGCTGTCAATAGCAGCATTGTCTGTCAATGAGTCAGCTCTTTCTGTTCCTCTGACTTAAGTGTGATCCAAGCAGTATATCCATGTAATGCTCTGTTGTACAACTGAGTTGTTCAATAATGCAGCCAATTCCTTTCTCAACAATTTCCTTTCTATCTTGCGCAGCATGCTTTGAGAGTCTGTGAGTATTACCGAGTGGGTTGACGTATCAGTTATCAACCAACTCAGTGTTGCTGTAACTCCCTCTATCTCCATCCTCATGCTCGATGTAATAGTAGAGTATGCAGAAGATTTTTCAACCAACTTCAAGCTATTTCTGTAGGCAACAAAACCCAACCGAATTTATTTGTATTTCTGTTGAATTAGCCAGCAGTGTATATAATTATGTCTTGTGGTTTCGAGTGTAGCTGGGCGAGCTCTTGTACTGTTAACTTCTGCCGTGACACCTGTCCATTTCCAACACAATCTATCTAGTTGAATTATTATGTTAGTCAGTGATTTTTTTATGTCTACCTCCTTCTATTCACTGCCATTTCCTACTCCTTCTATTTCGCATACTCTTTGCAGTGTGTCTTCAGCTACTGCCATCCATGACCGACTTCACTTGATTTGTTTTCACTTTCATCCAGACGTTTGTGTAATGTCTGGTGAGTATATTCTGTTAATTTTAGATATGACTACATTTGCACTACCTGATGTCGCACTCTAATACTGGAGAGATCAAGCAAAAATCTCATTGTAGTGATGGGTGTATCCCTAGTACACCTCAGTACCGCTCTCATTGCCTCATTTTGTTTTTTTCCAATCTATCTACTTGTGTCTGTGAGTGTCAGTAGGCAGAGGCCATAATATATGACACATAGCACTTTCCAATTGGAAACTAACAAAATATTTTTAATTTGCATAGAAAACAAACATGCCTGAATTCAAACTGTCTTAACATGAAATGTAAACAATGAAAAATGGAACAAATGCAGTCAACTAAATATGGTTTCTGTGTAAGAGTCAAGAACACAAATTATGAGATCTTCAATGACAGAAGACAAATAAATGGTTTAGGCATAGTGTTAGTGTGCTTATAGCGTCGGTTCTTCTTCTTTCGTTCACTTGAAACATGTCTATATCTGTAATTCTGTCTCCTGAATAAAACTCACTGTCTTTTGTAGTTCATACAGTGTCCCATAGAGCTTTGATTCCAGTGTTTTTTCCTCTGGCCAATATGTCTGCCTCAGCGTTTCATTTCATACTCAGAACACTCTTGAAGTATATGTTTGGCACTCTGTGCTACCTGTCACATGTACACATGACCATGTTGCCAATCTTGAACTTTGTATACATGTGACTGCGGAGTCAGTTGTGCCCCGTTCTGAGGCATAGAATTATAACTTGTTCTGATCTGTTTATAATGTGATAGTCATCTTGTGTTGGCATTTGTGGCTTTCTTATTGACTTGATCATCTGTTTTTTCTGATGGTAGATGATTGGTATATCTGGATGGTATATATGGCTAAGGGAGGTGCTGCCGAAGACCAACCAACCAGATAGCGTCAGTAAGCTTATAGCGTCAGTGTACTTATACTGTCAGTGTGTTAATAGTGCTGGCCTAACATGTCATTTGTATATTATAATAATTATGTGATAAGAGTAGTGATCTAGCAATAGTATTGGTATATCTATAGTGTTTGCTGGTTGCGTAGTTGATTGATTGTTGGTCTGGTTGAGTGATTGATTGATTGCTGGTCTGGTTGCTTGATTGATTGTTTGTAGTATTGGTCTGGTTGTGTGGTTGATTGATTGCTGGTCTGGTTGCTTGATTGATTGTAGTATTGGTCTGGTTGTGTGATTGATTGATTGCTGGTCTGGTTGCTTGATTGATTGTTTGTAGTGTTGGTCTGGTTGTGTGATTGATTGATTGCTGGTCTGGTTGCTTGATTGATTGTTTGTAGTGTTGGTCTGGTTGTGTGATTGATTGATTATTTGTAGTGCTGGTCTGGTTGTGTGGTTGATTGATTGCTGGTCTGGTTGTGTGGTTGAGTGTTTATAGTGTTTGTCTGGTTATAAGCTTCATATTCTTTACACTACCAGTTTCTCAAGAAAGACCAAGATAGAATATTCACAGAACAACCATCAAAGAGGGTCTCAACAACATGCAAGAATTACACACAGCAGCAACACATTGTTCAAACTGGAGAGCTCTGGTTTCTGTCCTATGCACTATGTTCGGCACTGAAGGAACATAGTTTCTCAAATTAAACACATTTTTAATGAAATTCTGTACTGAAGTTGTGGTCACACAATAAGCTACAGCACATGATACCCACATAATGTGTCAGCATTTGATATATACCCACATAGTGTGTCAGCACATGATACATACCCACATAGTGTGTCAGCACATGATACATACCCACATAGTGTGTCAGCACATGATACATACTCACATAGTGTGTCAGCAAATGATACATACCCACATAATGTGTCAGCACATGATACCCACATAATGTGTCAGCATATGATATATACCCACATAGTGTGTCAGCACATGATACATAACCACATAGTGTGTCAGCACATGATACATACCCACATAGTGTGTCAGCACATTATACATACCCACATAGTGTGTCTGCACAAGAGGATCCATGTGGAATATACGTAGACCATCCTCTGTGGCACAAGAAAAATACTCTATTGGAAGGAAATAAACAGCAAAATTATACTTCTGGCTGAGAGTGAACACCAAGCTGCAGCTATATTCTAATGTAGAACACAAGGGACTGCAGTAAAATTTAATACCAACAGATGTGTTAATTATACATTAATCATTGCAATAAAAAGAAAGTTCTTATTTTTGTCTTGTCTTGGCCACAAATGCAGCGAAGCGTCGTGGGGATTCTGAGTCTTCTTCTTTCTAATGCCAAATGTGTTGCACTTGTTGTAATATAGTGTTGTTGTAGTATGTCTCCAAAGTTATCAATCCATCTGCCTCTAGGTTTCCCTCTTGCTCTGTATCCAGATATTCTTCTACTACAGGCTACATCTGGAAGGCAATCTGGTTCCATTCTCATAAGGTAACTGAATCACTTAATCTGTTGTCTTTCTATATGCTTGATGCTTAGTACAGTTCCTATAAAATTTCTGATGTCATCGATTCTTATACTGCCTGTTCTTTTGACCCCAACGATCTTCCTTAGACATCTCATCTACAAGTTGCAATCTTTCTCTCCTGTGTCTTGGAAAGTGACCATCTTTGATATTGATAACACAAGGTTGGTATAAATAAGCTGTTTAGAAATATTTGTTTAGTGGACAAATTGGTGTAAGGGTGTTTGAGCAGTGGTGTCAATTGGTATGAGACTGCGTTGGCTTTCTGGCATCATGTTTCAATTTCTCTGTCCAGTTTGTCATCTTCAGTGAAAATACATCCCAGGTATTTAAACTTCTTGTACTTGTCTGAGGTTGATATCATTAATATGTATGTTCAATGTGCCAGGTAGTCTTCTGATTTTTATACTTTCTATCTTTGATGTGTTAATTTTCATGTTGTATTTTTCGCAAGCTGAGTTTAGTGCGTATACATATCTCTGTACTTGTGTTTAGTCCTCATACATTAAACTTTGATCGTCTGCAAAACGATTGTTGTTTACAGAGTTATTTTTGGCTATGGTATCATTTGAATGATATTTTTATCTTCTTCCATCTCTTGACTTGCTTCGTTAGCGATTCTGTCCAAATAAATGTTCAATAGTAGCAGTGACAACACACATCCTTGTCTTACTCCTATATTTATCCTGAAAGTGTCGGTTAGCCCTTCATTAGTTCTTACTGCTCCATTACAATTTTGATACAATGCTCTAATGTTATCCAAATAAAGTCCCTTAATCCCATAATCTTCAAATATGGCCAATAGTTTGCATCTGTCTACTCTATCGAAAGTCTTTTCTTCATCTACAAACGCTATATTTAATTGGCTATTATATTTGATGGTTCTCATGTTCAGCTGTCTCAAGATGAATAGTGCACCAGTGCAACCCACATGTTGTCTGAATCCGAACTGGGTTCTATTTAGTACTGGGTCAACTCTGTTTCTGATTCTTCTTTCACTTCTTATTTTTGTGTGTTGTAATTTAAGAAATTATTTCTATATTAGATTTATGTTTCTGCTAAATATGGTACATCATCATCATGTATCATATTCTGGATAGGATGTAACAATCACCACAACCTGTCACAACCTGTCACAACCCCTGCCTATTCATGAGAACAGGATAAGTCACGGATCAAGCTGCTAGGTGGAAAGGTCAGGAATGGTATTAAAAAAATGGTACAAAAGGAGAAAGTGATATCAGATAGTTCAAGGTCAGCATGTCTAAGAAAATTCATACTGGAACACAATAGTAGAAGTGGACCTATGATTCCTGGTACATACTGGAATATGATGGTACTAGTGGACCTATGATTCCTGGTACATACTGGAATATGATGGTACTAGTGGACCTATGATTCCTGGTACATACTGGAACATGATGGTACTAGTGGACCTATGATTCCTGGTACATACTGTGGAAGACTCTTTGTGACACAGGTTGATCTTATGAGTCATATCCATCACTGTGATGGATAGTAGATTATTATTTCCTATTGTAGAACAATAATCTAGGGTATTTCCTATTGTAGAACAATAATCTATTTCCTATTGCAGAACAATAATCTATTTCCTATTGTAGAACAATAATCTATCTATCTATACATCTATGAAAAAATATATTATGTAATACTTGAGTTCTGCAGTGCTTTATAACTCCTCTACTAACATATCGATGCAACTCTTGGACAATAAACACACTGGAAAGTGGAAAATTAGAGACAGTAGAGATTTTAATCTATAGAAGAATGCTGAGAATACCATGGACACCAGAAAAACGAATGTGGAGGGGGTGAAAGAGTCAAATGTGAGATGGAGCTTAATCAATAATATAAGAAAAAGACAATCTTAATTTTTTGGCCACTTCATGAGACAAGGAGGTTTGGAAAACAAGCAAGATTGAAGGTAACAGAGACAGAGAACGACAACGTGAGAAAATATTAGAAATTTTAACAACCTGGCACGGCAAGGAAATAACAACGATCCTGATACATAATACAGCAGACAGAACGATGTGGAGAAACATGATTGCCTACACCAGCCGACATGGCACCTGATGCTGATATTCTACAATTGATGAACACATAACCTGTCAGGGCTGTAGTGGTACCACATTGGATGCATCAACATACAGAGTCCTCCGTCGATTTATATCTTCAACAATGACAACGAGTGAGAAAAATGTGTATCCTGCCCAACCCATGATGTTGTATATCCATGCTTTTATATGTCCCTCTCTGCTTCTTCCACTGTTCTCTGCAGTATTATTTTTGACAAGGAATCATGTCACATACATGTGCAAACCATGCAAATATTCATCATTCCACTATTGAAAGCAATGGTTCTTGTGGACCACCTGTATACATCTCTATTTTATTTCCTATATACAACACTAATACTATCGTCTGGAATGATGGAAAGAAACCTACTACTTCGGTAACAAAACTTCCTATAATTATATTATTTTCCTTCTTTGTTGAGTTCATATTTCCATTTGAGTTTGTTTAAAGGAGACTTCATTGTAGTCTCTTTTTGTATTGGTGTGCTTTTCCTTGTTTGTTTGTCTCTATCTTAATAAGGACATTTTGATTGATTGAAACATCTAATTGTTCTTTGTTGTAGGCTCTCTGTAAAACCTAGAAGCAGTCCATCAGCTTTATCATTAGCGTGTACACCAGCATGTTCATGGCAGTAGATACACACAATATTTTTCTGTTGTGGTAGAGCTGGTTAAACACTTGATCCAATCATGCCTCAAACATGCAGTCTGTACCTTGTGGTAGAGCTGGTTAAAGACTTGATCCAATCATGCCTCAAACATGCAGTCTGTACCTTGTGGTAGAGCCGGTTAAAGACTTGATCCAATCATGCCTCAAACATACAGTCTGTACCTTGTGGTAGAGCCGGTTAAAGACTTGATCCAATCATGCCTCAAACATGCAGTCTGTACCTTGTGGTAGAGCCGGTTAAAGACTTGATCCAATCATGCCTCAAACATGCAGTCTGTACCTTGTGGTAGAGCTGGTTAAAGACTTGATCCAATCATGCCTCAAACATACAGTCTGTACCTTGTGGTAGAGCCAGTTAAAGACTTGATCCAATAATGCCTCAAACATGCAGTCTGTGAATCATTGATTGAGATGATTTTGACACAATTAAATATTCTTAGAAACAGAGGCCTATCTTCAGTCGCCCATGAATTGCTGGATTCACAAGGAAGTTACAAAATGTAAAATGAAACTCCCATGCAAGCCCTGCTCTAATATAACCAAAAAGGAATGTATTCCTAGGTTGAAAGCGCATGCCTTGGCCAAATGGGGCAAATCCACCAGAAAACAAATAAATGCCATGCAAGTCATAAGAAACAACTAAAAATAATGGACACTGGTATAACCTTGTAAAAGATAAATGGAAACAGGATACCATACTGAATATGAACATGTTTGGATAAAAGGTACAGATATTGCTTACTTTCACCGGGTTACAGCATGCCAAGTTAGAAACCATGCAGAGACCAACAACATTTGGGTCATAATTTCTCACCCGACATGACCACTGCTCTAGTCGACTGAGTTGTAAATGGGTACCTAAGCATGAGTTAGAGAAGGTAAACACAGTAAGGAAGTGAACTCGTCACCCAACGGAATAGTTGCTATGACTTAGTATATGAAGAAATATCTTCATTCGCAACAGCAGATAAGGAGTTGTAAATAACTTCACAGATATTGCAGACAAGCTGTAAGCTAAAAGACAATGCTTTCTGGACCATCCTGCAAACCAGCAAAAATTTGAAAAAAAATGAAAGAAGAATTCCTTCCTTTCATTCTTTATATTTATTTGATTCTTCAAATTGTAGAACTAGTGTGTTTCATAGACGGGTAATGTAGGGAAATTTTATAACTTCGATGACAGTTATATATAGTCAATCAATTTCATTGTCTAATCTACAAAGTCAATCAATTTCATTTTCTCATCAACGAAGTCAATCAATTTCATTTTCTCATCAACGAAGTCAATCAATTTCATTGTCTAATCTACGAAGTCAATCAATTTCATTTTCTCATCAACGAAGTCAATCAATTTCATTGTCTAATCTACGAAGTCAATCAATTTCAATCAATTTCATTTTCTCATCAACGAAGTCAATCAATTTCATTTTCTAATCTACGAAGTCAATCAATTTCATTTTCTCATCAACGAAGTCAATCAATTTCATTTTCTCATCAACGAAGTCAATCAATTTCATTTTCTAATCTACGAAGTCAATCAATTTCATTTTCTAATCTACGAAGTCAATCAATTTCATTTTCTCATCAACGAAGTCAATCAATTTCATTTTCTCATCAACGAAGTCAATCAATTTCATTTTCTCATCAACGAAGTCAATCAATTTCATTTTCTCATCAACGAAGTCAATCAATTTCATTTTCTCATCAACGAAGTCAATCAATTTCATTTTCTCATCAACGAAGTCAATCAATTTCATTTTCTAATCTACGAAGTCAATCAATTTCATTTTCTCATCAACGAAGTCAATCAATTTCATTTTCTCATCAACGAAGTCAATCAATTTCATTTTCTCATCAACGAAGTCAATCAATTTCATTTTCTAATCTACGTAGTCAATCAATTTCATTTTCTCATCAACGAAGTCAATCAATTTCATTTTCTCATCTACAAAGTCAATCAATTTCATTTACTAATCTACGAAGTCAATCAATTTCATTTTCTAATCTACGAAGTCAATCAATTTCATTTTCTCATCTACGAAGTCAATCAATTTCATTTTCTAATCTATGAAGTCAATCAATTTCATTTTTTAATCTACGAAGTCAATCAATTTCATTTTCTAATCCAGGGGTCAGCAACCTTTTGCTAACTGTGCGCCAACTTAAGGTTTCAAATTATTCAGAGGCCAACATCACATATCATTTTATACAAGTCGAGGCCAATATTCTTATTTTACCATATATTTTATTTTTATATTTTAATTAATTAATATATAGTGATATTCAATAATATGTCAAGTTGTAAACAACATTAAAAGAAATAGAGTTTCTTAAAAGATTTAAAAAAATTATTTTAAAAAATTCTGAATGGGAGCCTTGCCCTTGCATGGTCTTGGCCAGTTGCTCAATGTCAACAACATACTTTATCACTTTGAGTTTGACACAATTTTCTGAATATTCAGGCATTAGGTGACTACCCTCTGGATTTAGCACTGCTTTCATGTGAGAGAAAATTTGCTCACAGGAATAGGTTGATCCAAAAGCTGAAAGAAGAGCAAAAGCAATTTTCTTTAAACAGATGTAATAATTTGGAAGGGATGTCCAACAGCTGCAGACTTTTCTAGATTTTCATTTTCCAGAGACTTCTGTAGTTCAACAAATTTTGATGTCCATAATTATGAAGATGATCTGTTGCTAAAACCTCGCTAATCAATTTATAATCAACTTTATACAGGAAACATGAATAGTCTGCATACCATTTAAAATTGCTTGGCGTACCAAGTGTGGCACGCATGTCATAGATTGCCGATCCCTGGTCTAATCTACAAAGTCAATCAATTTCATTTTCTAATCTATAAAGTCAATCAGTTTCATTTTCTAATCAATGTCCTACCTTGATCCTGGTTTAGTTTCACGCTAAGCACACCTCTCCTTGCAATAATACTCATTTCCACCGTCGTTCTGGTAGCCACGGAAAACCACCATTCACCTGTAAGATTTAAAATAATAATCTAAGTGAGACTGCTCTTAAACTGTAAGGGCAAATAATAGTACTTATGTATAACACAAGGTCGATTAGCTTTACAATGAATGCAAACAGTATCAGACTATCTATAATTCATAGTATCATAGTGCATTATTGTTATGAAAAATGTTTTAAAGTAGGCCTATACAAGATGTGTCAGGTTTTTTTTCAAGAAACACAAGACAAACAGTAAACAATTTCTTTATTTTATAGTTTTATTTTTACTATTTGTCTTGTGTGTTCTTGAAAATGTTTTATGGTAGAAACCGTCTTGTAGACTAATATTGTTAGTATTTGACTTACTTATACTACTTACTACTGTTACTGAGTGTTAGTGTTAATATCGTCTATCATTTGTATTGTATTTGTGTGCCCAGCCAAAAGTCATATAACCTCTGCGTTCATTAAAAAGCTAATCGAGTGTGTTTTTTTACGTAAGATCTATAAGATTTTAAAAGGCATATGCCTAATGTTATCATTTTAACTGTGATGAGAATATATTGGTAAATGTGTTGTTGTTATGCCAAACGGTAAATTTAAAATACACGTCTCTATTTATTAGTAGCGTTGCCGTTGGACGTGTCACTTGATACGTCGAATTTATAGTGATAATATTTTCTTACTAAATGATGTATTTACTTACACTGAATAATGTTGAGCTATTTAAAAGTTAGTTCATACAAAAACCCGTCATGACATCAGCTTGATTATTCGAGATAGAAACAATTGTGTGTCAGGTTAATTGATCAATCTTGATTTTCGACTGTTAGAAGGTCGAACATGAGTTTCGAATTTAAACAACTAGCTTGTTCAGTGTGTCGTCTTTAATAAACTGATATGTCCATTACTATACAATGATAATAATAGAGGCTGAATATAATGTTTTACAACTTACTATGTTAAAACTGTTACAAGGCACAAAAAAGTTGTTGTAGTCTCTTTGCTTTTCTTTGTAAATAAACAAAGTCACGTGACCAGCACGTATGCCAGATTGGAAATGAAATAAAATTATGATTCTGTCGCTCAAGGCAAAAACTAATTTTTGTTTTGAGTCCAAATTCATTGTTTTTGACATCCTCAACCAGGGTGGGTTTTTAACAGGATTATTTCTAAATAATTTTTTGAAATACGTGATTTTTTTCTTTTGGAGGTACAATCAAAATTGTTCCTGTACATGTCTGACGTATGCTGGCATAGAGACCTTTATTTCCATAGCTCATAGAAAACCCCTTCCCCGTAGACGTAATCTTCGATAAGTTACCATGTTGTTCCGACAGGCCGACGGTGTGCTTGAACATGACGGTAACGGCGTGAGTGGGCGGAACAACAAAGAAGTAGTCAAATGTCAAGATAAACAAAAATAGGTAGATGGGTTACCAAAATAAAACATAACACAACCTAACAACGAGATACAGGGACAGACGACGTTTCGACTATTAAGACTTCATCAGGAAAAACGAAAGACAACGGTACAACGAATCTTACATGGAAACAAACGTGGTTGATAGGGAGGAAAGAGGAGGAGAGATAGTGAATAGATAGTGGAGGAAGTAAATAGGGAGCGGCATATTGGGGAGGAAGAGAGTATGGGGAGAAGAGTGAGGAGGGAAAGTGCACGGAAGGAGGTGAGGAGCGAAAATGGATAAGGTGTGGTAGCAAGTAAAATAAATACCTCAACGTATCAGATAAGTTGCTTTTTCTTCCTTTTTTACCTATTATCGCCTACATTTTACTCTCACTTGCATCATCATCAGGTGCCATGCCGGGTGGCGTAGGCGGTCATGGCTCTCCACAGCTCTCTGGCCACAGTATTATGTATCAAAGTCGTTGTTGTTTCTTTGCCGTGCCAGGTTGTCAAACTGTCTAATATTTTCTCACGTTGTCGCCCTCTGTCTCTGGTGCCTTCAATCTTGCCTGTTGTGATTATATTCTCTAAACCTGCCTGTCTCATGAAGTGGCCAAAAAAAGAAGATTGCCTTTTTCTTATATTGTTGATTAAGGTCCGTTTCGCATTTAACTCTTTTAATACCTCTACATTAGTTTTTCTGGCAGTCCATGGTATTCTCAGCATTCTTCTGTAGAACCACATCTCTGTTGCCTCCAATCTCCCACTTTCCAGTTTGTTTATTGTCCAAGACTCGCACCCATATGTTATTATAGGGGTTATATAGCACTGCAGAACTCTCTTTCTCACCTCTAATGACAAGGTCATATTACACAGTATATTTTTCATTTTTCTGAATGTTGTTTTTGCCTGTCCTATTCTGCATCTTATTTCTTTTGAACTTCTTCCATCTGCTGTTATAATTGTACCTAGATATTTGAATTGGTGGACCTGTTTTAATACTATATCATTCACTATGATCTTGCAAGGTGTGTTATTTTCTTTCTTTGAAATAACCATTACTTCTGTTTTCTTGATATTTAGGAAGAGGCCTTTCTCTTTGCTTTCTGTGACTACTACTTTAATTAATTTTTGAAGGTCTCACTTGCATACATCATTGTATTATCACTGTATTTTCTTCCCACCATTATCTACTCCTACTTATAGTTTCTCTCCACTGCCCATATCTGCTCGGTAGTTTCTTTCTTTTCTCCCTTTTTTCTCTTTTTTCTTTTTCATCTCCATCTCTCTCTCTCTCTCTCATCTGATCTCTCGTACCATCCTCTTTTGCGTTTCCATCACGACTGTATGCTAATACTCATTGCCTGTTGCCATATTTTATGGTAAATATCTTAATTTATCCTCATTTATCTTATTCTACTTGCTACTACACCTTAACTATTTTCACTCCTCATCTCCTTCTGTGCACTTTCCCCTCCTCACTTCTTCCCATTCCCTCTTCCTCCCTGCTAGGCTGCTCCATCTCTGCTTCCTCTGCCATCTATTCGTTATACTCATTGCGTGTTGCCACTTTTGAGGTAAGTATCTTAATTTAACCTTATTTATTTTACTTGCTACCACACCTTATCCATTTTCGCTCCTGACCTCCTTCCGTGCACTTTCCCTCCTCACTTCTTCTCCCCATACTCTCTTCCTCCCCAATATGCCGCTCCCTATTTACTTCCTCCACTATCTATTCACTATCTCTCCTCCTCTTTCCTCCTTATCAACCTCGTTTGTTTCCATGTAAGATTCGTTGTACCGTTGTCTTTCGTTTGTCCTGATAAAGGCTTAATAGTCGAAACGTCGTCTGTCCCTGTATCTCGTTGTTAGGTTGTGTTATGTTTTATTTTGGTAACACATCTACCTATTTTTGTTTATCTTGACATTTGCCCTGTGTTACTCCAGCCACCTGCTTCCTGTTTAGGGTTGTTACCCAATACTGGAACATTTATCCAAAGAAGTAGTCAAGCAAAATGAATTAAACAGGTTACTAAAACACTTACCTTGCCTATTAATAAAAATATATTTTAAAAAGTATATATAAAAAACATACAATAAAACTAAACAGGACAATTCTCCACGTATCAGCTCAAATTGAACCTTTTTTGAGCACGTGGAGAATTGTCCTGTTTAGTTTTATTGTATGTTTTTTTATATATACTTTTTAAAATATATTTTTATTAATAGGCAAGGTAAGTGTTTTAGTAACCTGTTTAATTCATTTTGCTTGACTATTTGTTCATTAGGTTACTGCGACACCATCCACTTTGTCGGACACCCTCTGACCATTTGGTTATTTACAACAAAGAAGCCCTGTCGCAAGGGCCAGAGTTGTGCCCTGATGTCGACGTCTGTTCAGGCGTCATTAGACTCGAAACACCATCTAGTCGAATGGCTGCTGGAACTGAGGGCGGAGCACTTATGGGAATGACCCACGTGCTGTGAGGCCAGTTTCTAATCAAGAACCTCCCTGTACTCGTTCACAGGAAAATGTGCAGTAATGAAAGTTTTTGTGGTTTTTTTTTAAAACCAGGATGGGAACTCACGTCATACATGTTTAGTTTCGTCTATATAAAAACCTGGAAATGGGAAGAGAATGTCATCAACATAAACTGTTTTACGCATCTGACGATAGAGGGAACTACAAAGGTAGCCTACATCATTCCTTTCTGCTCGTTAAATTTTTGGAGTGTGCTCCAACTACGTCTAATTAATTTTGTTTAAATTTCAGGTTTAATATTTCAGTAGCCTAATATTACAAATTCTCCAACTTATTTGCCCCCAACTGGGATGACGTAGCTGCCCCAATGTGGAAGTTTAAAAATGCAGCATTTTGTGTTTTAGAATTTCACGGCTAATGAAAACACTTTTCGCATGTTTTCAATGCATAGAATACAAGTAACAGAAGACATCAAACAATAATACGTTTCTAATAAGAGAACGATGAACGTTTATCGGACATGCATTTAGGACGAATAAAAGCAGACTGCCACTGCAAGCACTAAAATGGCACCGGATGGCAACAGAAAAAGAGGAAGATCAAGAGAGACTCTTCGCAGAACAGCGATCAAAGAAGGTATGAATATGGGTTTCAAAAACAGACAAGAATTACACACAGTAGCATCGTTGCGCTTGAACTAAGGAGCAACCAAGCAAAAGCAGCAGCAACATCATTCTCCCTTAATGCTGCTCCTTTATGAGAAGGTAGCTTACATGGCAAGAACATCCAGAATGAGAGTGTAGCTTACATGGCAGCAACTATCAGCATGAGAGTGGAGGTTGAGGTTTTTACAAAAAATGATTTTCCGACACAGACGTATTGGTAGCTGCAATAATCATACTCTTAGTCCACACTTAGAAAGATCGAGAATGATTGGCTCAGACATGAGAGCGCGGAGTACATTGTTTATTCTGATCTGCGGAGAATTATGTGGATTGTGAGAACATCTAAAGTCTGTGTTTCAGCAGCACGCTACAGCAACTATCAGCATGCATACCGTGTGTCATTAGCTGGCAGAGACTGAGCATCTATGGGTTTACCTGGAGTGTGCCGTCGTCGTCATTTAGAAAACTAAACTACACTGAACTGTGCTGTGATGTACTATATTATACTAAAGTACATTAATCTAAACTAAACTATGCTAAGCTAAACTAAATTAAATTACGTTATACTAAACAAAAATATACTACATTATAATACATTAAACGAAACTAAACTATAATAAACTAAACTAAACAATACTAAACTAAAATAAACTACATAGACACACGACGAAATATTAATACATGGAATATAAATATAAGAAACAGATAGAGACCTGGAACGATATAATTATGTATGTTCAGATCAAGTTCTTCACGTGTGGATGAATTCTCAATAAACAGTAGTGAAAACTATTCTCACAAAACTGAATACGGTAATGAGAATAAGGTGTTAGAATATGTATCATTCTGCAATAAAATGATATTTGGATAAGTATCACGCCGACAGCCTTTACTAAGTAAAGTATAGTTCTACTTATTATTCTCTGAAGTTGGATCTATCAACAAACTATTTCATGTCATAGATGTGCCAGATTATCGCCTGCTAGAGATACTTCTGTCTGGTGAGTTGAGAAACAGTATACGTTCTGAAGGTGGCCAAAAGAAGCGCAACAAGGTCTCGCGTTAATAACATCAAATGAAAGTCTTTGACATAAACAAATATACATGGGAAGATGGTGCAGGAAATGGATCTACATGGCGTTCTACAGTAAAAAAAAAGTCGCAGCATATTGTGAAAAGAGGAGAAATGCAGCAGCTCAACAGCGGAGAGTAGCTAGAAAGTTACTGGTAGATTAAAGAATCATCTACAGTGTGGGTCATCCCGTGCATGAACTCACCCACGACATCTCCAGTAACATCTGTTATCTAGAATTGTCACGTGAACGAACTGGGACCTTTTTAGGCTTTCGGTTGGTAATTATATATATACTTGGAGACGTCTTGGATATGTTTGGCATGCGATTTCAAGTATGTAAATGGTGACCAACCAAAAGTCCAACACTAGTGGCTTAATACAAGACTTATAGAATGCGATCGTAAATAATTCTGTTAGAAGTTGTGTATAGGAGATGAATATGACTGCCCGCGGACATCTGGCTCCAGAAGAGAGGACTCACTAGAGGAGTTATTTGTTGAGGTATTAGCCATTAACGAAATCTGGCTCCAGAAGAGAGGACTTACTAGAGGAGTTATTTGTTGAGGTATTAGCCATTAACGAAATCTGGCTCCAGAAGAGAGGACTTAGTAGAGGAGTTATTTGTTGAGGTATTAGCCATTAACGAAATCTGGCTCCAGAAGAGAGGACTTACTAGAGGAGTTATTTGTTGAGGTATTAGCCATTAACGAAATCTGGCTCCAGAAGAGAGGACTTAGTAGAGGAGTTATTTGTTGAGGTATTAGCCATTAACGAAATCTGGATCCAGAAGAGAGGACTTACTAGAGGAGTTATTTGTTGAGGTATTAGCCATTAACGAAATCTGGCTCCAGAAGAGAGGACTTAGTAGAGGAGTTATTTGTTGAGGTATTAGCCATTAACGAAATCTGGCTCCAGAAGAGAGGACTTACTAGAGGAGTTATTTGTTGAGGTATTAGCCATTAACGAAATCATAATCAATGACATAACTCTAACTGAATCTCAAAATTGAATGTAACAAATGGTTATCATCCCTTAGGATGGACGAACAGTACCGGGAAAACTGTGATCGAAACAATGTCCACTCAACTGTGCAATCGTACGTTAGACAACATTTCTTCTTCTTCTTCTTTCGTTCACTTGAAACATGTCTATATCTGTAATTCTGTCTCCTGAATAAAACTCACTGTCTTTTGTAGTTCATACAGTGTCCCATAGAGCTTTGATTCCAGTGTTGTTTCCTCTTGCCAATATGTCTGCCTCAGCGTTTCATGCTCAGAACACTCTTGAAGTATATGTTTGGCACGTTAGACAACATGATAGTAAGTGTACTATCGGTATTTGTCTGGAAAGCGTACCTATTTATTTGATTATTTCCCTTGACTATGTTTATCATTTTATGTTTATCATTTATTTATTTTAATATAAATTGATTTGGGTTAAGGATTAGTTATGTAAAACACAATTTTCATAATCCTAACCCGAAAATAATTAATATTTAAATTAACTATTTATTGTTCATATCTTCTTCTTCAGTGTTCATTCTCAAACTCCCGCTGGATCTCTCTTGTAGCAGGACAATGGTCTACTAGATTTCCATTAGGATATAGTCCAGAGAATGGAAATTCGGTGTGTCGCCGTTTTATTTCCGTCAATTGTTTAATCATCAATTAATTGTTGATATAATATATAGATTAGCTATTCCTAAAATAATCTTGTAGGCACGTGTCCCAGAAAAAAACCGCACTAATTAAACGCTTACAAGAGTTCATGTAATTTTTAAAATGCATTTTACCAATTTCACTGTTTGATTTTAGACTTGCAATATTGATTCTCGAAATGCTTACTTCCCTTTTGTGTAGTCACAGTGTAACACTGAAGTGACTTTCAGAAATTCAAAAAGTGATCGATTCTTAGAGAAGTACACTTCAGATTATTGTCAGAATGTCAACATGTGGTTTTATTCTCAGAGAATATGATATGTTTAGTAACCTTCTGGTTGTATATATTTTGTACAGAAATAACTCAAACATGAACTAGTAGTTCATGAAATTCTCTTCACTAGTTCCAAACATGAACTAGTAGTTCTGAAATTCTCTTCACTAGTTCCAAACATGAACTAGTAGTTCATGAAATTCTCTTAACTAGTTCCAAACATGAACTAGTAGTTCATGAAATTCTCTTCACTAGTTCCAAACATGCAGCAGATAAGTTCTGTATGATCTGAGCTTTATGTGTTTACACAGTTAGGTTACATGGCAGCAATATGCCGTCAGGGATGAACATAACTCTTCATGTACACAGCCGCATCAACTATTAGGTGGGTTGACCAGTACTTTTCCGTGCTGTATATACCTTCCCATCGTTTGCTCAAAGTAACCATTTAATAATAATAATAAGACCGATAACCCGCCAGGGCCGTTGGGTTTCCATCCTGTATTCATCAACTAAAAATGCATTAAAGCAGCTCTGTACTCAATCATTCGGAGAAGTGTAGAAAAATCACCCCCAAACCATTACTTAATATTATCAATTCATGATTTTCTCTCATCCCTCTTATCCTTCTACCCGTAACTGTTCAACTTGAACAAACAATTTTGGGAGGGAGTCCTATTTTTTTACTTATCCAAACCAAACAAATTTACGTCGTTTTACCTCTGATCAAAAGTGGTTCTTGATAACTTGCAAGTGTGTTTATCTGCTGCCGGACAACTATATTTGTATTGTGTTCTATAGAACTAATACTTAACAAACATCTGTAGAACTTGTTTTCAAAAGTCTGAATTCTTCTTTCTGAGTCTGCATTGAGTGTCCAACTTTTACACCTGTATACAAACATTTCTTAGTGTCCAACTTTTACACCTGTATACAAACATTTCTTAGTGTCCAACTTTTACACCTGTATACAAACATTTCTTAGTGTCCAACTTTTACACCTGTATACAAACATTACTTAGTGTCCAACTTTTACACCTGTATACAAACATTTCTTAGTGTCCAACTTTTACACCTGTATACAAACATTACTTAGTGTCCAACTTTTACACCTGTATACAAACATTACTTAGTGTCCAACTTTTACACCTGTATAAAAAATTACTTAGTGTCCAACTTTTACACCTGTATACAAACATTACATAGTGTCCAACTTTTACACCTGTATACAAACATTACTTAGTGTCCAACTTTTACACCTGTATACAAACATTTCTTAGTGTCCAACTTTTACACCTGTATACAAACATTACTTAGTGTCCAACTTTTACACCTGTATACAAACATTACTTAGCACTAACGCTCTGAATCGATTAATCTTCACTCTAATACTAGTCTTACTTTACCATATCACATTCAACCTTGCCATGGCAGCCATCACCATCTTGAGTATTAGCGTAATCTCATTTACAGTTGGATGTACTGGAGGAGACATCGTATCAGGTGAGAAATCACAACCCGGATTTGTGTGTTCAGACGTGGTTTCGAACATGACAGATCACAAGCAAGCTCATTATCAATTAGACCACCACTCTCCTCTAGGTTTGTTTATATAATTGCTTAATTATTTTGATATTTCATGTGTTTTCATACGGCGGCTTGTATTAATACATTGATCAATTTTTATTTCCCAAATGTATGTTTAATTTGCTTTAAGGCAATGTGCAAAACTTGAACATTTAGTAACAACCGGAAAGATAATTGGAGAAGAGACAGAGGAAGACAAAGAGATAAATTTTATTGGGTAATCGCTGTGGCCCGACTGAATATATTAACAACAAACAGAAAAATAATTGAGGAGAAGCATGATCGCCTACGCCACTCAGCATGGCGACTAATTGATAATAAATATGTCTAATTTTCATACAGACCCTCATAAGTTTATCGTGATAACTAGCATAACCCACTATTGTTGTTGGTTCAACTAATAACTCATAAATTGTTATTACAAGCTGCTAGTTCAACCAGTAACAATAGTACATTATCCTAGTTAAACCAGTAGCAATAGTACATTATCCTAGTTAAACCAGTAGCAATAGTACATAATGCTAGTTCAATCAGTAACAATAGTACATTATCCTAGTTAAACCAGTAACAATAGTACATTATCCTAGTTAAACCAGTAACAATAGTACATAATCCTAGTTCAATCAGTAACAATAGTACATTATCCTAGTTAAACCAGTAACAATAGTACATTATCCTAGTTAAACCAGTAACAATAGTACATTATCCTAGTTAAACCAGTAACAATAGTACATTATCCCAGTTAAACCAGTAACAATAGTACATTATCCTAGTTAAACCAGTAACAATAGTACATTATCCTAGTTAAACCAGTAACAATACTGCATTATCCTAGTTCAATCAGTAACAATAGTACATTATTCTAGTTATCGCCTGTCCTGGGCATGTGGGAATCAAGGGCAATGAAAGAGCTGAAACAATGGCAGGTAAGGCTACAGCTCATGGCAAAGTAATGAGAAATTTCCAAGATAAATTAATTCGAGCAGTCATGGATGCACCTGCAAGATGAGGAAGTCGTTGATGCACTACATAATGATGAAAACGATGCTGAAAGAGAATGTATATGTTCAGAGAATGATAGAAATGGGAGTGATTTGGAGGAGTGGGAGACAGTTCATCCTCACTGAACTCACAACCAACACCTGACTTGGAAACTGAGCTGATATACATTTACATGAGAGAATGGCGAGTAGAACTTTCATGGGAATGCAGCGTAATCAGTGATGTTTGTTTCTAATCAAGAATCAAGAGGCAGAATCGGATATGTTCCTATATCCAGCGTTATTTCTCTATCCTATGAAACTCTTGAATGATGTTTAGACTATTAGTTGACATTTAAGAATGTTTAGACTGCTTGTTTACAGTGAATGAGGTTTAGACAACTAGTTGATGTTGGAATGGTCTGAAAATGTAATCAGTAGTCCAGTAAGCCAGACAGTATGCAATAGAGAAACTCATGTGATATACTTATATACGTATATAGTGAGTTCATCATTTATGTAAAAACCTCACTTCACTACATCGTTATCATTTTTCACACAATTAAAGCTAGGAAAACGTTTTTCACTGAAAGGGGGGGGGGGGGGTGATACATTTCTCTGGATATAATTAAAGGGGGTGGGGGTGGGGAGGGTGGGCCATGAATTCTTGACAAGCTGTTGAGGAGACAGTTGGGTGAGGGGGGGATGTCAAATATTACAAAATTTCCCGTAAAATGTGTTCACGTATTTTATGGACAGACCACATGAAATATGTTCGAGTGATCAAGTCGAACTTGTCATCTCTTACACTACCGAGGACAGATGTGTCGAGTCACTGGGGAAATAAAGAATTGAAATAACACATTTCCTGTCTCTCGGCAATATCCTGCTGCACGTTTAATAGCACCATTGTCCAGCTACAAGAGAGTTCAAGTGAGAGAGTTTGAGAATGTGGTCTCAAGTAGACATCTAATAGCACCATTGTCCAGCTACAAGATAGTTCAAGTGAGAGAGTTTGAGAATGTGGTCTCAAGTAGACATCTAATAGCACCATTGTCCAGCTACAAGATAGTTCAAGTGAGAGAGTTTGAGAATGTGGTCTAATGAAAAATCTAATAGGAACATTGCCCTGTTACAAGATAGATCCAGCGGGAGTTTGAGAATGTGCGCTGAAGAGAAAGTAGACATCTGGTATCACGAAGCCTAGACTATTATAAAAACAATTGGAGAAAAACTGGCAATAAGTTGTTCCCGTTTTTCTCGATTCTTCTTACAGTATTGAATTATTTTGCCTGTACTGATATTTTTTCCGAATGGATATATTATGGCCACGCACAATTAGACATCCTGGCATCGATTTCAGTGAACATTGACCTTAACACAACTCCCAACTATCGGACATACGATTTGTCTGATTGTCACAGCAAAATATAAACATGGCTTTCCTTGACGGCAAACGATGTGTTCTTTTATTGCTGACCATAAATATTCATGAATAATTAATGATAAACAAACAAACAAACACACGAGCTGCGTGTGGAAATCCAACATAGTTCTAGTGATGTTATCAGAGAAGTATTGAGTTTATGGACACCCGGTCAGCGCGTGACCTTCTATTACTTTTTAGTCGCCATGTTCTGACCTATTTTTACTATTCCAGGATAAATATATTGCGTTACTGTTGCCAATGGCATATCTCATTGCTATATGCACATCAGGTGCTTGCGGTGACTCTTCTTAGTGGGGACGAGTTTTTTTCATTACACGCTTTACTTAAGACTAAACAATTTTTTAAAATTATTCGAACTTTTGCGATCTGAAATGCAATACCCATTATTTGTAATTGTTCTGATCAAGACCGAAGATTTGGTGTGGTTCATCTTCCCCCAACCCTGTAGCATCCGCCCTATTAATGATTTACTAAAAATGGCACTAATACCCCGTTATATTGTGCATAGCACCCCTCCCCACTACTGAAGACCAAGTACAGATATAATTCAAATGGAATGTACGAGGTTGAAAGAGACACGAATCACCAGAACATGTTTATTTTTTTCATTTAAGAAAAAGGAAAATAAAACAATTCTCATTAATGAATCCAATGTTTAACTCTAGAAACAAAAATTATTACTTTTGACCTGAAATGACTTAAACTCTGTCATGGTATATTTCGTATTTGGGTTCATTTTATTATTGTAAAGAATAATTTCTGTTTTGAAATGACTGGTTATTATTTTAATTTTATCAGAAATGTCTGCAATTGCTACACTTTATACTATTACTTACATTTCTTCAAGTCTGATGGCTCTAAATATAACGAAATAATTCTAAATCACAAAATCAGCTCGTTGATCTAGTGATCAATAATGGCTTTACTTTGTTGAAGAGACTAGATTGGGATTCCAAGTCCTCTTCCCTATCTCACACTTCAAAACATTGTCAAGTGATATTGAGAATCCACCCATGTGCTACCGGGGTTTGAAGGGGAAACAGTGTGGTAGAATAAAAGATGGAGAGTAAAAATCAGGTTTCTCCTGGTGTTGACTGTTAATACCATAGCGAGTCAAAGTGATCGATAACCCATGTTGAAGTTGGGTGTCTCTGTTCCATATGTTCAGGAATCGCAGTTAAGATGTAAATAATGACACAGCGGCAGCACATTCTGTTTTATGTATTATATCCTGCTAGTCAGCGGGAGTTTGAGAACAAAATCATAAGAGCGTGAACATTCTTGAGAATCCAACAAGGAGTTTCCAAGAATTAGCATGACCAATGCTGGATAAAGAGGTATGTTACTGGTCCTAAGGACTAAACATGCGTTCATCCTCTACAGTACCATTCATAGAACGTAACTCCGTAGCTCAAGCGATAATTATGAGGGATCTTCCTGTATTATAAAAATCAATGTTGTAAACAACATGACACGAGCCGGAATCGAGCCCGTGATCTCTTGAGCACATGCCAACTGCTTAATCAATACACTAGTCTGATCTCCAACGGTCCTTAGGAAAAATCGATAAACATCTATAACTGTCTATTCTCATCTACTGTCATTGATCACTGAACTGGAAAAATGTCATTGATCACTGAACTGGAAAAATGTCATTGATCACTGAACTGGAAAAATGTCATTGATCACTGAACTGGAAAAATGTCATTGATCACTGAACTGGAAAAATGTCATTGATCACTGAACTGGAAAAATGTCATTGATCACTGAACTGGAAAAATGTTTCGTTGCGCACATTGACACGGTCAGCAATGGTACTGCTGTTTATATATTCTTGTTTCATTTTCATATTTTATGAGTCATGAAATGAAACGCAAAATGATGTAATATTATATTATAATTTACAGCTACAACAAACCATTTCAATTAATTTTTTGTTACAACAAACCATTTCGACTCGTATGACCTCTTCCTTATTTGTGTTAACAATTTTAACGGTTATTTTCCAATAAAGCCAGACATTTTTCTGGGAGGGTTACATTGTTTATGACATAATTAAGCAGGGGTATCATTGAATTTGTGTCATTTGCTGACAGAAGTGAGGGTGTCAAGATATGGAAATAAATTATTGATATACCTTATGTACAGCCCCTTAATTCTAGAGGTGAGTAGGACACGTGTGTTTCCTCTGATGGACGAGAAGCTCCGCAGTGAGCATGTCACTGCTTAATTTGAGCTTCATTGTGGCTGTTGGAACGAAAAACCTGCACTTATAGAAATGCCTGGAGTGCTGTGACGCTGGTTTATAATCCAGAATCTTGATGTTAATTATTAGTCTTAATCTGTAGCAATAATTTTTACATAATATTTTTATTTCCATTAATTATTGGCTGATATTTAAGCTAAGATTACATTCGCCAAACTGGCATGTCAGTTAACTAGAATGTGTTTGATATCTGCTTCTACGAGACCCCAATGCCTGTAACGTGTCGATAAATTGTACGAATTTAATGACCAGAGTGTGGTGTTACTCTTGTATTCACAGCCATCTCAGATCTGGAGATTGAATGTCAAGAGTCATCGAGCAAGTCCTTTTGCTGCTCATTGGTTACTTTTACTTGTGTTCTTGATTGCCGCATTGCCATTTGTGCATGGTTTCATGTTTTAAGCATCTTTAATCTTCACTCAAGTTTAATCTTTTAGAATATGCATGTGTATAATATATATGTGTGTGTGTGAATATTCATCTTTTCCCTGAATATTCCAGTACATTCTCAAATATGAAATAAATTTCATTCTTTCTCGGGTTGATTCACTCTGCTTCTTTTACCATAATTTTGGCGAATCTATATTTTTCAATTTTGTTATGATTCTCATATATTACCAAATAATCTGATAATGTGAAATCATAAAATCATTTATATTTGTCAATCTTAAAAAAGATGAGATTGGATGTAGTATTTGCAGTGATACATCTGTGTCAATAATGGTGATTAGTTCAGTTGTTTTATATCAGGATGTCTTATCAAGTTCAAATATGGAGGTACATTGCGAACAACCTTTTCGCTATGTCCTCCAAATATAAAAAAATTACTCAAATGTCATTTCTACCCAAATTATTAATAAATTATTTCTACCCAAATCACAGGTAAATTATTTCTACCCAAATCACAGGTAAATTATTTCTACCCAAATAAATGGTACATTATTTCTACCCAAATAACTGGTACATTATTTCTACCCAAATAAATGGTAAATTATTTCTACCCACTGGTACATTATTTATATCCAAATAACTAGTAAATTACTTCTACTCCAAATGTTGGTCAATTATTAGTACCCATACTACTGGTAAATTATTTCTATCCACATTACAAGTAAATTATTTCTATCCACATTACAGGTAAACTAATATTACCCAATTACTTAATATTATTTCTACCCACATTACAAGTAAATTATTTCTACACAAATTACTTGTAAATTATTTCGACCCAAATTGCTGGTAAATTAGTAGTTAACAAATTACTGGTAAATTAATTCTACCCAATTTGCTGACAAATTGTTTCTAAGCAAATTACTGGTAAGATATTTCTACCAAAATTACTGGTAAATTTTTTCAACAAAAATTACAGTTACATTAATTATACCCAAATTACTGGTATATTATTTGTACATAAATGACTCGTAGATTATTTAAAGTACTCGTAACTTATTTCTACCCAAATTACTGATAAATTACGTCTAGCCCAAAGAACTGGTACATTATTTCTACAGAAATTATTGGTAAATTATTTGCACATAAAGTATTGTACACCATTTCCATATAAAGTTCTGGTTAATGATTTCTTTACGTTACAGAACACAACACGGAGGTCTTTTACTATCTCTGATGATGAATCTTCTTCTCAGGGCAATGTACACAACATAATGGTGGACTCTTGTACACAATGTACACCACATAATGATGGACTCTTGTACACAATGTACACCACAGAATGGTGAAGTATTCTAGGTATAAACCTCTAAATAAACATCCATATTCACACACATTCAAAAATACACACAAGCTCAATTCAAGCCCGTACAAATGGAGATGGGGTGGGGTTCAAACACCGATTAGAAAATTTGAAACAATATTTAGCACTTGCGAGCAAGTAAAAAAGTATGCTTCTTTTCTATTAATGTGTTTCTAAAAAAAAAAAACCACCAAAATCTCACGAACATAACGTTATTGCTCACTAAAAGGAAAACAAAGTCGTTTTTGTAGGTAAACAATTATCTATGAATTATCAATGATCAATTATCAATGATCAATTATCAATGATCAATTATCAATGATCAATTATCAATCATCATGGGAATCTAATAATACAAAAATAAACAAAATAAAACAATATAAACTTATTTCTGTGCATATCAATTGTCCATTCATGCAAACATGCCAATAGAAACGTTGTATCGACTGTATCAAAAGTGTTAAACGTTTGTCTAGAGAGAATGAAAATGTGGATGGGTAACCAAACGAAACAATGTTCTGTGTGATATAAATTTACAAGTCAGAAATATTTGATTGAAGTAATCGTTAATTTACAACTTGTCACAAATATTGCATGCAACACAAACAGTTTTTAAGATAATATTTTAAAGCCGGGTTCATGCATTCTAGTTGGGACTCTAGTTTAGTCTAGCCTTCCTTCGTATAAAGATTATGTCAAGATATAAAGATATAGTAAGCCACTTGGTAGGCCTATCGTTAAAGCCTCTTGCCGAGGCACGAATTTTTCAACCTAACACTAAAGTGTATTTTGGTTATATCTGGGCGTCACTAGTAATAAGCATACATGACACACACATATATATATATATATATATATATATATATATATATTGTTCGATTTATGAGGATTGTCAGAATTTGGCCATTTACGGCCAGATTTCACAAAATGTACAATTATTGAGTTTTACTGGTTTTATTTCGGTAATTTTTTTCTATTAGTAAACAGTTTAAAAACGTATTAAAGTTTTGGAGTTTCGTCATATTTAGCCACATTTTGTGTAAACTTTTACTGGTAATACAATCAAATTCAACAATATGGCATCCCTGATTGATTCTATTCAAATAAACGCTTTACATACTTAGTGTCAAACGCAGGATATGTTAAGGTTGCAATGTGCATAGTAACAGGACAATAATGTCTTATAACAATATGATTGTCGACTCAATAAGTCAATAGTGACGGGATGCTGCGGAGAGACTTGATCTCCTTTGTGTCAATAGTAACTTTCAGAATCTGATTTGATACCGCTACATCAAGTGCCCATCCGGTGCACAGAAATTATGGGATACGCAGACATAATGATTGATATAAATAGAGAATAAGATGAATGGTAGAGGACACAAGTTATGATTCAGCGCTGATCACTCACGTTTATCCAAGATTGCTCATTCACTCAAGACAGCGCCCTCTCTGGGGCGTGTACACATCCTCAAATTCATAGATCAAGGATACAGAGTGCATATTTGTATATATCCATGGATATATTCTCAACTTCACTGCATGTGATTCACATACATGGATATATTCTCAACTTTACTGCATGTGATTCACATCCATGGATATATTCTCAACTTTCACTGCATGTGATTCACATCCATGGATATATTCTCAACTTCACTGCATGTGATTCACATCCATGGATATATTCTCAACTTCACTGCATGTGATTCACATCCATGGATATATTATCAACTTCAGTGCATGTGATTCACATCCATGGATATATTCTCAACTTCACTGCATGTGATTCACATCCATGGATATATTTTCAACTTTACTGCATGTGATTCACATACATGGATATATTCTCAACTTCACTGCATGTGATTCACATCCATGGATATATTCTCAACTTCACTGCATGTGATTCACACCCATGGATATATTCTCAACCTCACTGCATGTGATTCACATCCATGGATATATTCTCAACTTCACTGCATGTGATTCACATCCATGGATATATTCTCAACTTCAGTGCATGTGATTCACATCCATGGATATATTCTCAACTTCACTGCATGTGATTCACATCCATGGATATATTTTCAACTTTACTGCATGTGATTCACATACATGGATATATTCTCAACTTCAGTGCATGTGATTCACATCCATGGATATATTCTCAACTTCACTGCATGTGATTCACATCCATGTTTTGCGCACTAAAGACCGTAGATTAGAGGGGAGAGTTTGGCACCATTGCTTTAGGACATCAGGGCACATCATTTCGTACAGAGTAATTCCTCTATACCGCATTCTTTTATAACAAATTCCCCTTGTAACAACATTGTTTTCAAAATTCACAATTATATTCATTCTTTGTAGTTTATACAGTATATCAGTATATATTTAATTAATATGGGGAAAGTGGGGGGGGGGCTATTATTACAGATATATTGTGTCAGTCCAGACAAAGTTGGTATAGCTGAGTTAGGGACGTGGTGATCGTGTACAGGTAAAGGTCCCACGACGCAGTACGGGTATCGGTCGAGGGAGCGGGGAGAACCACAGGTCCGAGGTACCCACAACCCTTCTGGGCTGCATCGAGTAGCCATTAGGAAGCCGGTACCCCGGGAGAGCGATAACCAGTAGGGTGGATGCTCGCGGGATACGACCCACCCGGTCAAGCCGACGATAGACCCGACAGAGTGTCTATCTCGAGTCACACCACGACGGCTCGATTCTGCGTTCCTATACACATGATCTACGAACGTCAAACCATAGATGTGGCGGTCCTCTTCGAAGCATATTAACACCAAATCGTCCAAGATCTATCTATCTATCTATCTATCTATCTATCTATCTATCTATCTATCTATCTATCTATCTATCTATCTATCTATCTATCTATCTATCTATCTATCTATCTATCTATCTATCTATCTATCTATCTATCTATCTATCTATCTATCTATCTATCTATCTATCTATCTATCTATCTATATATCTATCTATCTGTCTGTCTGTCTGTCTGTCTGTCTGTCTGCCTGCATGTCTGTCATGTCCTGTCTGTCTGCCTGCATGTCTGTCATGTCCTGTCTGTCTGACTGGCTGACTGTCTGTAATCTAAATATTATATCTATATCTAATCTATATCCATATCTAATCTAATCTAATTGTCTGTCTATACATCTATCTTTTTAATCATCCTTCCATTCCTCTAGTCTGCGTGCCTTTCTGTCAACCTGCCTATCTATCTTTCTATATATATATATATATATCTTGTTGTGCCCTTTGTTATTATGTCCTGTCGTACCTGCCTGTGTAACTTCATTTGTCAAATTAAGTTACACAGAACCAGCGCTATCCAGTTTCATCAATGTTATACTTTAGGTATTAGGTATTACGAAGATCGCGTATGCTGTCAAAATATATTAATATGTCTGTATCTTCTTTGTTTAATTGATTTATCTTGAATGTTCTCTGCCAATATTGAAGTTTTGAAAGACTACCAAATCTATGTTACCATTGTCAAACATGGACACATTGACAGAGATAATAGAGGAAAAAGATCACAGTATGCGGAATGAGATGTAGAAGACAATCTATAATGTCACCAGAAGAGGCAGACAGAGAAGATACCAGGAGAGAAATAAAGACAATCTCATGTCAAGACTATACACTATATCGAGAGAAATAAAGACAATCTCATGTCAAGACTATACACTATATCAAGAGACAGAAAATCAGGTGGTTTGACCATGTCATGAGAAAGGAAACAACTCAACCAACCCTGTGTGCATACAACAGCGGAAATTCGGGTTTCGAGGCACGAGGAAGACCAATAACTAGATGAGTGGAGGCAATCAAAAACATTGAAGAGACAATTGTCACTACGACCCATATGTCTAAAGACAAACACATCCAACTTCATTCCACGATGCTTAACGGCACAAATGGAAATGACAATAAATAGATAGACGCTTTTGTTTAAAACGAATTTTATTTTTATTTATTTTTTTAAATTTCTCATTAAATTGGCCTTACGTACATTGTAGTAATATTGAGAGCAACCATTGACTGGTCCACAATAAGGATAGTCACGTAATTTTCCGTATTTGTTAATGAAACTACAAATATGAGAACTGATTTAAGGACACGCCCATGAATAACCCAACAATCAAAAATTATTTGTTTGTAGTCTGTGGCGTCACTCAAGCTGAAATGAAACCGAACGCAACCTGAAACGGAGAGACAAGACCCAGAGAAAAATGGTGGAGTAACTTCATGTGGGTTCACATACGTAATATGTCTCACAACAAACGTAGACATATATATTCACAAACAAGGACATAATATGTGTTTTAACATCAGTGAATATTAACTCTACACAATATGTTTAATGTGTAAAGATAGTGTTATGTATAGTGCATGCCAGATTTCATCGCGAAGATTAGCCTACTATGAGCTATTTTTAACCGTTATTTTTTTTTCGTAAGTCACTATGTTTAAAAACATGGAGTTCGAGGTGACTGGATTACTAGAACCACAACCTCCAAAATGTTTGTGATGGTTAGAGCTATCAAGCTCTGATATAACCAACATGGACTAACATCCAAGGTTGATATGAGTATCCTCATTATAAAACATGAAGTGTATGTGTCAAATCTGTCACTAAAATTATTTAACCTGCTGTGTACAATTACTGATACAGAATAGAGTACTTTCGCTAGTAATAATAATAATGATAATAATAATAATAATAGTAATAATAGTAATAATAATAATAATAATAATAATAGTAATAATAATAATAATAAAAATAATAAAAATAATAATAATAATAATAATAGTAGTAATAGTAATAATAGATGGATATTTGCAAATCTAGATATGCAGAACTGTGGATAAGCTGTATGTATTATTATTTTCCGTCTTCTCAAACCACAGAAATTGCGAGCGATTAGCTCTTACTTCCTATGTGCAATAATTTTGTACTGGCAACAAACAGCAGCAATAAGAGTAGGAAATCAAGTTGGCCCTTTTCAACAAATAAAACAAGGAGTCAGACAGGGATGCGGGCTTTATACAGTGTTCTCTTTATACAGTGAAAACATATTGCGTGCAATAGTAGATATCCCAGGAATATCAGTGGGAGGACATAACATAAATAATTTGAGATATGCGGATGACACTGTTCTGATTGCAAAAAGTGAGGAAGACCTGCAAGATTTAATTAATGTAGTAGTCACAGAAAGTAAAGATAAAGGCCTCGCCCTAAATATCAAGAAAACAGAAGTAATGGTTATTTCAAAGAAACAAAATAACACACCCTGCAAGATCAAAGTGAATGATATAGTATTAAAACAGGTTCACCAATTCAAATATTTAGGTACAATGATTACAGCAGATGGAAGAAGTTCAACAGAAATAAGATGCAGAATAGGACAGGCGAAAACAACATTCAGAAAAATGAAAAATCTACTGTGTAATATGACCTTGTCATTAGAGGTGAGAAAGAGAGTTCTGCAGTGCTATATAACCCCTATACTAACATATGGGTGCGAGTCTTGGACAATAAACAAACTGGAAAGTGGGAGATTGGAGGCAACAGGGATATGGTTCTACAGAAGAATGCTGAGAATACCATGGACTGCCAGAACAACGAATGTAGAGGTGTTGAAAGAGTCAAATGTGAAACGGACCTTAATCAACAATATAAGAAAAAGGCAATCTTCTTTTTTTGGCCACTTCATGAGACAGGCAGGTTTAGAGAACAAAGTCACAACATGCAAAATTGAAGGCAACAGAGACAGAGGGCGACAACGTGAGAAAATATTAGACAGTTTGACAGCCTGGCACGGCAAGGAAACAACAACGACTTTGATACATAATACTGTGGACAGAGAGCTGTGGAGAACCATGACCGCCTACGCCAGCCGACATGGCACCTGATGATGATGGTGATCTTCAAAGTAGTCTTGTGTGAAACTGGAATGTTTTTATTATAGTAAAATAGAGTTATTTCTACATTCTAAAAGCTTCCAGCGTAATGAAATTGTTTAATTAAATTTATTATAGTAAAATAGAGTTATTTCTACATTCTAAAAGCTTCCAGCGTAATGAAATTGTTTAATTAAATTTCCATCTGACATTTATTCATTTAGCAGGAAAGTAGCCGAAACGTCATAACAGCATTATTAAAAGTTCTTGTTTGTATTTATAAAATATCCTGAAAATGACATCACAGAGTGGTTGTTCATCAGCTTCATTCGATGT
Source organism: Meghimatium bilineatum (assembly GCA_034231615.1). NCBI lineage: Eukaryota > Metazoa > Mollusca > Gastropoda > Stylommatophora > Philomycidae > Meghimatium > Meghimatium bilineatum. Next base: position 84,830,857 of record CM067320.1, read on the forward strand.
GAGTCGTTACCCGTTTCCACAGCATCCTCTTCATATGCCAACATGGGAAGTGGCAGTCAAAATATCGGTAGCGGCTGTCATGATGTTCCTAGCTATTACTGGGAATGTACTTATCATTACTATCGTTATACTGGCCAAGAAGATGAGGACAACCACAAACTTTTACATTGTCAACCTGGCTATAGCAGACCTGCTTATTGCATGTATCCCAATGTGGGTTTACATCACCACAGATGTCACGGATGGCTGGATTCTGGGAGGTTTTCTGTGCAAATTTAATGCATTTGTACAAGGTAGTATATTTTCGTGTGCATATTGTAACTGATTTGTCTGTTTTACAAGGTGTCTTTATAGGTGTGACATAGCGTAGGGTATTTGTAACTGCGGCATATCGAAGCGTGTTTTTTTGTGCTACAATCTGTGTGTTTGTCATTGTGGCCTACCGTACGCTGTTTGTGTCTACAAGATGTATTTGTCTTTGCGGCTTAGCTAGAGTGTTTGTATGTGTTTCAAAGTATGTTTGTCAATGTGGCCTACCGAAGAGTGTATGTTTGTGTTGATAAGGTGTATTTATCTATGTCAGGGCACGTTGATCGCATGAAGAAGGATCGTCGACCAAATAAGATCTTATATGGAGAACTCCAGACTGGCTGTCGCAGGGCAGGAGAACAGAAGAAGCGTTTAAAAAACACTCTTAAAACATCACTGACTCACTTCAATCTATCTATCTATTCACTAAACCCTTTGTTGCTTTTCAGCGTCAGGGGTAGAAGAGTTTTCTGAAGATGGTCCTCGTGTGTGCTGGGTATATTGTGGAGTTTATCGTTTCGCTTCAATAGAGATACACATTCATGGAATAATCTTGCAAAAGACAGATCCGACTGCAGTCAGAAAATCAAGACTGGTTCAGCAGCTGAAGAGAACCTCATACATCAGGTTGCACAACAAAGGCGAGCTAGAAGAAAGGGAAGATATGCTCAATGTGTCAACGTCTCACAGACTCCACCTGCACATGCCCAGAGTGTGGTAGACAATTTCAAGCTAGCATATGACTCATTTGTCATAGTCGCAGACACCACAGACATCATCATCTTCATCATTATTCCAGTGGATCTGAATGAATATCGTCTACTACGACAAAGGAACAACTTTATCAATGTGCTTCCCCTGTAACCCTGTAGAGTAGCGGCTCTACCTATCTCTGTGAGGTCACCTGCAGGATCGATATATGACTAGTACACATTAAACAAGACATCAGCGCCATATACCGCTGCCCAGACAAAGCACATCAAATTATTGGGAAGTATTACCCACACTTACACAAATTACCGCACGGAGGTCTCTTTCCCGACCGTTTATACATGCGGAAAAAAAGGCTAGCATTATCCACATGTGTCATTATGGTATATTGTTGGTGTGAGTTTGTTATATAGTGTGTTTAGTGTTACAAGGTGTGTTTGTGTGTTACAAAGTGTGTTTATGTGTTACAAGGTGTGTTTATGTGTTACAAGGTGTGTTTATGTGTTACAAGGTGTGTTTATGTGTTACAAGGTGTGTTTATCAATGTGGGATAACGTCACGTTATTGTGTATTGCAAGGTTTGTTTGTGTGTTACAATGTGTATTTATGTGTTACAATATGCGTTTATGTGTTACAAAGTGTGTTTGTGTGTTACAAAGTGTGTGTGTTACAAAGTGTGTGTGTTACAAAGTGTGTGTGTTACAAAGTGTGTGTGTTACAAAGTGTGTGTGTTACAAAGTGAGTTTGTGTGTTACAAAGTATGTTTATGTGTTACAAGGTGGGTTTGTGTGTTACAATGTATATGTGTGTGTTACAAGGTGTGCTTGTGCGCTCACAAACAATCAATTTCCATAGTGACTTGAGAATATACACGTTTGATATCTGTCGTAAATTGTGTTTGTCTAAGATGTGTTGTCTGTTTGAACTCGTCAAACATACATTTATTTACTGAAATTGTCAGACAAATTGCTATCTTTTTACCGGGATGAAATGACTAATTACGACAAAACTGGTTACGGAATTTGATTGTTTTTCACAATTTTCATGTTGACTGATTTATTTTCATTATTTTTGTAAAGTAAACAACACATCATAGTTACCTGTATACGTTCACACCTTTCTTTTCTCACCTGTGTTTTGTGCAATCTCTCTCTAAATCTAGTAGAAATATTTTCTACCCAAAGAATCCGGTTTAACAACTGTCTACAGAAACACATACGCACATAGAATTAGTGATCCGTTTTTATCATCTGCATATTTCCTGTTTTCTTATAATTGAGTCCAACTATAATCTTGTCCTAATTCTTGTAAACAGGAGAAATATTTCAATAACGACATCTAACACTCCAGCAAACATAGACTGAACCTAAATAAGTCTTCAATGATCGGCAACAACAACGTATATAGTAATAATAATAATAGTAATAATAATAATAATAATAATAGTAATAATAATAATAATAATAGTAATAATAAAAATAATACCCATAACCCGTTAGGATGGTATGGGTGACACACTGGAGACATCAGCAATAAAAGCCATCGAAACACCTCTAACCTCATTTGTTCGGATGAATGTAGTAAGATGACGCCCAGACCACTCCTTGATGTTATTAATCCATGATGTTCTCTGACCCCTTCTTCTCCTTCCTTTCTCGACTGTTATTTGCACAATCAGTTTATAAAGTCAGTCGTGTACCGTTACATGACCAAACTAAACACGTGTACGCCTTATCTCCACTGGTATATTATACACAGACCATTGGTTCTCAATGATATTTTGTCTATTGCCCCTATCGAAGCAGTTGCTATTTCGTTGTCCCCTTCCTCCTTATGTATCCCCTAGGTGCAGAAAAAGGTTGTCGACTCTCTGTGCAACTCGCAAAGGGTGTTAGGGTGTGTCAATATGTAGCATATAGGTTTTTGTTCTCGCAATATCTCTCCCTTAAACCTGGTCTCTACCTCCATTAATTTCAAAATTTGGCGCATCTGCCGTTTCGTCCAACTTCGTGACTTTGCAGTGTTAGAAAAGTTGCGTAAAATTATACATTTTGGTAATGTGGGGTTAAAACGATTAGATATAGTTTATATATATATGTTTAGGGAGGGTGAGAAGGGTTAGAATCAGTGTTTAGAATGAATAATTAATTCTCTAATTATTGTGACGGTAATGTAAACGAACAACGACAGAAAGTTCTGAAGATCTACCAAGTGAGCTGTGACGACTACATGCTTAAGTGTGTACAATTGTATTGATATAAATGCTGTGTTATCTTCGTCACTATCAGTAGTGGTGAGATATAATGGTTCGATTGTAACGCAGATGTAAAATGTCTTCTATGTATGTTATCTAATCATTTAACAAAATATATCAGAAACGCAAGGATAAAAAACAGTGAACGAGTTAGAAAGAAATAAAAGTCGATTGAAACAGTCAACGTCGATTGAAATGAAACAATACTATTTTATCTTTATATTTTATCTTTTAGCACGCTTATTATAATTTGTTTGACCGTTCTGTATTGGTCAGAGGTAAACGGTTAACCAATCATATCGATAGTCAACTTTGCCGGGCCACAGGAGAAAGTTTACGATTTCTCATATCGACTACGGGTGAGATTATTACCTAATAGGGCAGAGTTTCAAATTTCGTTGGAATCGGTCAACGTTGGAAGCCGTTGAGGTATATATACCGGGTGACACAATCATAGAGTTACGGATGTAATCCATTTATATATATATATAATATATAATATTATTGTGATCAATTATAGTGAAATGTGTGTCCACACCAATTAAAAACCATGAGAATAGTTAAATAGGTCATTTAGTAAGGATGTTTTTTTCATTTTCTCAATAGGTCTTATATTCATGAATATGAAGTGCATTGCTATCTAAATGTGTACACACATTGCTATCTAAATGTGTACACACATTGCTATCTAAATGTGTACACACATTGCTATCTAAATATGTACACACATTGCTATCTAAATGTGTACACACATTGCTACCTAAATGTGTACACACATTGCTATCTAAATGTGTACACACATTGCTATCTAAATGTGTACACACATTGCTTTGCTGGTTAAATCGTAGTATTAATAAATTATTGCGGTTATTTCTTGCGATTTGATCTATTTTGTCAAGTGTATAACCTGTGACTGCTTGTTCGCTGTCTCTAGATATTTGCTTGGCTAGGTGTGAGTACCATCAGTAGCGTGTTACCATGAAACTGATATTTGTAATTGAAAGTAAGGAGCAGATGTACAAAGTAAACTACTTTTTTTGTTTGTTTAGAATCTCAAGAACTGCTATCAATGAAGCTTCTTTATCCTTTTGTGACTATGGTTTTAGGTGAAAGGGTGTTTTGTATCTTAATTTTAGACCCGAGAATCCAATTCACAGCGGTGCTGAGATGCGATAGGAATGTGTGGTCTTGAGATTGTGTCCTCGTCGTAGGAGTGTGGAATGTATCTGTGACAAATTTTTTGACTGGACAGTTTATCTTTACTGTATCTGATCTAATTTACAACTACCACAAAGTTTTCGGTTTCTTAAAATGACACAATTGTCCGAATATTTCTACGTGTTTATGGCCAGTGTCAGTTAGGAGTAAGCACTTGACCGCATATAGTCAGTTGTTGGCAGGGATATCTTTGTCTCACGGACTATACGGATATTGGGTTAGCAGGTTCAGAGACCAGCGTCAAAAAAGATAGTCAATGACCACTTTCCTACCCTTATATTTTTCACATTACTCCACCCCATCGAGGCCAGAACCTTGAAGTGGTGATGGGGCTTAGTTCAGCCATCAGAGGCTGGAAACTAAGACTGGTCGGGCACTCCCACTCGAGCAGGACCATAGTCCGGCCCAAGTAAGCAGAGTGCTGAAGACGGAGGCAACCTGCCAAAAGGCGCAAAGATAATCAGGTTGCCACGCATAAAACACAATGAAAACATGTCTGCATCTAATAACAGTTATGGTGCCTGCCCTGTGGCCAACGTTCAGGCAGGGACGGTGCCGGGCCCTATACCTCGAAAGGGCCCAACCTCAGTTACTGGAAGTCCTTTTCAATTACCCCGAGGAGCCAGGAGGCAAGGGAATAGAGCTACTGGCCAAACAAACATACGACCAATAAAAATAATGCACTGGAATGCTGAGGGTGTCAACAGTAAAAGAGATGGATACAGCAAAAAATTGGAACTTGAAAATGTCCTCAGTGAAGAACAAGTTAATATATGTTGTATCCAAGAAACACACCTCAGCAGCGACGTAGCCTTCAAAATCAGAGGCTACCAGTGCTACCGATCTGACCGAAAGGACAGGCGAAAGGGTGGAATTCTGACACTAGTTAAAAACAATATCAGCGCATGTCAGCTGGAAGTATACATGCACGGGGCAGAAAACCAAATGCTCCACCTAAAAACAGACAGTGCAGAATTCCATCATCTGAACTACTACTGCCCAAATGATAAACCATTGGCACTAGACACAATTCCAGACAAGGAAAGGCTTATGGTGTGTGGTGACTTCAACAGCCACTCTCAGAGCTGGGGCTACGATCATATCGACAAGAGAGGTGAGGAACTTGAGAGCTGGCAGGATGAAAATAATCTCATCCTTATTAACCAGCCAGCAGACTTACCAACCTTCTACTCGAGAGCATGGCACACCACCTCTACACCAGACCTGGCATTACACTCACCAGGCATGGAATGGAACATCACACGTTTCGTTGGAAAGCAGCTTGGAGGTAGTGACCACAGACCAGTATTTCTGAAAATTCACAATGAATATACCAAGGAAAGCAGCACGCTCACTAGGTGGAACTATAAGAGGGCAGACTGGAAAATGTACCAGCATTTAACCAGTGTTCTAGCTAAGGACATGAACTTGGACAAAGACACCAATAGAGCAGTGAGTGAATTTAATAGATGTATACTACATGCTGCTAGTAAAACCATACCCAGGGGGGCACGCAAAAACTACAAACCCTACTGGAATGATGAACTGGAAAAGCTGCAAAATGAGATGGAAACATCTAGACAGCAGGCTGAGAACAGACCTAGCCAAGAACATCACAACAAATATCAACAAACAAAGGCTAAATTTCAAAGAGCCAAGTCACAAGCCAGACGGAGCAACTGGAAAGAAAAAACAGAGTCGCTGAACTTAGAAAGAGATACTAGGAAATTATGGATACTTGTAAAACAACTAAATGATGAAGGTACAGGGAGAAATACCAGGATCACACTTTATAAAGATAGAAACATTTTAACAGGTAAACATGCAGCTGATTACTTTGCAGAAGACAATAACATCAAAGTCAGCCCAGACAAACAACAGGAGGTTCGAGAGAACCAGCAAAACATTGGACAAGACGAACCTATACCTGAAGTCATGGAGGCACCAATCACAATGAGAGAACTGGAGCATGCAATATCCAAATTGAAAATGAAAAAGTTCCCTGGAGCTGATGGAGTGTCCTATGAAATGATTAGAAACCTGGGAATTGCAGCAAGAGCAAAGCTACTGCAGATTTTTAACACAAGCTGGTCCACAGGTAATGTACCACAGGCGTGGAGAGAAGCAATAATGATACCACTCCTCAAATCAGGAAAAGATGGCAACACAGTCTCCAACTACAGGCCCGTCAGCCTCACAAGATATCTATGCAAAACAATGGAACGCATTATCAATCTTAGGATGCAGTGGTACCTTGAAAGTGAAAACCTTCTGGTATCACAGCAAGCAGGTTTCAGACAGTGCTACTCTACTGAAGATCAGGCAACCTAGCTCTCCCAAGAGATTGAGGATGCCTTCCAAGATAAGAAACTGGTTCTAGCAGCATTGATAGACCTCAGAAAAGCATTTGATAAGGTCTGGAAAGAAGGGCTCCTAAAGAAATTGCGAAATTGCAGGGTTAGCTCAAGAATGTACAAATGGGTAAAAGCATACCTGCATAATAGAAGAGCCAGGGTACAATTAGATGGTCGCAAGAGCAAGAAAGTTCTACTGCGTCATGGAGTCCCCCAGGGAGGAGTCCTGTCACCCACACTTTTCTTGGTTTACATCAATGACCTAGTTGCTGAACTACCACATGGGATCAAAGTGGCAATGTATGCTGACGACCTGGTGATCTGGTGCACGGAAGAACATGCAACAGTGGCCACTAAACAAATACAAAGAGCTATCGATGCCCTAACATTATGGGCAAATAGATGGTGCGTCAGCATTAACACAGATAAGTGCAGCACTACACTCTTTACCCTCTCACCAAAACAAAAAGCCGGTCATATCAAAATAGATGGAGAGCTCTTGAAAGAAGACAAACAACCCACATACCTCGGAGTTACTTTTGATGATAAACTGACATGGAAGCAGCACATAAACAAAGCAACAACAAAAGCCAGGAGGAAGTTAGCTATCCTGAGAAAACTAAGTGGAACCACATGGGGAGCCAGTGGGAATATACTCAGTAAATTTTACCAGCAAGGCATAAGACCACACTTGGAATATGGTTCAGCTGCGTGGTGTCCTGCATCAAACACCACATTACAAGATCTAGATAAAGTGCAAAACCAGGCACTTAGAATAATGTTGGGAGCAATGAAATCAACACCCATAGCAGAGATGCAGAAAATGGGAAGAATGCAAACACTTGGTGAACGCAGAGACACAAAAGTACTAATTCAAGCAGAAAAGTTTCAGTCTATGCCAAGTCATCCAATTAAGGACAGATTCCAAAACCTAGCAATGGAGCGACTGAAGAAAAGCAGCTTTATCCATCAAGCTAAACGACTCCGTAGACAACTTACAGACCTACTTGAAGTTGACAGCCCCTTAAGGTCTGTACCAGAACAAACCCCATGGAGTGAAAGGCATGGAATGCCAATATACATTCAGACCCATGTGAAAGGAATACTAAGCGAGGACGAACTGAACAGTGTGCAGCGGAGGACATTCACCCTCAGTTTCCTGGATGAGGAATATCCACAGGATATATGGGTCAGAGTATACACAGATGGGTCAGCACAGAATGCTGTGAGGAATGGAGGTGCAGGTATATATATGTAGAATATCCACAAAAGCCTAGAGCTACAATCAGAACACCGACAGGGAAATTCTACAATAATTATGATGCGAGAAATCCACGCAATTAGTGTGGCAGCTAAAAAAACTGCTGAACTCCAACTCTGACCTACAGCCTGTGGTATTCATGACAGATGCAATGTCAGTGCTTCAAGCTCTTCAGTCTGGAAAACTAACAGACTTGAAAAAACTACTTAGCGAATTGTCTTACCAATATAGGGTAACCATGCAGTGGATACCCTCTCACTGTGGAATACCAGGAAATAAAAAAGCAGATCAACTGGCCAAGGAAGGTGCTTCCGAAGACCAACCAGATATACCAATCACCTACCATCAGAAAAAACAGATGATCAAGTCAATAAGAAAGCCACAAACACCAACACAAGATGATTATCACATTATGAACAGATCAGAACAAGTTATAATTCTACGTCTCAGAACAGGACACAACCGACTCCGCAGTCACATGTATACAAAGTTCAAGATTGGCAACACGGCCATGTGTATATGTGGACAGGCAGTACAGAGTGCCAAACATATACTTCAAGAGTGTTGAAACGCTGAGGCAGACATATTGGCCAGAGGAAACAACACTGGAATCAAAGCTCTATGGGACACTGTATGAACTACAAAAGACAGTGAGTTTTATTCAGTAGTCACAATGACAGATATAGACATGTTTCAAGTGAACGAAAGAAAAAGAAAAAAAAAACATTACTCCATATTGCTTAGTGTACAGCAAGAAAATTCGAATATACAGGACCTACTAGCTAATAGGAAATTTTGCTTTTTTAATGACACATGTGATAATCTCCGTGGTAATCATTGGTCACTGTGATTGTTGTTCGTCGATCACATGATGATGATGGCTATTTTTTACACCCACTTTAAAAAAAAAATTAGTGAGAATTATGTCTTTACCTAATAGTTCGTAGGTGGCTATTAAACCATATTGAACTACACATATCCTTGGATAGTTCGTAGGTGGCTATTAAACCATATTGAACTACACATATCCTTGGATAGTTCGTAGGTGGCTATTAAACCATATTGAACTACACATATCCTTGGATAGTTCGTAGGTGGCTATTAAACCATATTGAACTACACATATCCTTGGATAGTTCGTAGTTGGCTATTAAACCATATTGAACTACACATATCCTTGGACATTTCGGACTGTAGAAGGATTTTGGTCTATCCGTGACGTTCTAGCTACTCTGCGGCGTTTAGCTGCTGTATTTTCCTTTTTTTACAAGATGATGTGCTCTCTTTGACTGTAGATCGTAATGTAGATCTATTTTGTGCAAAGTTCTTCCCATGTTTCGTGTTCTATTTCAAAGACTTTTAGTGAAATCTTTAAGGAGGTCCTGTAGCGCTTCTTTTTTTTAATCACCTTGCGATTGTGTACCCTTCTCCAGCTCTCCATAAAGAATATTCTTTGGCAGGCGATGATACATACGAACGACTCTGTCTCTACGAGATATAGAGTCAATGCTGGGGATACCAGATCTGTCAAGGACAATGGTATCTGGAATCTTGTTTTGTCATCTGATGTTTATAATTTTTCTGAGACAAGTTGTGTGAAAGTTATTGAATTTTCTCACATGTCGTCTATACACTGTCCATGTTGTACTAGCTTATAACAACACTGGGAGTACCACTGCTCTGTAAACTGTCAGATTAGTCTGTAGGTTCACGCCATTTCTATGCCACCCATTTGCGTACAATATGCCGAAAATGATGCTCGACCTGGCGATCTTTCGTGGATGTGAACATGCTTTTTACTGGGGATTTTGGATTTAATTAAGGAGGAGTTGTGCAAAGCGTCGACCTTACTTCTTACTTCTTGTCGGACCTATTTGAAACCAGTGGCAAGACGAGCCGAGACACTTGGGATTTGAATTCGATGCAGTGAATGGTCATGGTCTATTTACGTGTTTCACTATGCCCGATGCAGTCCAAGCCACGTTGCTGGTGTTCGCCTACATTACCCACTTGGCCGACAAACTACCGTACCTCATACGCGTACATTAGCGAAATAGCAGACTTTGCGTATGATGGTTGATGAATGTAGTTATACCATGTGTGACAACCGATGCAAATCCAGAGAATAGTTATATCATTTTTTAAGACTGGATTTATCACTAGCCAATAGGTCTTCTACTGTAGACGGTCGTGAATATGCGCTGACAGATATAACTGTTTTATCTAGGACACCTACTGTCTAAAACATTTTCTAATGTCGTAGATTCCAACATACAGTATCTGACTGTCTTATATTGGTATCTGACTGTTTTATATTGGTATCTGACTGTCTTATATTGGTATCTGACTGTCTTATATTGGTATCTGACTGTCTTATATGTGTGTTTGATATATATATTTCATAGAAATACTGTTGTAGTTTTCATCTCATTTTTCTTGTTTCCCATTGGATATGTCTTCACTGCAAAACTATGGCAGGTTTTGTCGCTTGATATGCAGTACAAAACTATGGCAGGTTTTGTCGCTTGATATGCAGTAATATTGCAACATCTTTGAACATTGGCAACTACCTCAATCCACATTCTTCCTGGTCTTCTTCTACGTGTTGCTGTTTCTATTCTCATGTAGTATGCTCATGCAGCTGACCAATAAGTGTTCATTCTCATTGATTGACTGAAGAAATTCAGGGCCTATTATTAGAAATATTTGACCTCAGATGTTATTCCAACAGTTTTTATAATCTCGTCATTCCTCAAATAGTTATTTCTTCGTGTCCTGGTCGCTGCTTTTCTTAGACATCTCATTTCACACGTAGTAAGATTGATTTATTGCGTTATAATATTTATGTTTAGTTCCATCTAAATCATAGCTCATTCATCTCGTCAACGATGTGAATAATTATATATTATTGCCTGTTAACCTTCTTCTTCTTCATATTGTCATTGCCGTGTGGCGCTGCTTATCACTTCTTTCAACCGCCTTCTATTTCGCGCAGTGTCAGTCATGTACGATACCGATGTTCTCCCATGCAACAATGCTAGGTTGTCAAACATCTTCTCTCGTGGTCTTCCCCTACTCCTCTTGCTCTTCAACTTGCCTGTTGTTACAATATTTTCCATCTTCCCCTTATCGCGATTTGTTTAAAAAATGTAAACGGTCTCTTTCTGATTTGGGTCAGAAGCTCTCTTTATAAATACGCATGTACGCATTCTCTGACATAATAAACAGATCACAGACACTTTCTGGCACCATGCAATGGTTGTATGACAACATTGAATTCCAAGTTCTAATCATGTTATATTTGTTGCATGTTCCATGTTATATTTGTTGCATGTTCCATGTTATATTTGTTGCATGTTCCATGTTATATTTGTTGCATGTTCCATGTTATATTTGTTGCATGTTCCATGTTATATTTGTTGCATGTTCCATGTTATATTTGTTGCATGTTCCATGTTATATTTGTTGCATGTTCCATGTTATATTTGTTGCATGTTCCATGTTATATGTGTTGCAACTACCATGCTATATTTCTTGCATCTTTCAGTCTGCGCCATGTGCACTATGTCCTTCACAATGATTGCCATCGCAGGAGATCGCTTCTTCGCCATCGTGTTCCCCCTCAAGGCAAGAGTGACACAACGCAAGGTTAAGATTGTTATTGGTGCCATCTGGCTGTGCAGTATCTCCATTGGCATACCGCCTCTCATCTATTATCGCTACACAGAACGGAAGTGGTCGAATTATGTGGAGACGTTCTGCTCAGATGTTTGGCCAGTGAGTAATGACATACATAAACATATTGCCCAGTTCATATTTGTGTTGGGGGCTACAGTTTGTATTTTTCTTGGGGGCTACAGTTTGTATTTTTAGTAGGGGCTACAGTTTGTATTTGTGTTGGGGGCTACAGTTTGTATTCGTGTTGGGGGCGACAGTTTGCATTTTTGTTTGGGGCTACAGTTTATATATCTCTATGTCGTAGAGGCTACTAAAGAAATTGGGGGTGTGTTGGAATAGGCTGACAACATGTCACTTATTAAGAAATCATTGTAACTGCATGTCTTGTCTCAATTTCTTACTTTTGTCTTTGTGACTTACTTATGCAACCGCTGCCAGATTGGTTAACACGGGTGTGCCTTAGGTTAAGAGAGTAAATCCAAACAGAACATTATGAGTGGAGGCCCCAAGGCAGTCGATTAGGTCATCTTCTTTCTACTGCAGTTCTTCTTGTTTTCACGAGTATTGGCATTTCTTTACCTTCGGAATTAATTAACAAAGCCGAGAGGTGATTGAAAATGGGCAATGTACTCTTTACATAAAAGCTGCCTGGGCAATCATTCGAGTGTTAAATGTAAGGACTATGTCTCTCAGAAATTTAACCAATTTGAGGACCAGAAGACAAGCGGAAAGTGAAGGTCTCGGAAATGATGATTTCCTCTTGTGGAAGCGTCACCGTATTTCAATGATACAATTAAGCTTTCCTTCGTGGAGCAACATTGAGAGAATCCAGCATTACACATCTCGCTGGTGGAGTCAGGTGAGCTCCGACCAGATCATAGTCATAACTGCCAATGCGTATACTGTGCTGTAGGTATGAACATGGAGCAGCACATGGAGCGGTGTGGTGAAATGCAACTCTGTGCAGGACGTGACAACTTTCCTTGGAGAACCCAGAATCAAGAAAACATGTTATCCATGCATAATTGGAGAGCTGCCATTTGATGATGGAGAATGCATAGCTGACTGCTCCAACCATACCAGTGACCATGGCCCAGAACTGGTTGCATCTCCCATACCAGTGACCATGGCCCAGAACTGGTTGCATCTCCAATACCAGTGACCATGGCCCAGAACTGGTTGCATCTCCAATACCAGTGACCATGGCCCAGAACTGGTTGCATCTCCCATACCAGTGACCATGGCCCAGAACTGGTTGCATCTCCCATACCAGTGACCATGGCCCAGAACTGGTTGCATCTCCCATACCAGTGACCATGGCCCAGAACTGGTTGCATCTCCCATACCAGTGACCATGGCCCAAAACTGGTTGCTCCACTCATACCAGTGACCGTGATCTAGATCTGGGTTCCTAAGGACATCTGGCAGAAAGAAATGTTTGACAGAGGGACTGACTACATGTCTCCAGCCAAGACTATCAACAGTTTGTAATATGGCCAGTGATAACTACTTCCATAAGCACAGTGGCAAAACTATCTTTGATTGTGTGATATCATTTGTAGAATATTCTGTGCTATGTTTGATTGTGTGCTATCATTAGTAGAATATTCTTTGCTATGTTTGATTGTGTGATATCATTTGTAGAATATTCTGTGCTATGTTTGTGTGATATCATTTGTAGAATATTATGTGCTATGTTTGTGTGATATCATTTGTAGAATATTATGTGCTATGTTTGTGTGATATCATTTGTAGAATATTATGTGTTATGTTTGATTATGTGATATCATTTGTAGAATATTCTGTGCTATGTTTGTGTGATATCATTTGTAGAATATTCTTTGCTATGTTTGTGTGATATCATTTGTAGAATATTATGTGCTATGTTTGTGTGATATCATTTGTAGAATATTCTGTGCTATGTTTGTGTGATATCATTTGTAGAATATTCTTTGCTATGTTTGTGTGATATCATTTGTAGAATAGTCTGTGATATGTTTGATTGTGAGATATCATTTGTAGAATATTCTGTGCTATGTTTGATTGTGTGATATCATTTGTAGAATATCCTGTGCTATGTTTGTGTGATATCATTTGTAGAATATCCTGTGCTATGTTTGTGTGATATCATTTGTAGAATAGGCTGTGCTATGTTTGATTGTGTAATATCATTTGTAGAATAGTCTGTGCTATGTTTGATTGTTGATATCATTTGTAGAATAGTCTGTGCTTGCTGCCCCAGATGTTGTTTAAGATGATAGTATTTCGTCTTCTGTTTGTGCCATAATTTCTTATGTAACTAATCTTACACTTTTCTGTAGTTGTTCTGATGTCGTAGTGTGTGTTCTTGCTCTGATGTCGTAGTGTGTGTTGTTACTCTGATGTCGTAGTGTATGTTGTTACTCTGATGTCGTAGTGTGTGTTGTTACTCTGATGTCGTAGTGTGTGTTGTTACTCTGATGTCGTAGTGTATGTTGTTGTTCTGATGTCGTAGTGTGTGTTCTTGCTCTGATGTTACAGTTTGTGATGTAGCTGATGGCGAAATCTGTGATATCGCTCTGATATTATAGTTTTGGATACAGTTAATTGTATAGTTTTCCTCCTATACAGCTAATGGTATAGTTTTCCTCCTATACAACTAATGATATAGTTTTCCTCCTATACAGCTAATGGTATAGTTTTCCTCCTATACAACTAATGATATAGTTTTCCTCCTATACAGCTAATGGTATAGTTTTCCTCCTATACAGCTAATGGTATAGTTTTCCTCCTATACAGCTAATGGTATAGTTTTCCCCCTACAAATAATGTGTAAAAACAAATTAAGCTAGACAATTTATTGCTTTATCTGAGCTCTAGCAATTTATAGCATGGACCTATTCAGAATTTTCAAAAACGGTTTCAGTGTATGCTATGAAGTAAATGTTAGAGTGTTGTGATGTCTGTTGTCAGATGGTTACACTGTCATTTGCACATGGTTATACTGTCTGTTGTCAGATGGCTGTGCTGTCTGTTGTCAGATGGCTGTGCTGTCTGTTGTCAGATGGCTGTTGTCAGATGGTTGTACTGTCTGTTGTCAGATGGTTGTGCTGTCTGTTGTCAGATGGTTGTACTGTCTGTTGTCAGATGGCTGTGCTGTCTGTTGTCAGATGGCTGTTGTCAGATGGTTGTACTGTCTGTTGTCAGATGGCTGTGCTGTATGTTCTCAGATGGTTGTGACGTCTGTTGTCAGATGGCTGTGCTGTCTGTTGTCAGATGGCTGTGCTGTCTGTTGTCAGATGGTTGTACTGTCTGTTGTCAGATGTTTGTACTGTCTGTTGTCAGATGGTTGTACTCTCTGATGGAAAATGTTATTATTCTTATCAGACGGTTATGCTGTCTAATGGTAAATGTGACGGAGGGAAAAAAGCTGAACAAACCTACTGGATCGTGGTTGTAGCAGCCCTTAACTGGATCCCTATGCTTATTATGACCATCATCTACGCTGTTATAATTCAGCGTCTGAAGTGTGGTCGTGTGACACACAATGGTACTGACATGATGTCTGTGGTTCAACGACGATCGGCAAAGCGGGTGAGTACTGACCAAATATGCATTCCATGATCAACACATATTCGTTCAGCAACGAAAATGTTCTTGTTAATAGTGTTGGTTTGCTGTTGTTATTATTGTTGTTATAATTGTTGATGTTATGAATGTTGTTGTTATTGATGTTGCTGTTGTTCATGTTATGATTATTAATGTTGTTGTTCTTGTTTGTGTTGATGTTGTTAGTGGTGTTGTTGAATGATGATTTACTGATGCGTCTACGTGGCTGTATATTTTGCAGTCTGTATAAGTTAGCAGACTTGTGTATAGAAATATAACTGCTGTGGGATAGGTTAATATGCCACGTATCACAGAGTCAACTAGGTGACACTCTCTTGTGGTTCGAATTCCGACCATCCACATTGTAGTGATGATGTTAGTTCTTCTAAATGTACAAAGTGCAGCTAGAGACAACTAAATCATAAACCAGTCATTTCGTGTATACAATCAACACAAGTATCAGAACTAAAAGTCAGTTATGACGACGTGACTTCCGGTTTCGCTAGTTCCGGTACAAAACGTCCAATAAGAACGAGCTTGTTTTCCTCATACATTATTAATGTGTTTATGCTGTTATTCTGGCTGGCACAATCCTACTCCAGGATGTCGTCACACACAGATACCAGCATTGATCATCCGTGCAGTTAACAAACAGAATCTCGCAAGTTAATGCCAGTAGAAATGTTGATCTGTACCGGTACACAAATCATTATTTCCTGACGGATTCATCATTACACTAAAAAATCGAACTGAATTCTGGATTCATACATTTCATATTTCTCTGATCTTAATTTATGGTTACTCTAACCTGACTCATGCCTTAGATTGTTTATTTATTCTATCACATTTGTGTGTTATGTATTGTATGAAATAAATATTCGCAATAAATGTATGAATTTATATCCTAGTTCAACTGTATGTCAGGATTGTAGAAACCCATTCAGTAATGAGGTGAGGGTTTACCTTTAAAAATTGTGTTCGCCCCTTTCCGCGAGTAATTCCTTCAAATACGTGAATCCTTAATGAACTATTTTTAATAAATCGCTGATGTGGTGTGGGTAGGGGTTTGACATCCATGTGGCTGAACCTCTAGTGTGGTATTATGTGTTCTGATTCAGCACATCTTCATCAAGTCTTTATTGTGAAGGCACGTATTCTATATACAGATTACAAGCAGCCAATCTCAGTCCACATCGAGGAGCTTCATTGATTGACCAAAATTAATTAGGACCCCATTAGTTACGTTTTTGTTTATTTTTGGGATCTCTATTGGTCAAGGGTTTAATCGCCTTGGCGATTCCAAGTATGTAAATAATGAACACAGGACAGCCCACATAATCAAAAACGTAACGAATGTGGTCTTAATTAATTATGTCATAAGGACTGTAAGGAGATGGTCATGTTTCACTTGGACATTTACCGTCAATATCTCTAACCCATGACCTGCTTTGCACAGGCTTGTGTGCTCGATAATTACCTTAGTTCACTCTGATTATTGTTGTGGTTTTCATTGGCTGGCGAAAGTATAAATAGCAAATTATAAATAGCAAATTATAGACATCAAATTATAAGTAAATGACAAATGAAAATCACAATGATAGTCGAAATGTTTTGAGTTACTGACGCTGCACACAAGCCTCTATTAAGCAGGTCATGCTCTAATACTAACCCTGAGGAAACCATGTTTATCTTACGCTAGCTGATCTACATTATGGGGTTGCGGCAATTAAAGCGTAGATTAAACTAGTGCTAAAAGTCATGCTCACACTTCAGAGGATGAGAGTTTGAACACCCCCCCCCCACAATTTTGTAATCTACTGGTATGGCGTATTATCTTTGAACTTCTACAATATGACGCAATGGAAAGGTGTATCTATGAGTCAACCAGCTGATAACCAACAAGGGTAT
The DNA here is from genome assembly GCA_034231615.1 of Meghimatium bilineatum. NCBI lineage: Eukaryota > Metazoa > Mollusca > Gastropoda > Stylommatophora > Philomycidae > Meghimatium > Meghimatium bilineatum. The sequence continues at coordinate 84,848,138 of CM067320.1, forward strand.
CGCCGTCACCTTCTTAAAGAGACATTATTCCTATAAGGATGACCAGAGTGTACCGCCGCCATTTAAGGTAATAGCTAGTCACGCTGTTTCACTTGTAAAATACGAGGGTCCACGTGAAGTGGTTTTAATATATTCCCATTTGTGCTAAAAGCCATATCAAGTATATTTAAATATTATAATCATAATTAAAACCACGTGAAACCATATTTTAGTTTACGTATATTAAGAACTTACGTTTGTCATTTGGTTACTATCTGACTTGAGCAACCTTCCTGGTTAGTACTGTGGAGTGTCTCAGACTAAAGGATGAAACCCCTACAAAATCCAGAGTAGTAACACTGTCGACGGTTATCTTATGCACCACTTTCTGAAATCTTCTGCAGTTGGTTGTTTCCAGTCGTATTGGCATTGCCCTTCGCTTTGAGAGCCCATAAATGGTTAGTTCAAATGGGCAAGGCATTTTCGCCATAACACCTGTCAGGGAAAGCAATCATGTGTGAATTTTGAGGACATCAGAGTTCATTGAAATGTGACACCTTCCTGCACCCTGATGACATACAAAGACGCACAAGACGACCATTATTAAGAGTTTATTTATATTTCTATCTGTCAATTCAATAATATAAACTAGCTTACGTATTCACTAAAAGTTAATCTCAAGGACTCTACAAAGGAAAACAATTTAAGGAAATAAGATACAATTGATCTACTCAACTATCATATCCTCATTGATAACAAATTTATTTTATTTCAACACCTACTGGGGAGAAAGTACATATTGAGGAAATGAATAAAACGTCCAGTGTCCAAGGGCAGATGTCGTCACATAGTGATACAATGACGCAATATGAATGAGACATATGTAGCTCATACAGAGAGGTTGATAAGATAGTAAACTTGTAAACGTACAGTATAGGATCGTTCAACACACTAGTGATGACGTAACTTAGTGATTCTCAAAGTGTGTCATATAGTCCAATACCAATGGGGTCATATAGCTTTGCTAGAAGGCCAAGATGACAAATTTTGACATTTACACCACAGAAAGTAAGCTATTTGAACGATATATAATAAGAAATGTGGTCATCTGTCTCAGAGAACTGACACATTACTTAAGAACCGATGGGTGATGCGTAGTCAAAATAGAAAAAAGTTAGGTGACTAGCTAAACGACGTCTGAATCCACTTATTTAACCAGCTTTTATATATAATTAAGACTTAAATATGAAATTATCAATACTGATCAACTAAAAAGTATAAATCACGTTTTCACAGGAAAAATATAGACATGCAACATTTTGCATATTACACACAGAACCGTGTGTGTGACAACCGGGCACTTGACGACTAATTCAGGGTACCAAAGAATAAGACCATTGTCTTTTTCAAGGCATGTCGTAGCATTAGACTTAGAAAGTTGGGGGGATAGGATGGCAACCTGTCATCTGTGGAAAAAACCCATCATTATCACATCTGTTGTCATTTCCTTGCTTATGTCTTTTATCAAATAAACAAAGTAGATGCCGACTAGCGGGCAGGCATTGCAACATTTTCCTGGCAGTCTACTAGGTGACGGGGAGTGCAAGGTTTGTCATCTTTGCGGATAGGGATGGTTGAACAAATCTGACAGAAGAATGATAAGATACTTGCCCCAGAGGTGTGTTCATTGCTCCTGACAGGGCATCTTAAGTATGGTTCGTTGGAGCTCTAAGATTTAATGTTTCATCCGCCATCTTCCCCTTTACTCAAACATGTCATTGAGACAAATTTAAAGAAATTAGGTGTCAACTCTGTTTTACAGCTGAGAAAAAATACTTTCAATAATACAGTTTATGCTACGAACCTTTACTGTTATCGCAAAGACTACGTGCTGGCAAGTACAATATACAAACATTAATTTCACCAGGCAAACACCTTATTCCAAAGTTAATATGACTTTATGATTGTGTCTGCAGGTTGTCGTAATGTTGTTTATGATTGTGTCTGCAGGTTGTCGTAATGTTGTTTATCCTTCTGATCACATTTATGTTGTGTACGATACCTTTCCAAGTCTCCACAATCTTTGAAGTCTATAAAGAGAGGACCACAAAGGTGAGTGGATTAACAATAAAAGAACATACATTTGACTGGATTAACAATGAAAGAACACACAGGTGAGGGGATTAACAATGAAAGAATATACAGGTGAGGGGATTAATAATGAAATAATATACAGGTGAGTGGATTACCAATGCTAGAATATACAGGTGAGTGGATTAATAATGAAATAATACACAGGTGAGTGGATTAATAATGAAAGAACACACAGGTGAGTGGATTAATAATGAAAGAACACACAGGTGTGTGGATTAATAATGAAAGAACACACAGGTGAGTGGATATACTTTCAATCAAGTAACACAATAATCCGAGGATATCTGTTCATTCTCTTATCACTATCATCAGGAACCGCATTCCGCTGGATGCAACGGAACTCTAATATCATGTCTCTCGTCGTGGTGGTGCACTCTGCTAGACTGTAATCTGTCCATCACGCGATGTTACTATCTCACTTCTATCTCTAATAAATCTCTGCCTACCCCTTGAATTCCTCTATTAGACTTTTCCCTCAAGTAAAGTCTTCAATAAGGTGTCATGTCTTTTAATGCGTCCACATTATTTTATTTGCCTGATCTTTATTTCCTTCAATAATTCTTTCTTCATTTTAAGTGTTGTTAGAGCATCTTTTGTTTGTTTTCTTCTCTTTCCATGATGTTCTCCCTCCTCATCTGTAAACCCACATCTCGACAGATTCAATTATGTGTTCTAATTTTCTGTTTATTACCCATGTTACTGAGCCACACACTAACATAAAATATATATCTTCCTCATGTCATTTAAAGCACTTTTAGCCACTGTTATTCTTCTTGTTTTGTTTTGTTTGTGTTGTTTTTTGGAGGGCTGTAGTCTGGTTCAGTGAGCTTGCTTGCTATCACCGGGTTAAAACGTGTCACGTTCGAAACCACATCCGGACAACAAAAAAATCAGGTTTGTGATTACTTACTTGATACGACCACTCCTCCAGTCGACTCAGCTGTAAATGAGTACCTGACGCATGAGGGAGGTAAACACATGAAAGAAGGGAACTGGCCACTCCATCTAATTGTTGCTGCGGCTTATCATATGAAGTTACCTTCATCCCCGACGGCAGGTTGCTGCCATGGAACATACATTTACCTTTAATCTCTGTTTAACCTCTGTTTTACGTCTACCATTATTTAATTCCTTTTTTTTTGGAAACAGTAAAGATATACAATTCCCAAATAGAAATGCTTGTTTGTTACAATAATACGATATGACTGGCTTAAAGTACTTTCAAGAATACTGTGTTATGATATGTATGTTTAAAGTACTTTCAAGAATACTGTGTTATGATATGTATGTTTAAAGTACTTTCAAGAATACTGTGTTATGATATGTATGTTTAAAGTACTTTCAAGAATACTGTGTTATGATATGTATAAAGTACTTTCAAGAACACACTTTTATGCTATGAATGGATAAAAGTACTTTCAATAATAGTATGCATACCATGAATGGATAAAAATACTAGCTACAAACAGATAAAATTATTTTCAGTAAGTCTAGGAGAGTGCTAGAATATAAAACAGGGATCACGAGACGCATAGACCCAATAGATACTAGGGTTACAGCATATTTATTCTTTCCATATAAACCAAGCGGCATGCCATTTGGCCGTATCACCAATATATCTCGTACGCTGTAGCTTAAAGCGATAATCCCCGTGGATCTCGGAAATTATACAACAGACAACAGGATTTGAACCTGCCACTTTTTGAACGCACATGGAACGGCTAAACAACTACGCCACAGATGTACACAAAGCAGGAACAAATTAATAATGAAAATTGTACTTGTAATGTCGCACATCTATGCTGCATGTATGGCTCACAAACATGGACAATGAGTGACTAATCTATTATAAAACATAATTGGTGTCTTTAAAATGTGGATCTAGAAATGAATAGGAACAGCATTGGTGGATATCAAAGAAAAGAATTAATTGTTTTTTTCTGTGAGGTATACGTCATAGCTGGTCGTCTGTGGCTGTGAGGTATAGATCATAGCTGGATGTCTGCGGCTGTGAGGTATAGATCATAGCTGGACGTCTGTGGCTGTAAGGTATTGAGGCACAAAATAGCGACAAAAGGGTCAGACATCCGTGATTAGCTTTAAACAAGGTGACTAGCAGGTGGGTGTAGAGGAACAAGCTCTCGTGTACTAGCGGGAGAGTGTAGAGGAACCAGTTCTCGTGTACAGATAGGTATAGAGGAACCCGTTCTCGTTTTCTGGTGGATGTAGAGGAACCAGTTCTTGTGTACTAGCGGCTGGGTGTAGAGGAACGAGTTTTCGTGTACAGATGTGTGTAGGAGGAACCAGTTATCGTGTACAGATGTGTGTTGAGGAACCAGTTATCGTGTACAGATGTGTGTAGAGGAACCAGTTATCGTGTACAGATGTGTGTAGAGGAAAAAGTTCCCGTGTACGGAAGTGTGTAGAGGAACCAGTTCCCGTGTACAGTAGTTCGACTATACTGTCGACATGGTTACAGACGTCCACCGTCACTAAATGTACTAATTGTAAACGCCGACACTGGATGTATCGAGCCATTGGAGCAACAACAAAAAAGAAAGGCGACACAACCCATTTCCGTCCACTGGACTACATCCTGCTGGAAATCTAGTAGGACCATTGTCCTGCTACAAGAGATAGACTGGTGGGATTGCGAGAAACAACGCACAAATAAAGCACATATATTAATCGGGACAAGTTATGTTTTGTCAATGTTACGATTCAGTCTTTATCTTACATATAGTCTATGTTTATATTTGTGTATGTGTACTATTTTAACTTGTCTTATGTCTGTGTTTATGGCATATATGATGCGTGAAGGCAGACCTAGAGACCGACCACGAAAACAAATGGACCACCTAATCAAAAGAGGCTAAAAGATCCACAATATACTCAACACATACGAGGGTCATCTCCAGAAAACCTTTCTACCCCTGACGCTGAAAGGCAACAAAGGGTTTAGTGAATAGATCGATGATAATTGTTGTCTAGAGTTATCGGGCTAGTCTGTTTTCTTGGTTTTTTGTGTGTATTTATTGTCTGATTTATCGCATGTACTCTGATTTTCTCACTTATTTTCTATAATCGTGTTTATTGTATGTACACATGTTTATTCTCCGTACGCATATTGTAATATTGATTCCATGTACACTTGAACATGATCTGTACACTGAACTCTGGCTAATGGCATCACTGGATACATACGGACAGAAACAAAAACAGAACACGCCTTCATACGTGAGGACTTTGATTATGTTCGTGCTTCTTGTTGGTCATTAGATATATACATTGTATCACCTGTCAACACCGACCAACGGAAAGCACGGAAATAATCGAAAACATGATATTAAGATGTGTGTTTTGATTCTGCTCCTATGCCCGTGTTACTGTCAATAGCCGCGAATGAACTATTTGAGTATTGATTTCGTCACATTGAATATTTCACATACACGACCCAATAATATTTCGGTCAATATATGACCTACATTCTCATTGAACTAAATTGATCAATTGCTCAACTAATAATACGGATCTTGTTCCAACAGTTGCCTCCCTGGTACCAGCCTGTTTACTTCTCAGCAATTACCTTGATGTACGCCCACAGCTCTATCAATCCCATCGTATATGGAGCAATGAACCAGACTTTCAGGAACGGTTTTCGATATCTTATTGACAGGTAATTCCATCTGCTGCATCTCCATGCACATCATCATTTGTATATGCGTCTATTATAAGATTCGAACTCTAACCTCATCCGTGTTTGTTCTATATTACCTGCGATGTTTGTTTCCTATTTCCGTTGTAAATACACTAATATATTCACATTTGTTTTCAGCTATGGTGTGTATTTGCATACACTGATATAGGCAGTTTATGCGACATAACCCTATCATATCGTAGTTTCTACATCCGACATTTCTATTTCAAGATATATATTTTTATTTATTGTTTTCTTTTTTTACTGAGAAATGGTTTATTTACTTCGTTATGTTGTCAAGGAACACGTTTTGTATACGTATGGGGCATACACCGCGTCTTGTCTCGTGTCTTTCCTATGTTCTGTTTTTTTTAATCGCTTGTCCTAGAACTAACCAACTTGAGTTATCCTTGCTAATCCTAAGTTAATTCAGCAAAACGCCGGACTGGTTTTATATATATATATACATATATACATATATAAACCGACAGTCTAGTGCTTTTGTCTGACAACCATGAGATCCAGGGTTCGTCTCCTGGTGACAGAATGACTTCTTTGGGTAGTGGTTAAGTTGTTCACGTTTTGTCCAGGAGTACGAAGGTTCAAATTCCGCAGCTGACATCTTGTTTAAACAATGTAATGTTTGAAATATCCCTTCGGATTATTGGTTGAAGCTGCGGATATATACGTTATGTGTGTTGTACTTTCGTAACATGAAATGTCTCTTCATTTTCAGAGACGGAGCACTTATGGGGTAACCTCAGTTGAATGAAGTCAATTGTCTACGAATTTTTTAGTAATTTTTATCTTTTGTATTGCTCAAATGACTGTAGAGTATCTAGATTCACACTTCCCGTTACACATATGTGTCAATGTGCTTTAATGTGTGTGTTACACATATGTGTGGGTGTGCTTTAATGTGTGTGTTACACATATGTGTCAATATGCTTTAATGTGTGTGTTACACATATGTGTGGGTGTGCTTTAATGTGTGCTTCAGGTTCACTTAGGTCCTCGTAATTGTCATTCTTCTTCTTCTCCTCGTCCTATCGAAAAAAGATGATGACACTGGTGTCTTCATGCTGATATTGGTGTCTTCATGCTGATATTGGTGTCTTAAATGAAAGTTACCTTGATCCAAAGCCCAGAGGCAATGTCCTATAGTTTCAAACACAAGAGACAACAACTATGCTAATGTATTACTGTCACTGATTACTGTTATAACTAATAAATCACAAAATGTGGGCAATGAAAAACAACACAAAACAAAGGAAGAAATGCTTGTTCTACTCTAAGTGTCCAACAGTCGCCTTTACCACGAACAATATCAAACAACTAGAAAGAAACCAAACATAATTATCAATTCATAGATATCTATCTCTTTGTAAGACTATCTCTGCATTGATAATTATATATGTTTATTTCTGGTTGGTTTTTGTTTCTTGATAAAGACCCCTGGGATCGTAACGTCGTAAAAATCCTTGTTTGTTTTTTTATATGTATCATTGAGATTAATTTGACTATTTATTAGTTGTAATTAGTTACCAGTGACAATAATACATTATGATAAAGATTACCGATTATGGTATATCTGTGCTCTATGAAAAGTACTGCGCTAGGTATCTGGGTGTTGTCAAAATCCAGAGTCATTTTTTGTGGAGACATAACATAACAAAATCAGAGGCGATCTACTTCTCTTCATGATCAAGTGTATGGCGATGCCAATTATTTGAGGAATAGTTTATACAAAACAAATAGTATATGTCGACGGTTGAACAAAAGAAAACAAATAATACATTTCTACAATTTTTACTATAATTAGTCTTACAGTAATAATTCATAACGTATCTATATAAAGAATATTACTGTGTTTACTTGGTTGCCGTGACAACGCCACGTAAATCAGCGCAACGTTGTGTTGACATGCCATGAGTCACATGACTGATATATTACTCTGATGTCAATAATTGGGAATCTCGATTTCGTTATGTCTTCGAAACATATGGTCACGTGGCGCAAATATCTGTCATCTTAGAGATACAACAAGTGGTCACGTGACACAAATATCCTGTCATCTTAGAGATACAACATGTGGTCACGTGACAGAAATATCCTGTCATCTTAGAGATACAACAAGTGGTCACGTGACACAAATATCCTGTCATCTTATACAACAAGTGGTCACGTGACACAAATATCCTGTCATCTTAGAGATACAAGTGGTCACGTGCCACAAATATCCTGTCATCTTAGAGATACAGCAGGTGGTCACGTGACACAAATATCCTGTCATCTTATACAACAAGTGGTCACGTGACACAAATATCCTGTCATCTTAGAGATACAACAGGTGATCACGTGACATAAATATCCTGTCATCTTAGAGATACAGCAGGTGGTCACGTGACCCAAATATCCTGTCATCTTATACAACAAGTGGTCACGTGACACAAATATCCTGTCATCTTAGAGATACAACAAGTGGTCACGTGCCACAAATATCCTGTCATCTTAGAGATACAACAGGTGATCACGTGACACAAATATCCTGTCATCTTAGAGATACAACAAGTGGTCACGTGACACAAATATCCTGTCATCTTAGAGATACAACAGGTGATCACGTGACATAAATATCCTGTCATCTTAGAGATACAACAAGTGGTCACGTGACACAAATATCCTGTCATCTTAGAGATACAACAAGTGGTCACGTGACACAAATATCCTGTCATCTTAGAGATACAACAAGTGGTCACGTGACACAAATATCCTGTCATCTTAGAGATACAACAGGTGATCACGTGACATAAATATCCTGTCATCTTAGAGATACAAGTGGTCACGTGACACAAATATCCTGTCATCTTATACAACAAGTGGTCACGTGACACAAATATCCTGTCATCTTAGAGATACAACAAGTGGTCACGTGAGACAAATAACCTGTCATCTTAGAGATACAACAAGTGGTCACGTGACACAAATATCCTGTTATCTTATACAAGTGGTCACGTGACACAAATATCCTGTCATCTTAGAGATACAACAAGTGGTCACGTGACACAAATATCCTGTCATCTTAGAGATACAACAAGTGGTCACGTGCCACAAATATCCTGTCATACAACAAGTGGTCACGTGACAAATATCCTGCCATCTTAGAGATACAACAAGTGGTCACGTTACACAAATATTCTGTCATATTAGAGATACAACAAGTGGTCACGTGACACAAATATCCTATCATCTTAGAGATACAACAAGTGGTCACGTTACACAAATATTCTGTCATATTAGAGATACAACAAGTGGTCACGTGACACAAATATCCTATCATCTTAGAGATACAACAAGTGGTCACGTGACACAAATATCCTGTTATCTAAGAGATACAACAAGTGGTCACGTGACACAAATATCCTGTTATCTAAGAGATACAACAAGTGGTCACGTGACACAAATATCCTGTCAGAGATACAAGAAGTGGTCACGTGACACAAATAAACTGTCATCTAAGAGATACAACAAGTGGTCACGTGACACAAATATCCTGTCAGAGATACAACAAGTTGTAACATTGTCTTGTGGTCATATACGTTGATGATGATGAAATAAACTACATGAATGAAAAACACATGACTGAGCTGCTGAACATCTTATGGCTGAGCTGCTGAACAACTTATAGCTGAACTGCTGAACAACTTATGGCTGAGCTGCTGAACAACTTATAGCTGAGCTGCTGAACAACTTATGGCTGAGCTGCTGAACAACTTATGGCTGAGCTGCTGAACAACTTATGGCTGAGCTGCTGAACAACTTATGGCTGAGCTGCAGAACAACTTATGACTGAGCTGCTAAACGAATTTTAGCTGAGCTGCTGAACAACTTATGGCTGAGCTGCTGAACAACTTATGGCTGAGCTGCTGAACAACCTATGGCTGAGCTGCTGAACAACTTATGGCTGTGCTGCTGAACAACTTATGGCTGAGCTGCTGAACAACTTTTGGCTGCGCTGCTGAACAACTTATGGCTGAGCTGCTGAACAACATATGGCTGAGCTGCTGAACAACTTATGGCTGAGCTGCAGAACAACTTATGACTGAGCTGCTAAACGACTTATAGCTGAGCTGCTGAACAACTTATAGCTGAGATGCTGAACAACCTATGGCTGAGCTGCTGATCAACTTATGGCTGAGCTGCTGCAAAACATACGGCCCAGCTACTACAAAACATATGGCTCAGCTACTTCAAAACATATGGCTCAGCTACTGAAAAACATATGGCTCAGCTACTGTAAAACATATGGCTCAGCTACTGCAAAACATATGGCTCAGCTACTGCAAAACAACAAAACTAACATTCCTAATATCTTGCATATTTCCAGTCGCAATATATGTGTGTGAATCCTAGACAAACACCAAAAAAAGTGAAAAATAAAATAGCTGCATTTGCAACAAAGTGTTATAGAAAAATCCTCAGAATGCCATTGATCAAAGATATTACAAAATGTAGCCATCCAAAAAAGGAAATCAGTGTAGAATAAACTGGCTAAACAGCATAGGTCCTTCCAGAAAAGTGTAATATTTTAACAATATAAAACGTCATGACAGTCTAGAGAAGACAATATTGGAGGTGATACTGCTGGGGGGACGAATAAGAGGCAGACCAAGATGATACTGGACGCAAAACATCAAAGTCCACCTGAACATGACAGTAACAGAAGCAGTAAGACTGGCTCAAGATTAACAGAAGTTTCGAAAGGCTGGGAAGAGTGCTACATCCTGTTCAGGATACGCTAGCTGATGAAATAACACCATCAGCTGTGATCTTGACAGACCATAGCTTTTCTCAGATAAGCACAGGTTCTTTTCAGTTGTATAACGTAGTTCTTCTCATAGTGTCATCTCATAGTTTCATCTCATAGTGTCAACTCGTAGTGTCATCTCATAGTGTCATCTCGTAGTTTCATCTCATAGTGTCATCTCGTAGTGTCATCTCATAGTGACATCTCGTAGTAACATCTCGTAGTGGCATCTCGTAGTCGCATCTCGCAGGGCATCTCGGAGTGCCATATCATAGTGCCATCTCATAGTGTCATCTCGTAGTGTCATCTCGTAGTGTTATCTCGTAGTGTTTTATCGTATTGTCAGCACATAGTGTCATCTCGTAGTATCATCTCATAGTGGCATCTCGTAGTGACATCTCGTAGTGTCATCTCGTAGTGGCATTTCGTAGTGGCATCTTGTAGTGTCATCTCATAGTGTCATATCATAATGTCATCTTATAGTGCCATATCATAGTGCCAATGGTCATCCTTGTTCTTCTATGCTCACTGTAAAATTCCTGCAAATTAGTAGGATGTTGTCCAGAGAACGGATTGCGTTATGACAAAGTTTACAGCTTTGCTGCAATATCTGCGCCTTTCATTAAGACCCATACAACTTTCTCATGGCCTCTGTGTTGCTTTGACCTTATATGATATTGGACAATCAAATCTACCCCATAACCTTAGTATCCTTTTACAACATGCATGAATAGTAAACAGTATTACTATTTATTATCCCCGTTCTGGTCCCAGCATCACAAGGGCGACCCAAACGAACAGTAAAAAATTCACTAATGGGGTTACCTACAAATATATTCTGTGTCAATATTGTGCCACAACTCCGAATTTTTTTTACCTGGCACTGACCATGATTGTGCCAATATTCTGTCACAACTCCACGTTTTTATACTTGACACCGACCATCATTTTTTGAGTTCGTATTTAAAATATTCTCTTGAAATTTTCTTTTCAATTATCATTGGAATTATCATTGGAAAGAAATATCCAAAATATCATATAAATAACCAAATATCATTATCAATTATCTCTAGCAGGTAGCCTAGTTGATAGCTTGCTTACTATCACCGGGTTACACATGTCGGATTCGAAACAGTGTCCGGACAACAACAAACACGTGGGTCGTGATTTTCCGCCTGAGATTATCGATTCTCAAATCGAACCTCTTCCTTTACCTTTATGAAAAATTCGGTCATTGTTTGGAACCTGTGTCCCCCTGTGTGATTATTTCCCTTTGCTAAGTTTATCAGTTTATGTTTATCATTTATTAATTTCTATATAAATTTATTTAGAGTTTGGGTTAGTTATGTAAAACATAAGTGACACTAATACCTAAAACGTAACACTAACCCTGAAAACTGAATATTTAAATTAATTATTGTCTTATTATTGATATACAATTTAGATTAATTAATCCTAAGATAAGCAGGGAGACATGGTTCCAAGCCAGAACCGAAACGGTAATTCATTTTTCTCGTACAAGAAGCGAATCGTTTAACCGGATATCAGCATTACATGTCAACTTCAATAAGGCTGACTGATAACAGGGTCAGGTGCAACTATTTATACAGAATAGGGTGAATGTTTACGTGTACATATTTTGTCTGTGTGTGTGTATGTGGACTCTGCCATTGAACAGTTTGTTATGACAGTACCCACATAGTGAGAGGCTTTTTCAGTGTTGATCATTGGGTATATTTGTATGGTTAATTATCTAGATATGTTTGCTGATAGTGGTACATTTGTCTGTATTTTAAATTCAATAATTCGCGGTTTTGTGATAATACTATTTGATGATGGTGCATGATAGTTACCGAATCAAAGTGATCAGAAGGTGGTAGTTCTTACTCTGTCGATAAATAGGTTTATATTGCGTAGGCGGTTTGTGTTCACTGTACTTGGGTTATCCAAAACGTACCTGGTCCCTCTCCACGAAGCAGTATGCAGCCTGACGAGAGTATTACGGAACACCATAGCTTCACGCAATAATCTGAGACGAGATATACAAAACAAATTAACATTGTCAACAAGACACCACGAGTGGAATTAATACCGGGCTTAACCACTAAACCAGGGGTTCCCAATTTTTTTAAATACCATGGCGTCTTTAACGTTCAGATTATTTCCGGTGGCGTCCTTAATATGAAGCAAAACTAGACACATGATAATTTACCGTTTTTGGGAGGCTGCCGCGGCACCCCTAGAGACTCTTTGAGGCGCTCCGGGCACAAATTATAAGTTGAGACATTAGAAGCCAAGATACTAGATGCTGAGACAGAAGTTGTTAGAAGTTGAGATATTATAAGTTGAGACATTAGAATTTGAGACATTAGGAGTTAAGACATTAGAAGAAAAGATACTAGAATCTGAGAGATTAGAAGTTGAGACATTAGAAGCTACGATACTAGGTGCTGAGACATTAGAAGCTGAGATACTAGGTGCTGAGACATTAGAAGTTGAGACATTAGAAGCTGAGATACTAGGTGCTGAGACATTAGAAGTTGAGACATTAGAAGCTACGATACTAGGTGCTGAGACATTAGATGTTGAGACATTAGAAGTTGAGACATTAGATGTTGAGACATTAGAAGTTGAGACATTAGAAGCTACGATACTAGGTGCTGAGACATTAGAAGTTGAGACATTAGAAGCTATGATACTAGGTGCTGAGACATTAGAAGTTGAGACATTAGAAGCTGAGATACTAGGTGCTGAGACATTAGAAGTTGAGACATTAGAAGCAATGATACTAGGTGCTGAGACATTAGAAGTTGAGACATTAGAAGCTGAGATACTAGGTGTTGATATATTATAACTTTTTTATATAAGAAGTTGAGACATTGTAAGTTGAGACATTAGAAGACAAGATACTAGTTGTTGAGACAGAAGATGAGATTTTAGAAGTAGAGACAGTGTAAGTTGAGACATTAGAAGCCAAGGTACTAGATGTTGAGACAGAAATTGAGACTTTAGAAGTTGAGACAGTGTAAGTTGAGACATTAGAAGTTGAGACATTAGAGGATACGATACTAGAATCTGAGAGATTAGAAGTTGAGACATTCGAAGTTGAGACATTAGAAGTTGAGACTTTAGAACTGGAGACATTAGAAGTTTAGACATCAGAAGTTGAGACGTTTGACTTTGAGACGTTAGAACGGGAGACATTAGAAGTTTAGACATTAGAAGTTGAGACTTTAGAAGTTGAAACTTTAGAACTGGCGACATTAGAAGTTTAGACATTAGAAGTTTAGACATTAGAAGTTTACACATTAGAAGTTGAGCCGTTTGACGTTGAGACTTTAGAACTGGAGACATTAGAAGTTGAGACATTAGTATTTGAGACTTTAGAACTGGAGACATTAGAAGGTTAGACATTAGAAGTTGAGCCGTTTGACGTTGAGACTTTAGAACTGGAGATATTAGAAGTTGAGCCGTTTGACGTTGAGACACTAGAGGTTGAGGCATTAGAGGTTGAGACAATAGAAGTTGAGAAATTAGACGTTGAGTCAAATGACATGAGAAAACACAATTCAAATCAATATATATATATATTATGTTTAAGTAAATCTCAACTTGGAACAAAATCCCTGACACCAACAATCATCTATTTCAAAAATCTGCAAGTAATCGTACATGAATAAAGTGATACAGATATTGAATGCAGATGTCGGATGTTTCGAGATGAAAATCTCCGAAATTATTGTAAAAGCTGCTAACCATGACAGTCTATTACAGTCTCCGGTCTACTCCATGTTAACTAGCTGTAGTTTGAGAAACAACTCAGGCGCAGAAAAGTAAGACATGCCACAGTGGCAATATTCTTTTCCTTCTGAAATAATGTTTGACTTTTTACTGATTAAGTGTTCATGGAGCTGCAGTAATCTAATTACCGTCTTTATTCTTCTTCGTTCGTCTCATCTTGATAAAGACCCTGTGGATGAAACGTCAATATATGTGTATTGGTCAAATGTAAACTGTTGTTAACCCACGTAAAACATTTTCTTTTAAATATTTACTGAAAATGTTTAATTATAGTATGTTCATAGACTAAAAAAAATAATACTCAGATTCCCATTTTGTACCACAGATTCAAACAGAGTCGAAGAAACACAAGCTGGAAATCATACAACTCGGCCAACGATTCTGTCCGAGCTAACATCAGCATCATCCACAGACAAGACCAGAACCACTCTTTGACCACATCTCTTACAGAACTGGTCAGATCGAGCTCAGAGTTGAGTCTGAAGATAATCAAAGACGCGGGGAGACATGACACACTCTAGCACACTCAAGATGTATTAGATACAGTTCAAAAAATACTAACAAAATATAACTACTAGTATATATTATGGTCAATTATTCAATGTCAGATTTCAAGTATTATGCATGTTATGTTTCAAATAACAGGGGATTTTCTATAAAATTGTAGACCCTTTCGCATCTATGTCCAACCTTCTTATAACGCACACACTTTGTGCTGTCTACGTCTCTCAGAAAATAGAGCAAACCATCCATGTCTCCGCCTGTAAAATCATCTTCATTTGACAGTACATCCATGAAAATATCTGCCCTTTCCGTATTCTGTATTTGATATGTTTATACATGAATGTTTCCGTCACTCACGTCTTCACCATTAGGCAGTTCATGATATTACACAAACTTACTTACCTGAGAAACAGGAACGTGGAAAATTAAAGGAAGTAGAGATGTGATTCTACAGAAGAATGCTGAGAATACCATGGGCTGCCAGATAAACTAATGTGGAGGTGTTTTAAAGAGTCAAAAACGAATAGGAGCTTAATTATAACATTTAAAAAAAAGACAATTTTAATTTTGTGGACAAGAAGTGGGACAAGGAGGTTTGGAGAACATTCACAACAGGCAATATTGAAGGCAACAGAGACAGAGGACGAAAACATGAGAAAATATTAGACAGTTTGACCACCGATCAAGGCAGAAAAACAACAACGATCTTGATACATAATATTGGAGATAGAGAGCTGTGGAGAGCCATGATCGCCTACGTAAACCGCCATGGCACCTGATGATGATGATTTATCTAAGCCCTGTCTTTTCTAAAATTTTGTCATCAACTATCTGATTTTTAGACCACTGTCAGTGTTCTCAGAACCTCTATCCCGTACATGACCTGAATAGACTACTGTCAGTTTTCTCAGAACCTCTAGCCCGTGCAGGACATGAGTAGTAGATCCTTGTTACACTTTTCAAGCTGATATTGTCGGCAAAGTTTCACCATTCCTTTCATATCATCTATCGCTCTATAAACACGTAACACGTCAGAATCGTCCTCGTACCACATTGGGTGCATCAACACAGAGTGTTTCATCGATTTCTATCTTCAACGATGTCGACGAGAGAAGAAAATTCGTGTCCATTCCTTGATGTTGTGTGTCCATGCTTTTAATTGTCTTCTTCTGCCTCTTCCACCTTGAACGATTACCTTCAACATAGATTTATGACAAAGAATCATGACAGCATACATGTCCGAACCATGAACGTTTTTGTCGCTTCACTATTGAAATCAATAGTTCTTGTGTATACATCGCTATTTTATTACCATGCAATATTCCAATCTTAAATAGCATTCTCTGCCGAGGACGGATGTGTTGGGTCGATGAGGCAAATAAAATGGCAACACAACACATTTCCATTATCTGGACTACACACAACTGTAAATAAGGTAGGGCCATTGTCCTGTTACAAGAGAAATCCAGTGGTAATTTGAGAATGAACGATGAAGAAGAAGAAGAAGAAGAAACAGCATTCTTTGAATGTATGATATAATTACATTGTTTATCGGTGTTTGTGTCACCAGATAAATGAGATATTAAGCCAACTCATCTATCTCCATTCCACTGCGGGATGGCTGTGGGAGATATTGAGCAAAAAAATCTCCATGAATTTCCTGCACATTTGGTACGATATCAAATGCGAACCTCGCCGTGTGGCGCCGGAGCCCGAAAGTGGAGCAAATAATATCAACACTGTTTACCTTCCACGCATGTCGTAAAAGGCGACTAAGGAGGTTATGGGATGGAGTTGGCTGTCCCATCCCATATAGGGTCAGTGACCCAAAGCCATGCTGAAGTCGGATGTGTTAGGCCGAAAGGCGCAGATATCGCAGCAATGCTGTAAACCATGACACAATGCATTCCGTTCTCCGGACTACATCCTGCTAATATGCAGGAGTTTGAGAACGAACGCAGAAGAAGAAGAAGAAAATGCGAACCACATCATGTATTTAAACACATCGGTCAAAGAATTATGATTGATACACATACGACTATAGAGAAACAAGTGAATACGTGATAACATCCAGGTACATCACGGTATAAACATGTATGAGTCGTACATTATTGCTAATTTATATTTTATATAAAATGAACAATGAATGCGCGTTATAGAACACATCAGATACCCTTCTTTTGTGGGTAAACAAAATAATGGAACATAATGTATACAATATGCCACATAAAAGAGCTTCAGACAAAAACTAGAAATGAATGCACCAAAAGAGGGAAATATAATGGACACAAGTTTTACCAAATTCAAAGGCATACACTTTGATAAGACCCGCTAGTTTGGACATATTCAAAGGTTTACGATTTGAGTAGATCCGCTAGTTTGTAGCTTATCCAAGAAGGAAACATAAATAGAAGTGGACAAGCAACATCACCAAGTAAACATTCTATCACAGTGCACCAGTAGGACAAGATAAACAACATCACCAAGTAAACATTCTATCACAAGATAAACAACATCACCAAGTAAACATTCTATCACAGTGCACAAGTAGGACAAGATAAACAACATCACCAAGTAAACATTCTATCACAAGATAAACAACATCACCAAGTAAACATTCTATCACAGTGCACAAGTAGGACAAGATAAACAACATCACCAAGTAAACATTCTATCACAGTGCACCAGTAGGACAAGATAAACAACATCACCAAGTACACATTTTATCACAGTGCACCAGTAGCACAAGGTAAACAACATCACCAAGTAAACATTCTATCACAGTGCACAAGTAGGACAAGATAAACAACATCACCAAGTAAACATTCTATCACAAGATAAACAACATCACCAAGTAAACATTCTATCACAGTGCACAAGTAGGACAAGATAAACAACATCACTAAGTAAACATTCTATCACAAGATAAACAACATCACCAAGTAAACATTCTATCACAGTGCACAAGTAGGACAAGATAAACAACATCACCAAGTAAACATTCTATCACAGTGCACCAGTAGGACAAGATAAACAACATCAACAAGTAAACATTCTATCACAGTGCACCAGTAGGACAAGATAAACAAAGTGTGAGAAATACTGCACAAATTATCACAATCTTAGGGAAAGAGTAAGACACAAGGTGCTTGATAACGTATTTCTGTGGCATGGGAGAACATCTATATCGGAAATGATTGACAGCATAGGAAATAGAAGTTTGTGGAAAGACACGATAACCATCTCCACACAACATGGACTATAAGAAAAATTATAATGGTGTAATTGATAGCTGGTGGTGCCTCACGGTTTGTGAAAACAATTATTAACAAGTTCTGAATGGAAGAAGTTAGTAGTATTAAAACCTGCTCCCCCTCCCTATTATGTATTAGAATATAACATTGTTCTTAGTAGTAAGACAACATATCAACAACTAGACCATCTTATGTGAATTGTTTGAATTTTTTGAGTTACTTCTCAAACTCCCATACGATCTCTCGTGTAGCCACGAGATGCTTGTACTAGATTTGTAGCAGGACTTAGACTAGAACAATAATGAGTTGTGTTGGTTTATGTGACATTCGCCCGACGAATTAAACTTCAGCATTGGTAACAAATACTCTTAGTGTTTTACCACTTCCCCCCGAAGTTGAACGTATGTAAACATATCGCTGGTAGGGTAATGTAGCCATACGAGAGAAAATCTACACGATTATTATGATTAGTAGTTATATTGTAATAAAGACATTATTAAAGAGGCACGTACGCACCAGGAGTCGTCAAAAGAAGTCTCCATCTGCATATAGGAGGCATACACGAGATTGTTCGGGCAGACAGAGAATTATGTCCCTTGAAGAAGGGAAGTGCATGCTCATTGACTCTTGTGATCACCAGAGTCCAATCATCTTCATGCAAGTAGATTTAATGTCTGTATGCAGTTGTTACTTGTGTTCTTAGAAGTCATATATTCCAAATATTATTTACATTTATACATATTATGCAAGCTATATGTTAAATACTCCGCCGAAGACGGATTTTTCGAACCACTAGCGCCAAAAAACGGCAACACAACGCATTTCCGTTCTCTGGATATCTGGACATCCTGCCGGAAATCTAGTAAGAAAATTAGTCCTGCAACAAGCCAAATCCAGCGGGAGTTTGAGAACGTGTCCTGCAACAAGAGAGATCCAGCGGGAGTTTGAGAACGTTTCCTGCTACAAGAGAGATCCAGCGGGAGTTTGAGAACGTGTCCTGCAACAAGAGAGATCCAGCGTGAATTTGAGAACGTGTCCTGCTACAAGAGAGATCCAGCGGGAGTTTGAGAACGTGTCCTGCAACAAGCCACATCCAGCGGGAGTTTGAGAACATGTTCTGCTACAAGAGAGATCCAGCGAGAGTTTGAGAACGTGTCTTGCTACAAGAGAGATCCAGCGGGAGTTTGAGAACGAACGATGTAGGAGACAAAGATGAATACAGGAATGGGGTAGATACGTTTTCAGTAAAGAGGAGCGGGTGTGGGGAGGATTACCCAAAGAGAAACAAATTATTCCCCCGTTCAACTGTGTAACCCCCCCCCCCCACATGTTTTATAAGGGATGTGATGGTCTTTTTGTCAAACATTTCAAAAAGGGAGGGGGATTCTGTCCATCATTTGGCTAAATTACTAATACTAAAAGTCATGTGTCATACTTTGATTTTCTAATGGGGGAGGGGAGTTAGCTATAACACCACACTACTTCTCCTTCCATATCCACAGGCTCGAATACAGTGAAAAAAGTATTCCTTCTGACTACATGATGTCTTCAATCTGAAGTCACAGCCTCTCCCTCGCTCTCTCTCTCTCACACACACATACCACGTACGGTACTCTCAACACATAATGAACTTGTTAGTTAAGGTTTTTTTAAAATTTTAATGAAACATGGACATCACACATATGGAATAACTGTGAAAACAAGAACAAAATAATTGTATACATACATATTACATGCCACAAGAAATTAACGACATCAGTCACAGCCACGGCAGACACGCAACAATGGTCAGTATAGCTTCTGATGCTAACACTAGCGTTATGTCATAGATTATGACCGTGGTCTGTTCACACTGTCACAAAGACAAGTGAATAGATTGCAAAGAATCCAAAATAAGGCTATGAGGGACTTCAAAATATTAATTAAGGACGGAAACATTTTAGTAGTTTTATACAATATCTGGTAACATTATGTCTAATTGTAGGTCAGTGTTGTAACATGGAGTTATCCATTCTAATTGTAGGTCAGTGTTGTAACATGGAGTTATCCATTCTAATTGTAGGTCAGTGTTGTAACATGGAGTTATCCATTCTAATTGTAGGTCAGTGTTGTAACATGGAGTTATCCATGTCTATATATAATATCTGGATAACTTTCGTAACTGCATGTTTTCATCTAAGGGAGTTCAGTCAGCTTTCTTTAGGCTGTGGAAATAGCGGTCGTTTTGTCATAGCAGACGCCGCTCAGGATTGAGCTCGGACCTAAAGAGTCTATGATTGGCGTTCTAACCATACGGCTGAGTCCTAACCACACGGCCATGCACTCATCTACTAGAGTGTGGATAACAGCATGTCTAATGTCAGTCATTGTTTTATTGACCCACATTTAAGACAATGGATGAATTAGAGGCAGTAAACGTGCACTGTGGACGCCACTATTGTTTGTTTATTAAATGGAACTCATAAAACTTGTTATATTTGTATGGCGACACGAGAAGGAGTTCAAAATTATCCCAGATCTATCAAATGTGCTCAAGTTCCTACTATCAAAAACAGACGATAAGTCCTGAGGACCCCTGTGTAAACCATGCATGTAAAACAGCCGTTTAGAATTGGAAAATAGTACCAGCAAATAGAAGTAACACATTTACAAAATTGTACAATGAAAATAACACGAATAATGTACATTAACTCATACCGTGGCACAAGCCTATTAGATAGGAACGAGGGTAGAATTATTTTACCTTGAGCCAACTAAATACCTTTGTTCTTTCTATCATAGTTAGCATGATTGTGGATTCAATTAGCGTATGCTAAAACCTATATGTCAGTGCTGTGCCGGTGCTATGGCGTTCGTGAACTATTGCAAATACCGCGTGTATGACGGAGATGTGTATACAATTGATTGTTGGACGAAAGTAAATTTGAAATTTTCTGCAACTCTGTCGCTTTAAAAACAATTCCCGGCAAGTGTTTCAATTGTGCAGCATTGGAAATGCAGTTTCCAACATATTAGAGGAATTGTTTTTACAATCTTGTCTTTATTTACTGTTATTTCAAATGTGTCTCACTTTCTTCACTAAAATATGGCAACGTTGAAGAAGGCAAGGGAGCCATGTAACGTGAGTTTATGACATGATTTATCAAATGAGTATTTAAATCTTGAGTAAGATTCACAAGTTGGTTATAATGTACAGGTGTACAATTTGCCACTGTTGATGTACCTGCGTTTGTGATCTGAGGTCTTATCAAAGTTTCCTGGTTTAATATTTGGTTGTGTCTCATGCTTCTGTAACTGTATAAAGCAGCCAAGTGTGTGTTAGCATTTGATGTATTAAGGTAGAATGGGTATGTGTTATATAGAAAACCGTGTTTGGGAGACAATACAGCGTGTTGATTTCGTAGAACTTCTTGGAGACTGTTTGTCGAACAGTTCATGTGAGTTTGTGGACTTTCTTGTAATATGTTCGAAGACAACCCGCTGTAGACTTGTGAAGTCTGTGCTGTTATGTCAATATTCCTCAGTGGAAAGGTAGTACGGTGATGCGGTGAAATATTTTCAGTGTGAGTCGTAGGTACAACGAGATCTGACGGAGACTGAATATCCTGCGTCGTGCGAGTGGTCCTGACATTATTCTGACATATCATATTACTGAATGTTCTTTTATGCTTGGGTTTTCTTGTTCCGGTTGTTGATGCTCGCTTGTTTTGAAACCAAACCTGGAAGAGAACAAAAAAATAGTGACTACTCATCAATATGTGTACAAAAAAGCTAGATCCAACAAATAAGCGGGGACTAAAGTTTTATACCCATATGTGCAGTGCCAACCATGTGTCACTGGGAAATACATCATGGTTCCATTCTTCTTCAGTGGCTATCATAAGACATGTTTAATAGATGGCCTTTTAAAATATTTCAAACAGCACACGTCTGCAGACAAAGATGCAAATATAACCGGAAATGTAAAAACACAAAATTGAAAAGGGCCTTAACTAAGACCACTGGTATGCTAAGATATTTCCTGTGAATAATGTCCCTTAGAAGTCACAGAAGAAGTTGCTAAACAAACATACATGGAGAGAAACTACAACAAGTAGAACATTATCCATATCTCGGACACATAATCACAAAGGATGGCAGATGTGAAACATAAAGATAATAGGAATGGCTAAAAGTATTTTCAAAGACATGAGAAAAATATTAACATATAAACACATTACAAACAAAATAAACATGAGAATTATAAAATGCTACATCTAGTCTATATTAATGTATGGTTCAGAAACATGGACACTAAACAAACAATTTTTTATATATCTATTCGCTAAACCCTTTGTTGCCTTTCAGCTTCAAGGGTAGAAGAGTGTTCTGGAGATGGCCCTCTTGTGTGCTGAGTATATTGAAAAATTTCGGTGGTCCATCGTTGTCGTAGCCGGCCTCTATGTCTGCCTTTACTATATCTGTGTAGCATAGCTTGCTATGGTATGCTGTCTGATGGTAGTCTGCTGATGTGTGCAAACCATTTGATCTGTTGTCTCTTAATATACTCCAAGATTGGGGTTGTACTTGTTTTTTGTCGAATGTCCTCATTCCTCACTCAGTCTCTTATCGATATTCTGCGTAAGCATGCCATTTCAGCTGTCACAAGTTTATGTTTGTCTTGTGCTGTCGTTGTCCATATTTAGCATTGGTAGCACAGCGTTGGCATAATAATCGTTTTTAATATTGTTATTTTGGTGTGTAAAACTACATTCACATTTCTGAAGATTGTTGTCATTTGCTCCATGGATTCGTATGCTTTCTACATCTATTTCAGCAAACAATTAGAAGACTGAATTGATGCCTTTGAGATGTGGATATATAGAAGAAAGGTAGAATATCAAAGAAAGAGAAGAAATAAGATATTATAACAAAACGTGAGATGAAGAAAGAACTATTAAAGGAAATAAAGATCAAGCAAATACAATATTTTGGACACATTAAAAGACATGACACCTTGCTGAAGACGTTACTTGAGGGTAAAGTCGAAGGGAAGCAAGCAAGAGGTAGACACAGATACTAGTGCGACAGTAACATCACAAGATGGACATGTCACAGTCTAGCAGAGTGCACCACCAAAACAAGAGACATGAGATATTGGAGATTTGTTTCAGCCAACCTTCGTTGCTGAGACGGCACTTGATGATGATGATGATGAATGTCCCTACTTTGAAACTCATTGGAACGCATCGATGACATGAACATTGTATAACATATGTAGTAATATTAGTGACTAATACAAGTAAAGACAAAATAGCAAAAAAAATAATAGATGTAACGTTTTCTATTCTGATTGTATTATTTTAATGATTTCAAGGTTGAATTTCAGATGCACACAGCTGCAATTGAAAAATAGTTTGTGAAAGACAAATTTTCACTAAAAATATGTTATGGTCTAATCAATAAATATTACCTGTAGCTGTCTGACTGGAACGTCTATCACTTTAGACAAACTGACCAAGTCATCATATGACGGGTACCTATTGCTAGCGAACTGCGCCGTGAGGGTGACCAGCTGGTCCTTGGTGTACTTGAAACGTGTTGTCTTTGCAACAATACTTGACTTAGAGCTCAACTCTGCAGGATCATGGTCAGAAAACACCTGTGGTTAGACAGTAACCATGTTAAGACAAAATTAGATTTCTTGGCCCCCCCCCTACTCCAGAAATAACCGTAGTCTGGATGTAGACAAGCATGGTCTATATTTTTAAGATATCGCGGCGCACGGTATAAACTATTTAAGACTGCAAACAAGGACACACAATTAAACAAGGATTAATAACAGGTGTTACAAGAAGAAGAAGAAGAAGAAAAATAACAGTTGTGAAATGGAATCAAACATTTTATTTAGAAAGTGCAGCAAAACTTTGGTAGCATACCCTACTATATGAAAAAACTTTGGTAGCATACCCTACTATATGAAAAAACTTTGGTAGCATACCCTACTATATGAAAAAACTTTGGTAGCATACCCTACTATATGAAAAAAAACGGAACATTTCCGTCTCAACTGGGGAATAAATCCAGAACCACTCATACGCGAAACCAGAGCGCTAGCCACTGCAATACGACCTATTATAGACGTAGCGATCATGTACTGCATCACGTTGTGGTTGTAACTGTTTTGTAGGCGATATAAATATGTTCAGCAGCTTGCTATTGCTTTCTGAACGATCCGGCTGCACAATATCCTAAGGAGAGGATTAAACGTAGCACATTCGAGTTCCCAGACGCACTCTGTTCCCCTTCACCACAAATACGGACGTGCAGCAAAGTTAGTGTTATGAATCCTACAACTTAACATATCAATCAATCAATCAATAAACCGGTAACCCGTCAGTGTCGTAGAGTTACCACATTGAATGCTTAAGCATACAGAACACTCCGTCGATTTATATTTTCAACGATGCAGAGGGGTGAGGTAAAATTGTGTCCTGTTCATCCCGTGATGTTGTCTGTCCTCCTCTCCTTCTTCCACCTTCGTCAGTTCCCTGCAATATTGTTTTTGACAAGGAATCATGTCTTCATACATGTCCAAACCATGCTAGATTTTGTCGTTTCACTATTGAAAGAAATGGTTCTTGTACACATGTACACATCTCTATTTTATTTCTTACGTACAAATTGGTCTTATGTTCCCTATAAAAAATTCGTAGAATTCGTCTGTAGCATTTGTACACGAAAGTCTATAATCGTCTCTCCATGTCCGCAGTGAGTGTCCAACTCTCAAAACCATACAGCACAACAGACAGCACCAGCGACTTATACAGTTATCTTACATTTAAGGATATACGTTCATTACCGATAGACAAATATCATCAGAATAAATAAAGTAAACACCTTACCACAAGTCATACTTGATAACCACGAGCGGGAAGATGGCATAATTGTCAATATGTAAGAGATGACAAACTGTTTTGAAAGACATGATTATTACATCATATGTGAACAGAGGTACGGATGGTCTCCTATATCAGTCTATGTTCCTGTGATAGAATATGTATTGGCAATACATGCGCGCAGCCAGGATCATAGAAAGAGTGTTTCTGTGGTGGAATATGTGGTAACAGTTACGTAATGGGTAAGTGTACTTGTGGAATGTCAGACCTCCTTCCGGGTCATAATAACGCTCCAAAGACAATGCAGTATAGTGCTCTACTGTTGGTGGAGTCTGAGCTGCAGGCATTTATTAGCGGGGATTATAAGACAAGGATAGGATTATATACCCGGATGGTTCGATTTTTAGAAATGTGCGTAATGATTGGGCCTTTACTGTTACGTTTGTAGGGAAAAGTAACACACATGCGAGTGTCGGATGTACTGTGACAACAAGAAGCATGATTATAGATATTATACAAGAGACAAGGGCTCGGAACTGGATAAGTGCGAAGAGGGTAACTCGTGTCTGTATCGCTATTGACTCTATGTGAAGGATACAACAACAAAAACACAAAGTAGTTGCATTCGAAAACAATGGTTTGATGCAGTCGAGAAAACAATGGTTTGATGCAGTCGAGAAAACAATGGTTTGATGCAGTCGAGAAAACAATGGTTTGATGCAGTCGAGAAAACAATGGTTTGATGCAGTCGAGAAAACAATGGTTTGATGCAGTCGAGAAAACAATGGTTTGATGCAGTCAAGATTTTGAAGTTGATATGTATCACATTCATTGTCGTGCCCGATCAAGTGGGTGTTCAAGGGAATGAGATAGCGGAGCAGCTGGCTTTCATCTCTATTCTGTCTGCAGGGTAGACAACTGGTCCGTGATGACATTGTGAACTTTGCAGAGCCAACATGGGAAAATAAGGTAATTATTCCATTTCAATATTTAGACATGAGCTCAACTATAAGAAATTAGTTCAACTGTTAGACATTAGTTCAACTGTTAGACATTAGTTCAACTGTTAGACATTAGTTCAACTGTTAGACATGAGTTCAACTGTTAGACATGAGCTCAACTGTTAGACATGAGCTCAACTGTTAGACATGAGTTCAACTGTTAGACATGAGTTCAACTGTTAGACATGAGTTCAACTGTTAGACATTAGTTCAACTGTTAGACATGAGTTCAACTGTTAGACATTAGTTCAACTGTTAGACATGAGTTCAACTGTTAGACATGAGTTCAACTGTTAGACATGAGCTCAACTGTTAGACATGAGCTCAACTGTTAGACATGAGTTCAACTGTTAGACATGAGTTCAACTGTTAGACATGAGCTCAACTGTTAGACATGAGTTCAACTGTTAGACATGAGTTCAACTGTTAGACATGAGCTCAACTGTTAGACATGAGTTCAACTGTTAGACATGAGCTCAACTGTTAGACATGAGCTCAACTGTTAGACATGAGTTCAACTGTTAGACATGAGTTCAACTGTTAGACATGAGTTCAACTGTTAGACATGAGTTCAACTGTTAGACATGAGTTCAACTGTTAGACATGAGTTCAGCTGTTAGACATGAGTTCAGCTGTTAGACATGAGTTCAACTGTTAGACATGAGTTCAGCTGTTAGACATGAGCTCAACTGTTAGACATGAGTTCAACTGTTAGACATGAGCTCAACTGTTAGACATGAGTTCAACTGTTAGACATGAGTTCAACTGTTAGACATGAGCTCAACTGTTAGACATGAGTTCAACTGTTAGACATGAGTTCAACTGTTAGACATGAGTTCAACTGTTAGACATGAGTTCAACTGTTAGACATGAGTTCAGCTGTTAGACATGAGTTCAACTGTTAGACATGAGTTCAACTGTTAGACATGAGTTCAACTGTTAGACATGAGTTCAACTGTTAGACATGAGTTTAACTGTTAGACATGAGTTCAACTGTTAGACATGAGTTCAACTGTTAGACATGAGTTCAACTGTTAGACATGAGTTCAACTGTTAGACATGAGCTCAACTGTTAGACATGAGTTCAACTGTTAGACATGAGTTCAACTGTTAGACATGAGTTCAACTGTTAGACATGAGCTCAACTGTTAGACATGAGTTCAACTGTTAGACATGAGCTCAACTGTTAGACATGAGTTCAACTGTTAGACATGAGTTCAACTGTTAGACATGAGTTCAACTGTTAGACATGAGTTCAACTGTTAGACATGAGTTCAGCTGTTAGACATGAGTTCAACTGTTAGACATGAGTTCAACTGTTAGACATGAGTTCAACTGTTAGACATGAGTTCAACGGTTAGACATGAGTTCAACTGTTAGACATGAGTTCAGCTGTTAGACATGAGTTCAGCTGTTAGACATGAGTTCAACTGTTAGACATGAGTTCAACTGTTAGACATGAGTTCAGCTGTTAGACATGAGTTCAGCTGTTAGACATGAGTTCAACTGTTAGACATGAGTTCAACTGTTATACATGAGTTCAACTGTTAGACATGAGCTCAACTGTTAGACATGAGTTCAACTGTTAGACATGAGCTCAACTGTTAGACATGAGTTCAGCTGTTAGACATGAGCTCAACTGTTAGACATGAGCTCAACTGTTAGACATGAGTTCAACTGTTAGACATGAGTTCAACTGTTAGACATGAGTTCAACTGTTAGACATGAGTTCAGCTGTTAGACATGAGTTCAGCTGTTAGACATGAGCTCAGCTGTTAGACATGAGCTCAACTGTTAGACATGAGCTCAACTGTTAGACATGAGTTCAACTGTTAGACATTAGTTCAACTGTTAGACATGAGTTCAACTGTTAGACATGAGCTCAACTGTTAGACATGAGCTCAACTGTTAGACATGAGTTCAACTGTTAGACATGAGTTCAACTGTTAGACATGAGTTCAACTGTTAGACATTAGTTCAACTGTTAGACATGAGTTCAACTGTTAGACATTAGTTCAACTGTTAGACATGAGTTCAACTGTTAGACATGAGTTCAACTGTTAGACATGAGTTCAACTGTTAGACATGAGCTCAACTGTTAGACATGAGCTCAACTGTTAGACATGAGCTCAACTGTTAGACATGAGTTCAACTGTTAGACATGAGTTCAACTGTTAGACATGAGCTCAACTGTTAGACATGAGATCAACTGTTAGACATGAGCTCAACTGTTAGACATGAGCTCAACTGTTAGACATGAGTTCAACTGTTAGACATGAGTTCAACTGTTAGACATGAGTTCAACTGTTAGACATGAGTTCAACTGTTAGACATGAGTTCAGCTGTTAGACATGAGTTCAACTGTTAGACATGAGTTCAACTGTTAGACATGAGTTCAACTGTTAGACATGAGTTCAACTGTTAGACATGAGTTCAACTGTTAGACATGAGTTCAACTGTTAGACATGAGTTCAACTGTTAGACATGAGTTCAACTGTTAGACATGAGTTCAACTGTTAGACATGAGCTCAACTGTTAGACATGAGTTCAACTGTTAGACATGAGTTCAACTGTTAGACATGAGTTCAACTGTTAGACATGAGCTCAACTGTTAGACATGAGTTCAACTGTTAGACATGAGCTCAACTGTTAGACATGAGTTCAACTGTTAGACATGAGTTCAACTGTTAGACATGAGTTCAACTGTTAGACATGAGTTCAACTGTTAGACATGAGTTCAGCTGTTAGACATGAGTTCAACTGTTAGACATGAGTTCAACTGTTAGACATGAGTTCAACTGTTAGACATGAGTTCAACGGTTAGACATGAGTTCAACTGTTAGACATGAGTTCAGCTGTTAGACATGAGTTCAGCTGTTAGACATGAGTTCAACTGTTAGACATGAGTTCAACTGTTAGACATGAGTTCAGCTGTTAGACATGAGTTCAGCTGTTAGACATGAGTTCAACTGTTAGACATGAGTTCAACTGTTATACATGAGTTCAACTGTTAGACATGAGCTCAACTGTTAGACATGAGTTCAACTGTTAGACATGAGCTCAACTGTTAGACATGAGTTCAGCTGTTAGACATGAGCTCAACTGTTAGACATGAGCTCAACTGTTAGACATGAGTTCAACTGTTAGACATGAGTTCAACTGTTAGACATGAGTTCAACTGTTAGACATGAGTTCAGCTGTTAGACATGAGTTCAGCTGTTAGACATGAGCTCAGCTGTTAGACATGAGCTCAACTGTTAGACATGAGCTCAACTGTTAGACATGAGTTCAACTGTTAGACATTAGTTCAACTGTTAGACATGAGTTCAACTGTTAGACATGAGCTCAACTGTTAGACATGAGCTCAACTGTTAGACATGAGTTCAACTGTTAGACATGAGTTCAACTGTTAGACATGAGTTCAACTGTTAGACATTAGTTCAACTGTTAGACATGAGTTCAACTGTTAGACATTAGTTCAACTGTTAGACATGAGTTCAACTGTTAGACATGAGTTCAACTGTTAGACATGAGTTCAACTGTTAGACATGAGCTCAACTGTTAGACATGAGCTCAACTGTTAGACATGAGCTCAACTGTTAGACATGAGTTCAACTGTTAGACATGAGTTCAACTGTTAGACATGAGCTCAACTGTTAGACATGAGATCAACTGTTAGACATGAGTTCAACTGTTAGACATGAGCTCAACTGTTAGACATGAGTTCAACTGTTAGACATGAGCTCAACTGTTAGACATGAGCTCAACTGTTAGACATGAGTTCAACTGTTAGACATGAGTTCAACTGTTAGACATGAGTTCAACTGTTAGACATGAGTTCAACTGTTAGACATGAGTTCAACTGTTAGACATGAGTTCAGCTGTTAGACATGAGTTCAGCTGTTAGACATGAGTTCAACTGTTAGACATGAGTTCAGCTGTTAGACATGAGCTCAACTGTTAGACATGAGTTCAACTGTTAGACATGAGCTCAACTGTTAGACATGAGTTCAACTGTTAGACATGAGTTCAACTGTTAGACATGAGCTCAACTGTTAGACATGAGTTCAACTGTTAGACATGAGTTCAACTGTTAGACATGAGTTCAACTGTTAGACATGAGTTCAACTGTTAGACATGAGTTCAGCTGTTAGACATGAGTTCAACTGTTAGACATGAGTTCAACTGTTAGACATGAGTTCAACTGTTAGACATGAGTTCAACTGTTAGACATGAGTTCAACTGTTAGACATGAGTTCAACTGTTAGACATGAGTTCAACTGTTAGACATGAGTTCAACTGTTAGACATGAGTTCAACTGTTAGACATGAGCTCAACTGTTAGACATGAGTTCAACTGTTAGACATGAGTTCAACTGTTAGACATGAGTTCAACTGTTAGACATGAGCTCAACTGTTAGACATGAGTTCAACTGTTAGACATGAGCTCAACTGTTAGACATGAGTTCAACTGTTAGACATGAGTTCAACTGTTAGACATGAGTTCAACTGTTAGACATGAGTTCAACTGTTAGACATGAGTTCAGCTGTTAGACATGAGTTCAACTGTTAGACATGAGTTCAACTGTTAGACATGAGTTCAACTGTTAGACATGAGTTCAACTGTTAGACATGAGTTCAACTGTTAGACATGAGTTCAGCTGTTAGACATGAGTTCAGCTGTTAGACATGAGTTCAACTGTTAGACATGAGTTCAACTGTTAGACATGAGTTCAGCTGTTAGACATGAGTTCAGCTGTTAGACATGAGTTCAACTGTTAGACATGAGTTCAACTGTTATACATGAGTTCAACTGTTAGACATGAGCTCAACTGTTAGACATGAGTTCAACTGTTAGACATGAGCTCAACTGTTAGACATGAGTTCAGCTGTTAGACATGAGCTCAGCTGTTAGACATGAGCTCAACTGTTAGACATGAGTTCAACTGTTAGACATGAGTTCAACTGTTAGACATGAGTTCAACTGTTAGACATGAGTTCAGCTGTTAGACATGAGTTCAGCTGTTAGACATGAGCTCAGCTGTTAGACATGAGCTCAACTGTTAGACATGAGCTCAACTGTTAGACATGAGCTCAACTGTTAGACATGAGCTCAACTGTTAGACATGAGCTCAACTGTTAGACATGAGCTCAACTGTTAGACATGAGTTCAACTGTTAGACATGAGTTCAACTGTTAGACATGAGTTCAACTGTTAGACATGAGTTCAACTGTTAGACATGAGTTCAACTGTTAGACATGAGTTCAACTGTTAGACATGAGTTCAACTGTTAGACATGAGTTCAACTGTTAGACATGAGCTCAACTGTTAGACATGAGTTCAGCTGTTAGACATGAGTTCAACTGTTAGACATGAGTTCAACTGTTAGACATGAGCTCAACTGTTAGACATGAGTTCAACTGTTAGACATGAGTTCAACTGTTAGACATGAGCTCAACTGTTAGACATGAGCTCAACTGTTAGACATGAGTTCAACTGTTAGACATGAGTTCAACTGTTAGACATGAGCTCAACTGTTAGACATGAGTTCAACTGTTAGACATGAGTTCAACTGTTAGACATGAGTTCAGCTGTTAGACATGAGTTCAACTGTTAGACATGAGTTCAACTGTTAGACATGAGTTCAACTGTTAGACATGAGTTCAACTGTTAGACATGAGTTCAACTGTTAGACATGAGTTCAACTGTTAGACATGAGTTCAGCTGTTAGACATGAGCTCAACTGTTAGACATGAGTTCAGCTGTTAGACATGAGCTAAACTGTTAGACATGAGTTCAACTGTTAGACATGAGTTCAACTGTTAGACATGAGCTCAACTGTTAGACATGAGTTCAGCTGTTAGACATGAGCTCAACTGTTAGACATGAGTTCAACTGTTAGACATGAGCTCAACTGTTAGACATGAGCTAAACTGTTAGACATGAGTTCAGCTGTTAGACATGAGCTAAACTGTTAGACATGAGTTCAACTGTTAGACATGAGTTCAGCTGTTAGACATGAGCTCAACTGTTAGACATGAGTTCAGCTGTTAGACATGAGCTCACCTAATGTTGTTCAGCCAACAAAGAATTTGAACTCTCATTCAGCGCGTAATTGTGGACACACTCAACTGGAGTTGGAGCACCTATAGAGGACGTGTAAGGGGGGGGGGGTTTGAGCACATATAGAGAACGTGTAAGGAGGAGATTTGAGCACCTATAGAGGACGTGTAAGGGATGCATATATAACTATACAACAACTCGGGTTGATTTGTGTATGATTTGAAAAACACGACAATGTTCGCACCCTCACGAGTCCATTGTCAATATACCATAGGAACTCAATGAAATTTATTCTTCAATAAATGGCGCCTCGACTATTCTGAAAGACAGAAATTATAAGCAGAATAGGATAAGCAAAATAAGCATTAGATAAAATGAAAAAAATATCCTATACAACAAGCCCATATCGATGGATACTAGGAAACGTGTCCTCAAATGCTACATTGAACCGGTGCTACTCTATGGAAGTGAAGCATGTAAATTAAATAAAACATCACAATAATCATTGGAGGCAGCAGCAATGTGGTTTATTCGAAGAATGTTACGCATTCCTTGGACAACAAAGATTACTAATGAAGAATGTCTTAGAAGGATGGATGTGAAAAGATGCATTATTGATAATATGAGAAAAAGACAGTCAACATTTAGTGGGCACATCATGAGAAGAGGAGGCAGTGAGAATATAGTGACAACAGGAAAGATAGAAGGAAAAAGATCAAGAGGAAGATCTAGAGAAAAGATATTGGACAGTTTGACTAAACGGCTTCGATTGACGTCACTAACAGAGGATGATGTCATATGTAGGAGATTGATATACATGAAGAAATATGACCTCCAAAACCATTTCGCACGGCACTTGATGATGATGCTGAGACTATTCCCAAGATGTTCGTAGGTTGTGGGGACAAAGTATAAAATACAGTCACGAATGAAAATCAAATAGCGTTCTTTGTGAAATATAAACCGATGCGACTACATGACTGTACAATTGAGGAGGGACTTGCTCCAGCAATCAGTTATTTTAAAACTACTATCACATAGACACGTCATGATAGTCAACTGACATGATAGTCAACTGACATGATAGTCAACTGACATGATAGTCAACTGACATGATAGTCAACTGACATGATAGTCAACTGACATGATAGTCAACTGACATGATGGTCAACTGACATGATGGTCAACTGACATGATAGTCAACTGACATGATAGTCAACTGACATGATGGTCAACTGACATGATGGTCAACTGACATGATAGTCAACTGACATGATAGTCAACTGCCATGATAGTCAACGGCCATGATAGTCAACTGCCATGATAGTCAACTGCCATGATAGTCAACTGACATGATTGTCAACGGCCATGATAGTCAACTGCCATGATAGTCAACTGACATGATAGTCAACTGCAATGATAGTCAACTGCCATGATAGTCAACTGCCATGATAGTCAACTGACATGATAGTCAACTGACATGATTTTTAACTGCCATGATGGTCAACTGACATGATAGTCAACTGCAATGATAGTCAACTGCCATGATGGTCAACTGACATGATAGTCAACTGCAATGATAGTCAACTGCCATGATGGTCAACTGACATGATAGTCAACTGCAATGATAGTCAACTGCCATGATGGTCAACTGACATGATAGTCAACTGACATGATTGTCATCGTACATAATTGTCAATTTACGTGATTGTAAACGTACAAGATGTTCAACATACACGATGTTTAATTTACCTCATTGTCCTTCTCTTCTTTGAGAGTTTCATGTGAATCTTTCCGTATCATCCTTGTTCTTTCTGTTGTAGAATTAGACTCACTCTCCATAGACTCTTCTAGTTCATCTTCTTCTGATTGGGTCAGTACTTCTGATGTCATCTCCTGGGATTCCATCAACGAGTTGGACAATCTTCTACAAACGTGCTCTGTGTATGTAGCTAAGGTCAGTTTGTTCTTATGTGAACAATCATAGGCAGATGTGGTCACTTGGTTGTCACATGTACCATCACGGCCTGCAGATATGGTCAGTTGACTGTCACCTGTACCATCACGGCCTGCAGATATGGTCAGTTGACTGTCACCTGTACCATCACGGCCTGCAGATATGGTCAGTTGACTGTCACCTGTACCATCACGGCCTGCAGATATGGTCAGTTGACTGTCACCTGTACCATCGCAGGTAGTTATCAGTTGACTGTCACCTGTACCATCACAGGTAGATGTTACTTTGTATTCATGACTGTCATCACAGGTAGTTGCGTCGATGTGTGTGTCATCAAAGGTGTATGTGGTCAGTTTATTATTATTTCTGGGGGTCATCTTGCTATGATATGTATCACTACATGCATATGTGGTCAGTCTGCTGTCACATGTTTCACTACACATAGATGTAGTCAGTCTGCTATCACATGTTTTACTGCAAATACATGTGGTCAGTCTGCTGTCATTTGTATCACTACAAATGTATGTGGACTGTCTGCTGTCATTACAAATAGATGTGGTCAATTTTCTGTCATGTGTGGTGCCGCAAATGTATCTCATTGTGTCTTTATTGGCACCATCATCACAGTTAAGTGTACTCTCATCAGTCCCTTCCCATGTCGGTGTCACGATGTTTGTGTCATCTAAATGGCATGCCACATTCCTGGATGACGAGCTGTTTTGCTGAAGCAGAAATGAAATGGAGAAATCACTGAATTGTTTCTTCTTGGGGATCCGAGTCTGTGTTAAATTTACCGAGTTATGTGTGCTGCTACTGAGGATGTGATCTCGATCAAATCTCTCCTGTCGTGAGGAATCACCAGTTGAACCTGTATTACTGATACCGATTCTCTTGGGCGATTGAACTTCGTTTCCAGAAGTATTTTGTGGTGTAGTGGATAGACTCTTAAAGACATTCCAGGGTTCTGGAATAACTGTAGCCTTGTTTGTTCCGTTGTTTGGATGTATTGACTCGGCAGAGTTAAATATTTGAATATCTGCGTCATGATCTGTAGATTTGTCTTTCATTTTACTGTACTTGTTTTGTGTAACGGATGAAATATAGTTACTGTATGAAGGTAGTCTCGTAGTTGAGTTCATGTGTTTCCGAGTGCACTGATTGCTTATCTGGATACCCATGCAAGGGTATAACGATTTCTGCGTCTGATGATGGTTGGAAGTGAGTATCTGAGAATATTGCTTATTTTCTGTCACACATGTTGTTTCTACATTTGATGTTGAGGGCAGAGAAACATTGATGATGTTAACTGAATCGATATTGTTTGTTGATGTATCTATTATTTCTTTGTGAGGAGCTGTCCTTTTTTCTGCAGATTCCTTCCTGGTCTCAGATTTACAACAACAACCATGTATAGCCGGACTGGAGAACGGGTTGTTGTTTTTGTATGAGGTTGCTGTCTCTATGGTATTCACAGCTTGATTTCTTTGCGAATTGAATAATTTTCTTGTGGTGTTTGTGTTCAGTTTTGTGAAAGGTTCCCGTTTATGATATATTTTTCTCCACCTATGATGCTTGACTTCACGTCTTGTATTAGAGTTGGGCCGTGAATTCATCTGAAACGAAAATGTGTACAATAATTTAAATAATTACAATCTGACATACGTCATCTATGAATCATTTAGTTTAATCGATTCTAACATGAACAATTGATTGATTCTAACATGAACAATTGATTGATTCTAACATGAACAATTGATTGAATGCCTTCAAGAAATAGGCATAGATAGAAAAGATATCAGCATGATTAGAAATATATATTGGGAAAAAACTGCATAAGGTGTGAACACAGCTTCTCACCATACATAGAAATAAAAAGAGGGGTATGACAAGGATGTGTTCCATGATCCAGAATAGTTCACATCTGCACACAGAATATTTCACATCTGCACACAGAATATTTCACATCTGCACACAGAATATTTCACATCTGCACACAGAATATTTGTATCACATAAAAATAATGCCAGGACTCAATATGAATGGGAAACTAATAAACAGCTTGAGATATACAGATGACACTTATTTTAGCAGAAAGTGAACACGAAATACAAAAACGAATAGATCAAGTCGATAAATAAAGTAAATGATATGGACTAGATATACATATTCAAAAATAAAAGCTATGATAATCAGTAAAATCGAAGACAAAAACAGGTGCTAAACATAAAATACATGAATAGAAACTACAACAAATAGATTTTATCAATATCTTGGACACATAATCAATCACAAAAGATCGTAGGTGTGAACCAAATGATGGTAGGTGTGAAACAAATGATGGTAGGCGTGAAACAAGTCAAAAGACGAATAGAAATTGCTAAAAGTAATTTCAATGACATGTGGAAAATATCAAAATCTAAAAAAATTTACAAACAACCTAACGAATAGAATTATAAGATGCTACATTTTCTATTCTATATTAATGTGTAGCTCAGAAACATGGACAATGGGCAAACAGCTAGAAGACAGAATTGATGCATATGAGATGTTGATATATATATAAGAATAGGGAGAACATCATGGAACGAGAAGAAAACAAATAAAGAAGCTCTAAGAACACTTAAGGGATAAATGTTCCAGTGTAGGGTAACAACCATAAACAGGAGGTAGGTGGCTGGAATAACACAGGGTAAATATCAAGATAATCAAAAATAGGTAGATGTGTTACCAAAATAAAACATAAAACAACCTAACAACGAGATACAGAGTCAGACAACGTTTCGACTAAAAAGCCTTCATCAGTACAAACGAAAGACAACAGTACAATGAATCTTACATGGAGACAAGCGTAGTTATGATAGGGAGGAAAGAAAAGGAGAGATAGCGAATAAATAGTGGAGGAAGCAAAGATGGAGCGTCATAGCAGGGAGGAAGATGGTGTGAGGAGAAGAAGTGAGGAGGGAAAGTGCACAGAAGTAGGTGAGAAGTGAAAATAGATGTGTGGTAGCAATTAAAATGAAATAAATACGGATAAATTAAGATACTTACCTCAAAAGTGGCCACAGGCAATGAGTATTAGCATACAATCAATATGGGAGAGCAAAAGAGGATGGTACGAGAGATCAAATGAGAGAGAGATGAAGAGAGAGAGGCCAATATGGCAAGACCAGACGAGAAAGAGAACAAAGAAGCCACCGAGCACATACGATCAGTGGAGAGAAACTATTAGTAGGATCAGCATTAACAACACTCAGTAGGATCAGGATTAACAACATTTAGTAGGATCAGCATTAACAACACTTAGTAGGATCAGCATTAACAACACTCAGTAGGATCAGGATTAACAACACTTAGTAGGATCAGCATTAACAACACTTAGTAGGATCAGCATTAACAACACTTAGTAGGATCAGCATTAACAACACTCAGTAGGATCAGCATTAACAACACTTAGTAGGATCAGGATTAACAACACTTAGTAGGATCAGCATTAACAACACTTAGTAGGATCAGCATTAACAACACTTAGTAGGATCAGCATTAACAACACTTAGTAGGATCAGCATTAACAACACTCAGTAGGATCAGGATTAACAACACTTAGTAGGATCAGGATTAACAACACTTAGTAGGATCAGCATTAACAACACTTAGTAGGATCAGCATTAACAACACTTAGTAGGATCAGGATTAACAACACTTAGTAGGATCAGCATTAACAACACTTAGTAGGATCAGGATTAACAACACTTAGTAGGATCAGGATTAACAACACTTAGTAGGATCAGGATTAACAACACTTAGTATGAAGAAAGGATTATTAAAAGAAATAAAGATCAAACACATAAAATATTTTGGAAATATTAAAAGACATGACAACTTGTTGAAGCCCTGCAGTCCTCTTTTGCCAAGTTTGGCACATAGGGCGGATGACATAGTTCTCCATGCCTGTCGGTCAGTTGCCAAGGATTGCATGTCTTGTGCATTTATGCCTGTTGATTTTAATTAATTCATAAATGTTCTTCTGAGCGTTGTTTTTAGTCTTGCCTGTTTTCTTTCCCCGTCTGGTGTCCACATGAAGGCTTGTCGTGGAATTATGTCTTCCTTCATTCTAAGTATGTGGCCGATGTATGTCCAGCGGCGTTTTCTGATGATGTTCGTCACATATTCTTGTTTTGTCTCCTCTCTTAGTATGTCGTTTGATGTGAAGTCTTTCCAATTAGTGTTTTTTTCTGAGCCATCTATTCTCGAAGGCAACTAACTTCTTATCCATTATTGCGGTAGATGTCCAACTTTCACATCCGTATGTCAATGATGGAATCACACTTGCATTGAGTAGTCGCAGTTTGATGTGTTTACTTGCGATCTTCGATCTCCAGATGTCTGAAGGTTTGTTAAAGGCGTTGGAGGCGAGAGCGATTCGAGTCTTAATTTCTGAGTTGGTATCACCGTCTGCTGTTATATTACTTCCCAAATATACGAAATTTGAAACGTTGTCTAGTATATTGTCATCTAGTTTAATTGTTTCTGTCAGGCCGTTAAAGTTCATGATTTTCGTTTCAAGAAGTCCTTACTTGAGAGTAAAGTCTAGGGTAGACAGCATACAAGTGGGAGAGTAACATCACAAGATGAACAGGTTACAGTCTAGCAGAGTGCACCTCCACGACAAGAGATATGGGATGTTGAAGGTATGTTGCCGCCAACCTTCGTTGAGGAGACAACACTTAACGAAGAGTTTAATCTTCTAAACTGATCTGTTTTCATAAAATTCATCTTTGAATTATCTAGATTAATCAGACATGTTGATGTATTAGAACGCCTTCTACTCAAGTAAACAGATGTCATCTCGTCAAGACATTCAACCTGTGTACTCAAGTCATTGAGAACGGACCAATCAAGATAACCAAACGTATTGAAGTATCCTCTGGGACACGAACATAGAACAACCGTATTCCGTACCACTTTACAAGGTGATTCCGCGCCGCTAGAACGGACCGGGTTCAATGCCCTTCAGCTGTAAGAATTATTTTCATTTATACTTATGCTTCCTACCTGAATTTACTTGTATAAGATATTATTTAAAGCAACACTGTACTGTTTCTCTGCTATATATGTTGTGCTAGAAGGCCTATATGTCCTTACAGCACGAACCCGGATGTTATATGTTTGTGTTCCTTAGAATATCTCAGTACTTATAACGGGTGTTCATTGTTGTAATAGTTCTTGTCTCGATAGGTCCTTTCTGAGTGACTTGAGTACACTGGTTGAACGTCTTGACTAGAACACATCTATTTTTCGGGGGGGGGGGGAGAGATGTGGTTCGTCAAGTACCGATAAAAATCTGTTTACTTGAGCTGCAAGCCGTTTCGGTGCCGCTAGAACGGACCTGGTCTAATTCTCGTCCGCCTTAAGAAAAGAAAGAAGTAGAAAGGGACATATAAAAGTTCATGTCAGGAAATGCAGAGATTGCAAGACATGGTTGGAACAACGTCTGTGGTCAAGTATAGTGTAAAACAGAGACTAAAATGGTTTGGCCTTCAATGAGAATGAACCCTACTTTGCAATCTGCAAAAACATACAACACGAAAATAGAAACAATAAGTGGCAGAGGAAGACCAAGAAGAATGTGGATTGATGGAGTTATCAGCATTCTGAGACGTCACAATATTCCTGCATATCAAGCGACCAAACCATAGCCTGAAAACGGATAATCATTCAATCCCACGACGCCTTGAAGCGAAGGAAGAGATACCACAATAGGAAAAAGCAAACGCAGCGACTTGCTAGGTGTCACGCTTCTTAAACTTCTATAAATAACCCAAATATCGGAGGATGACCGACAAAAAGGAAATGCCGCAGTAACCATACAAATAAAGATAAATGCAAATAAAGTAAATAGGTTACTAGAAAACTATCAATATTAAATAATAAAATATAGAAAATAACAATAAAAAAAGATATTTTATATTGATCGTTTTCTAGTAATATATCTACTTTATTTGCATTTACCTTCCTAAACTTCTGATGATCAAAATCGAAGGAAAACGACAAATAATAGACATTGTCTACCGGTTCTCTTTAACAAATACCAGACTGACATATTCGCACTTTTGTTTGTTTGAGAACCCCAGGAATTGCAAGTGATTATATCTTACTTCCTATGTATAGTGGGGTGTTTTTTTCTGAGCTTTCTCTCATACCCTGGATACTTCAAATAAAGCTTACATCATGTGAAATGGAATGTTTGAGATTGTCGGCGTTACCACACTAGGTTATGGTTCGATTACATCAGAACTAGATATAGAATATTATGTATTTAATATGTCGAGAGACAGTAACTTGTTGATCCTCAAAAAATAGTCCTTATAGCGGGAAGTGAAGAAATGCAATGATACTCCAGTGTTGCACAAGTCTTAAAATGCTGCCGTAAATCGTGGACAGCTAGTAAACTCAGTAAAAAAAACTAAGGTCTAGAAATGATTTACAGAATAATTTTACGAGTCTCGTGTATAGCAAAAAATAATGTCGATACAAGAGGGGAATGCAGGCTATAAGATTGTCAGTAACATCAGACTGATGTAGTTCCCACAGTTCTATGAAAACACTATTTCTGCGTTGTCCTATACAATTCTGGACAAGAGAAACCAGTAGAGAACTAGAAAACAAAATGTCTTTTTCTTTGTAAAATTGGTTTGCCCATGTGATATTGAAGAGATTTAATACTATAATTAACAACCATCGCTGGAAACTAAACGGTGTGGAGATTCATGATTGATTACATTTATTGCCATGTATTTGCTGATAATAAATATAATAATATTGATAAATTTGCTTCTTAAAAACATAAATCATAGAAATATACGTTTTATGCTGAACAGTTTGGCAACTATTTTTACACTATTAATTAATTATTAAGTATTTTAAACTAATTATAATACTATCTGAAAAAATGTTATTTGTTACAATAAACGAAATGGGAACATATCAACTAAAAGTGTGCTGCCACCGACTTCCAACCTCCCATGTCTCATGATATGGTGGTGGACTCTGCAAGACTGTAACATGTCCATCTTGTGATTTTACTCTCCCACTAGTATATCTGCGTTCCTATTGCTCCCTTCCCTTTGACTTAACCCTCAAGTAAGGTCTTCAACAAGGTGTCATGTCTTTTAATGTGTCCAAAATATTTTATTTGTTTTAATTTTGTTTCCTTTAATAGTTATTCTGCATATTAAGTGTTGTTAGAACCTCTGTGTTTGTTTCTTCTCTTTCCATGATATTCTCTCTATTCTTCTATACATCTACATATCACAGTTCTCTCTATTCTTCTATATATCTACATATCACAGTTCTCTCTATTCTTCTATACATCTACATATCACAGTTCTCCCTATTCTTCTATATAACTACATGTAACGGGTATCACATATTGTGATTAAATAGTTTACGGCAATAACTGAACATTTACTTAGCAAATATTTTAAGAGATTCACTGAACCGAAACCTCCATAACATTTTAGTTAAAATTAGCAGATACTGTAGTATTGTAGTTGAAAGGGTAGGATCAGAGACGTAGATACGTCTTTAGTAAATAAAGGGGGATAGGTGTCTAAATACGATGATTCGTTGACTGGTAGGAGGGTATTCTTCTTCTTCTTCTTTCGTTCACTTGAAACATGTCTATATCTGTAATTCTGTCTCCTTAATAAAACTCACTGTCTTTTGTAGTTCATACAGTGTCCCATAGAGTTTTGATTCCAGTGTTGTTTCCTCTGGCCAATATGTCTGCCTCAGCGTTTCATGCTCAGAACACTCTTGAAGTATATGTTTGGCACTCTGTGCTGCCTGTCCACATGTACACATGGCCGTGTTGGTAGGAGGGTATAATTCCCGACTGTTCATGAGACAGTTTATAAAAGTTTTAGTTTCACGAAAAATCGTCCAGACGGTGAGAGAGGGGGTGGGGGCTAAACTACCCATTGGCTAAAAGTAGTCATGTTTTCCTAAGGGAACACATCAACCTCTTATCGTATAATCTACGGGATTTCATAGATTACCTCATAATTTGTTACTTTTTTATCAGTAACTTGAATGAAGGTAATTTATGTTGATGTTATCAGGAACATGTCTGAAGGTAATTTATGTTGATGTTATCAGGAACTTGTATGGAGGTAATTTATGTTGATGTTAAAAGGTGAAAATGATGAAGATTAGCAGCGGTTAAATATGGATATGAGAAGAGACGAATTGCTTGTTTTATGTAGTGATGTGTGTGGTGATGTGTGTGGTGATGTGTGTATAGTGATCGGTGTGGGATTCATGCTTCCAGAGTCCCCCCCCCCCGGAATATTGATTGGCAGTTTATTGATTTAGTTGTAATGTTATCAATTCACCATCAATGTAATTACCCATATTAACATTTGGTTGCGAAAATGAAAAATAAAAACACTGGAGAAGAAATTAAATCTATTTGAAAACACACGTCTTAGAAAACTCTTAAAATAATGGTATTGAAGAGTTCAAGTCAAACAGGCAAGTAAGAGAAGACACCAAACAACAATATGTTTCTACAACAATAAGAAGAAAACCATGGACTTATATCGGACATGTACTTGGAATGAATGAAAACAGACTGTCACTACAAACATTCAAATGGGTATAAGATGACAAAGAAAAAGAGGAAGACCAAG
The DNA here is from genome assembly GCA_034231615.1 of Meghimatium bilineatum. NCBI lineage: Eukaryota > Metazoa > Mollusca > Gastropoda > Stylommatophora > Philomycidae > Meghimatium > Meghimatium bilineatum. The sequence continues at coordinate 84,890,923 of CM067320.1, forward strand.
AGAAATTCTTCGGAGAACAACCATCAAAGAAAGTAAGACTATGGCCTCACCAATATACAGGAATTACAAATAGTAGCATCTTATCTTCTTTCGAACTGGAGAACTCTAGGATCTTCCCTATGCACCTTATTAGACGATGGATTAACACAGATAGATAAATGTATAGATAGGTCGATAGATAACGATAGTGTATGTTGACAATATTAAAAGTAACACCCTACTGCACTGAAAAGTTATCGGTTTAATATAATGCAACAGCCTAAATTAAATTTAAAAAAATTAATGGATACAAAAATGAGAACTATTACTTACAGTCTCTTGGAAACTCCCGTGTCGTATGTATGAATATTATCAAACACAAGATGTCCTAATCCACACTGGCAAGATATCTCAAATGTACTGAATTCTAAGTTGTAATAAACTTATCCAGTCAAACTGTGCTACTAAGTTTCATATCAAATCTCAAATACAATCCAGTTCTTAAATCCAAATAAAACAATGTATACACATGAATCTGGAATGGAACTCTTGAAAAATATGAAGTTGGAACAGGGTCCCAATACTTTCTACATGTGTTCGTTTATAAGTTCTGGTAGTTGAATTTATAGGTCCCATTACGTATGTACACTATTAGATTGCATATCTGCCCCATTAATTAAGTCTCCACTGTACCCCACAAATTATACATTGGAATTATTTGTTTGTGGAAGCACATATTTGACAAGTTTGAGACAACGCGTTGTTAATAGTGACACCAGTTTCAAGAAATTGAAATCACTTCGTTATCCAAACATAGTCCACGGGAAGAAAAGGTGTTATTCTGACATAAAACAATAAGCAATAAATGTCAAATGACCACATTGACATGAGTACAACACAGGTAGACAACATAGCGCAGGTAACTCGTTATATATTCTACATCTCTTAGAGGAAAGAAACTTAGAAAAAAATTGGGGGAAAAAACAACTATTGAAATTTGAAATTCTATACCTCCAATTTATGACAAAATGGAACTGATAACATGTATAGGAAATATTTCTACACATAATTCGACCACAAATCGAAGGTTATTGTTTCTCTAGTGTCACTTGACACGATAATAAACACAGTCAATATTATTGGAAGCCATTTCGTGTTCCAGACGGTCGCATCCGGACTACTTCCACTTGGACAGTGACACCTATTTGTTGACGATGCTAATGAGGCCATCAGCCATTTTTCATTGTTGACCATCACTGATCTTGGTTGTCACGCTTGACCGATCAGATGGTTCAAAACATCAATTTATTTTATTGTATTTATTTTTAGATTATGACCATTTGAATTGAACTGTTGGTCCCTGGTCACTTGTAGGTCTACTCTGATGTACGTTTTTTATGAACAGAAATATCTTGTGAGATAGACATGTAGGCGTAACGCATAGGAAGACGTGTTGACAGCTTTACCTAAACTATGACATTCATTATTTGTGATGGTCTACAGACTCTGATATAACCAAATGGAACAGCCTACGTGATGGCAAGATGAGTAGCCATAAAAGTACTTTAAATATTATTTACCTGTTGAAAGTTACTCTTGCGCAGAAAGTACATATTTTTAACAGCAGGACAATATGGACTAGATATAAACATCCAAAACACAAAAATCATAAGATATAGCGAAATCGCCGAAGAACTTGTTGCTAAACATACAAGTGCTTGAACAGATACATGAGCAAGTCAAACAGTATATCAATATCTTGTACACTTACTGAAAAAATTATGGTAGTTGTGCAATAGAAGTTAACAGTAAAATACGAATGGCTAAAATTACTTTCGATGACAGGAGGAATATGTTAACATCTAAAGAAATCACACACAAAGAACTTACAAATGAAAATTATGAAATTTTACGTCTATTCTATATTGAAGTATGGATCAGAAACATGGACAATGACCTTGAGAACAGAATTAATGAGTTCGAAATGTGGATACCGGTATATAGTAGAATAGAGAAAACACCGTGGAAACTAGAAGACAGCGAACACATTATGTTTTAACACAACTTCGCTTGATCAAAGAACTGTTAAAGGAAATGAAGATCAAACAAATAACGTATTTTGGACATATTAAAATACATGACACGTAGTTGAAGAGCTTACTTGAGTCGAATGGGCTTGAGTTGAGCTTTCATGTGAAATATTGCTCCATTATCATGTGAAATATTGCTCCATTATCATGTGAAATATTGCTCCATTATCATGGGAAATATTGCTTAATTATCAAGACAAACATACCATTCTGAGTTTGATTGCTACATTTTCAATAAAATATACTACAAACTTTAAACCACAAACTGTAACTGCAGCACGTGTAGACATTTTAATACAATAACATCAGTTGTAGCAGCGGTAGGAGTAGAAGTAGTAGTAGTAGTAGTAGAAGTAGTGATGATGATGAAATAATTCCTTTAGCTGTGAGAAGGTAGCTCTTGACAGGACATAGTATGTCTGACAGAAGCACATGTTCCTCTGAGTTGTGTAACTGTGAGAAGGTAGCTCTTGACAGGACATAGTATGTCTGACAGAAGCACATGTTCCTCTGAGTTGTGTAACTGTGAGAAGGTAGCTCTTGACAGGACATAGTGTGTCTGACAGAAGCACATGTTCCTCTGAGTTGTGTAACTGTGAGAAGGTAGCTCTTGACATGACATAGTGTGTCTGACAGAAGCACATGTTCCTCTGAGTTGTGTAACTGTGAGAAGGTAGCTCTTGACAGGACATAGTATGTCTGACAGAAGCACATGTTCCTCTGAGTTGTGTAACTGTGAGAAGGTAGCTCTTGACAGGACATAGTATGTCTGACAGAAGCACATGTTCCTCTGAGTTGTGTAACTGTGAGAAGGTAGCTCTTGACAGAACATAGTGTGTCTGACAGAAGCACATGTTCCTCTGAATTGTGTAACTGTGAGAAGGTAGCTCTTGACAGGACATAGTGTGTCTGACAGAAGCACATGTTCCAATGAGTTGTGTAACTGATGAAACATACAGCCTCATATAAGGTTGTCTTAAAGACATGCTTGTGTAAGGAGGACGTATGTATTCATGTTTATTCCTACAAGGGAGGCATTCCATTGCACCAACGTCCCACGTCTTGCCAGGAGTGCTGCATGTATCTCTGGACCAACTAAATTCATCCATCCTTCGTCAGATCTGTTTACCCATCTGCAATGATGACATACCTAGAAATCATCGCCACATCGGAGTCTGCCAAAAAAAGGACAAATGCGAAATGCTCACTGGCCTGCATGTCTTCGCCATCCATGGAAACATTTAAGACACAAACCAGAAAAAGAAGAAAGACACGCAGTGATAATGAGTTTTTCACACATGACAGGATGTCAATACATCTCACCTCCCAAATTTCCTTTGTCGCCTTATAGGACATTCATGGAAAGATAACAGTGAGCATATTATCTGCACGGACGTCATATTCCAGTATGATTGTATCTGAAATTTTTAACTATAAAAAATAATGGAGGTTGCGGTTCAGTGAATTTCTTTTAAATGTTGCTAAGTGAATGTTCAATTATTGCCGTAAACTATGTGTACACAATATTTGACGCCTGTCAGATGTTGTTATATAGAAGAATTGAGAGAAAATTGTAATTTGGATATATAGAAAAATAGAGAGAATTTCGAGATGTCGATATATAGAATAATAGAGAGAACTATGTGGTGTACATATATGGAAGAATAGAGACAACTTTAAGATGTAGTAGTAGTAGTAGTAGTATTAGTAGTACTAGTAGTATTACTAGTAGTAGTAGTAACTGTAGTATTTAAGTAGAACACAGGTTTTGGATGTTCCACTTGAACACAACAGACGGACTATCACTAAGACTAAGGGGTTATAAGGTGTAAACACGTAAACATACAGATGGCAATACACATTAAAATTTTGAAAGAATGGGACCGTTATGTCTTTCTCAAAAATATACAAAACAAACAGTGAACAACAATGAAAACAGTAAAAATAATGTTACCACCACAGAGGAACCAGATACACTATTTCCATGTAAACAATACAAAGTTCAAGGTGACAATTATGTATGTGGAAACATGTAGTCATGGATGTTGGTTTTTTTTAATAATTGGATGGGATATGATAACAGATATAACATATTATTACACAATACAACATGGATAGCAATACAATAAGGGCAACACCAACACAAATTTAAACAAATGAATGTTCGGTGTTAAGTCAAAAAGGCTAGAGGGTACCAAACTCAAAAATAAATCGATATTCAAGAGTGTACCTAGATCTGTCATCCGTGGTACAGGATCTGAGGGCAGTGACCTGGACATCGAGGGCACCATGATGACCATCGCCATTGAAATGACTAGCGACAGGGATATGTTCTCTGTGTTTTATGACATGAAGATGTCTACAGAAGCGATCACTCAATCGTACAATCGTAATAGGAAAGGGTTGGGGGGGTGTTTACATAGAATATTATGCGAAACATAGAAATCATGCCAGGAATAGCAGTTGGAGGTTAAAATCTGAATAATCTAAGATATGCTGACGATACAGTTTTCATTTAAGGAAGCGAACAAGAACTTCAAGTCCTGTTAGACACGATTGCGTAAGAAAGTGAAAACTAAGGTCTCAGTCTATACAAGAAGAAAACAGAAGTAATGGTTGTTTCAAAGAAATACACACCAGTAAAATGTAATATTAATATCAATGATGGAAAATTAATTCAAGCGAATAAAGTCAAGTATCTTGGCACCATTTTAGCATCAGATGGCAGGTGTTCCAATGAGATTAAGAACAGGATAGCACAGGCTAAATCAATATTTTAAAAATGAGAAATATTCTATGAAATGAAGTAATATCAATGCATACACGGGTTCGAGTGCAAGGCTGTTATATTGAGACAATTCTTCTTTATGGAAGCGAAGCATGGACAGTAAACACAAGTGCCCAAGATAAACTGGAGGCAACTAAGATGTAGTTTTTAAGAAGAATGATGAAAATTCCATGAACAATCAAGAATAATGGTGAGGTTCTCAGAGATGCTGGAATAAAAAGACAAATTATAGCGGCAATTAGGGATAGACAATCAAGGTTTTTAGGGCATGTAATGAGAAAAGTAAAACTTTAACATTTTGTTACCAACAGAAAGATCAAGGGGAGTAGAAATAGAATTAGGTAAAGAGAGACATTTCTGGATGAGTTGTCACTGTGGCATAAAAAGAGGTCACATCTGAACTTCTTAACAACACAAGCGACATGAGAGTTGCGGAGAATCATACTCGCTTACGCCACTCGGCATGGCACTTGTTTGATAAATAGTAGTAGTATAACTAGCAGCAGGGAATGTCATTTCTCTGACATATTGCATCTCGCTGACACATCGACTGATCATGTCTACATTTTTGTAGAATAATCTCAGATATTCTCTGATACATTTTTATATCTACACACTCATGATACAGTATTTCATATCCACACACTCATGATACAATACTTCATATCCACACACTCATGATACAATACTTCATATCCACACACTCATGATACAATACTTCATATCCACAAACACATGATACAATACTTCATATCCACACACACATGATACAGTACTTCATATCCACAAACACATGATACAGTACTTCATATCCACACACTCATGATACAGTATTTCATATCCACACACTCATGATACAATACTTCATATCCACACACTCATGATACAATACTTCATATCCACACACTCATGATACAATACTTCATATCCACAAACACATGATACAATACTTCATATCCACACACACATGATACAGTACTTCATATCCACAAACACATGATACAGTACTTCATATCCACACACTCATGATACAGTACTTCATATCCACAAACACATGATACAGTACTTCATATCCACACACTCATGATACAGTACTTCATATCCATACACTCATGATACAATACTTCATATCCACAAACACATGATACAGTACTTCATATCCACAAACACATGATACAGTACTTCATATCCACAAACACATGATACAGTACTTCATATCCACAAACTCATGATACAATACTTCATATCCACACATGATACAGTACTTCATATCCACAAACACATGATACAGTACTTCATATCCATAAAATGCGCTCATCATTCAAGAGATCCATTTCACTCAATATTTTCTCTGTACAAAAATAACTGATACCAAAGCCCCCATTGCAAACTGACAGACGTTAAAGACAAGAAAGTCACACAGGAAATGAAATCTCAGTTTAAAAGAGATTTATTGATGATCACACGAAACGCAAACCTGCAACTGATGACTTGATAATGGAAGAAGCTGACAGAACGGCCGATAATTGATGGCAATTGTGTGATAATCTTTTGCATCATGTCTTGCATTGTTTTCTTAGCTAGAAATACAAATCAGATACAGTTGCTGGATACATTTTTGATATTATTTTGTGCATCCGAAATTTGGTTTGAAAGTAACAATCTATTTGGTCTATCTATGTGACGTATCCTGTAACGGACATTGTCCTCGGTGCAAGTCTGTAAGACTCTTGGTTCTGTGACAGCTGCCCAGCCTCTTTCAGTGTCATGTTCAGAATGTCTTCGATATACTGTTTTCATTATATTCTTGATCTGCCTATTTTTCTCTCACCCAGAATGTTTGCATCCATAATTAATCTTTCAAAATCATTGTCTTTTTATATATCTGAAATATGTTATTTAACATTAAATGTATCATGTTTGTTTAACATAAGTAACGATTTATTTCTTCATATAAATCGATTTTTTGCTTTAAAACACACGAAAACTTCCCATATGCATGATATTCAATGTTTACATTCCTTCGTATGCTTGTTGTTCTGTCTTACTGTCCATTCATTTATCTCTGTAGTATCGGCAATAGTTACTGTGTCTGAGTGCGCGTCCCTGCGTGTATATTGTTAGTGTGTCTGAATGCGCGTCCCTGCGTGTATATTGTTAGTGTGTCTAATTGCGCGTCCCTGCGTGTCCCGGCGCTGCGGGTATATCGTCCTGCTCGTATGGTCTCATCTCTTCATATATAGTGTACACTTGTGTTTACTGTCCATGCTTCGCTTCGATACAGAAGGATTTCTCAATATAACATCCTAGCACTCGAATCCGTGTATGCACTGATATTACTTCAATACATAGAATATTTCTTATTTTTTGAAACGTTGTTTAACCTGTGTCACCCTGTTCTTGATCTCATTGGAGCACCTGACATCTGATGTTAAAATGTTGCTAAGACACTTGACTTTATCCACTTGACTTAATTGTGCATCACATAGTGAATCTGCACATATATACAATAGCCATCCAATTATCCGATTCGAATTTGGTTGAAATAATATTAGAGCGAGAACTTTAACGGACGCGGTAGAGATGTCCCGGAGCAGTGCGCACGTGCCGTTACTATGTAGTTTATTTGCAATACATAGTTTCTTAAATATTACTGTACTTTTATTAATAAAATTCTCTTCATTTCGATGTATGATTGCATGTATGTACACAGTTTTGTTTCATTCCTGGGCTAATTATCCGAATTTTTGATTATCCGAACAAGTCCGATCCCTCATTTAAATCGGATTTCTACTGTATATATATAAACAATGGTTGCATGTAATATTCAGGACGTAGCCATCATTTGTTTCATGTAGTGATTATTTTATGTAATAAAAGTTACATACAGTAGGTTATCATTGCTTTTTGAACGGTCCGGATGCATAACCACCTGTGATGGGATCGCACCCGGTACCTTGAGTGCACAGATATGCTCTGTACAATGTCGCCAAGGAGCCGGATATACATGCTAAGTGAATATATACGAAATATTTATTAAAAAGTGTTAAAACTGTATCTTTACGCTGAACAATACTCAAGATCTACGTTTCGACCTAAAAGTATTTATCAAGAAAGGACCAACGAACACAGAATGGAATCACAAATTCTAAAGGTCAGTTATAGTGCAGTCTCCTCACCATTCTATGTTAACGTATATATATATATATATATATATATATGAGTGTGTGTGTGTGTGTGTGTGAAAGTGTGTGAGTGTGTGAGTGTGTGTGTGAGAGTGTGTATGTGTTGATCGTCGATCGGAGTCGACAACGATCATATGCACATCAATGACATATACATGCTACAAATGGCGGCGTTTCGAAAGAGACATAATCGATTAGAATGTACATCCATACTCTCATGTCCATGTATGTACCTGGCTCTAGACATGCTGAATGGGCTGGAAGGATTGATTTGATTGTACTCATGTCTCCCTACATGCTTCTCGTTCAGAACAGAAACGAGGACCTGCCAAGAGTACCTGTCTCACATCAGTAAACTATGTAACTGGATGCGCTATATCTGTATCTCAGCTTGTTTCCCACACATCTCTTACAGTTATCACGGTACTATAGATACATATATAATTCACATATTTCCACATTTGCTCCGTGTTACCGCAGTTCCAGCATTCCCAGCTTACCTTTATCCACGAGATTGTTGGTGTAACTGTCTATATTTTTTGTTATTCCCTCATATCTTCCCTCAAACGTTTCGCGCCTTCTCGTGTTTTCTATGATCAGATAAAGTTCCTCTTGTAGTTCTGCCTGACATGGTTTCTTGACATAATCTTTGCATATTCCCGCGGGCGATTTATATCACTACTCTCTTTCACTCTTTTTTGTTGTTGATTTATATATCCATTACTGCAACCACGTTACAACTTCTCCGCCTTTATTTAGGGATTGTCCATAAATATTGTCAAAAATTTAATGCAAACTTCAACCTCTCATCAATGTCAACAAACGTTAAGAATTCATGGTCACCTCCTTTTTAATTATGTAACAGTAAAGTTTAAACCCCCCCCCCCCCCCCCCACATAAAATAAATATTTCACCAACAAAAAGTTGTGTTTGACAAATTTAGGAAACTATTTTACATGTAAACGATTTCAATGTTATATTTTAAAAAAATTAGGACATCACCAACCCTCCCCTCACCCATCTTCCGCGTCAACAAAAACATTTCAGGCAGATCCCATCTCTCATTAATTGCTTATTTAATTTATGAACTGCAAGTTAGCCAGCTAAACTGATATCACTGGCTGCGGATTGTGGTCGCATGTGCGAGTGGTGTGTAATGCATCTGGGGCTATGGTGAACCGCGACCGACGGTGTTATAGGGGGCTTGTTCACTGAAACGTAAATATCAACTAGTCTCCGATGTGTGTGAAATGTGTTTGTTGGCCTCGGCTATTTCTGGCATGTGACTCCACTTATGTAAATAGTGACCAATTAAAAGTTCAACAATAGTAAAAAATGGTTCCAAATTGATTCAGCTAGGAGGCCTGTATGTAACATCGAGAGCCACTGATGAACCCAAAATTGCAGGTCTGCCATGGTCTTCCAAATGAATATTCAAATCACCCATGCACTAATGCCTGCTACCAATCTATGTGAGGAGATATTAAAAAATTGTCAAACTATCAACTACTCATGTTTCCCGTTAATGTAAGGAATGGTTGCCGGAAGAGATGTTGTATCTGTGTGATAAATGCCGCATGCTCTTGCTGTCGCCACGTCATGCACAGGATGAGTTTTTTTTTAAAATTTACCCTCCGACAGAAAAAACACGAAATTCTAGCTCACTATTGTGAGAACAACGCTGCAACCTCACGGCCATGCGCCACACAATAATACACAGATTATTAACTTTAAATAACATGGGAGTGCTGTGTGACAAGCAGAAAGGAAAGAGTGATGAGAGGAGAAGCAGAAAAAGAGCCAGGGATGCATCTAGAGTACGCTGGGTCGTCAACATCAATGAGACATTACACGAACACCAAATAACATTAGCTGAAGCTGCCAGAAAAGTGAGAACAAGAACATTGTATCTCCCTCGACACCCGTAAGGGTAAAAGAGGACAGAAAGAAGTACATGTGTGACAGATGGTTGTGTTTGAATGGGACATGTAATTTACACATTCTTCAGAGTTCAACAAGGAGTTGACAGAAATATAGGTGCTGGCTGCTGTTTTTTGTTGACAACTTTTTGCACTACATCAAGGGCTAGTCTTGTCTGTAGTGAAGTATCACTTGGTTATCCTGACCCTTAGCCCAAAGCAGAATGATTGACTTGTACATGTTACAGAATGATTGACTTGGACATGTTACAGAATGATTGACTTGTACATGTTACAGAATGATTGACTTGGACATGTTACAGAATGATTGACTTGTACATGTTACAGAATGATTGACTTGGACATGTTGCAGAATGATTGACTTTGGCATGTTACAGAATGATTGACTTGAACATGTTACAGAATGATTAACTTGGACATGTTACAAAATGAGGTGATGCGTACTACTCTTGGTTGCCCCAGAGATTAAACAAATCAACAGTAGCAATGAGTTTCTTGCTAGATTCTCCTACCACGATGCAGATTGGATATTTACCTTGCTCGTTCAGACCAGCACATCATCGGTGCTGACAAGAAGCATCCACTACATGATGATATTGACAAGTTCAAAGGTAACAGATTAGTTACTTAGACGTCGGATTACCATCACTGCAGACTGTAAACGTCCATATTTGCTACGATCTCTCCCTGAGTGTATCCGCTATTACACAACTACTGAAAATGCCGGTCCTCTGCTGGTTGACAATCATTCTTCTGAGCCCTACAAAATGTTCACTTCTAGCAACACCGCATTTCAAACTCTGATCGTATATCCTGGACACGAAAAGGAATCATCATCCGCATTAGTCTCACTCTCGCGTGTTATATCTCTTATGTAGTTCAAAACGTCAGCTCGATCCATTGTCCCATCGCCCTGTTCAACAATCGCGCATGACGTCAGTTGTTCTGCTATTTCATTGTCTAGATCCCCCATATGTCCCGGCACGGACATAAATGTAGCTACTTTCAAACTCGCCTTTCTCAAAACCTCAATCCACTGTTCGCGAACGAGACCCAGTTGTACCTTTCTAATCATACTCATAGAGTCAGTCACTCGAGATGCAGACCCGTGTTACCTTCTGTGTGCCTACCACTCAAAAGCCCTGGTAACGGCCATAATCTCCATGATCGTGCTACTTGTTGTCACAGCAAAGGTCCCACTCTCCTCTCTGATCGTTTTATCTTCGCACTGAGCTGTGTAGGCCCACGCACTGCCAACAGAGTTTTGTGTTTTAATGGGGCATGTAAATTACACAATGCTCAGAGTGAGTTCAAAAGTGGTTTGAGAGCGGTATGGGTGCTGGCTGTGGTTTTTGGTATTTTCCAATTGCGCAGTATCATGTTGGCAGTTAGCGGAACCAGAGGAAATCATGGTTTGGTAGGACAGAGGTTATTGAACAGGCATGTACATATTCTACAGCAATACGGTTTTTCTACTAAAATAATCAATGTTATAAAGGCATTCTACACCAACTCACATTGCTGTGTTCAAACAAACACTGAGAACTCATAATAGTTCCAAGTTGTTACGGGCGTTAAACAGGGATGCGTCATGTCCCCATTACTTTTCTGCGTCCCTATTGATTGGGTCATGAGAAAGAGCATTGAAAATGAACTGACAGGAATACAATGGATTAATAATACCGTTCTCGAAGATCTTGACTACGCAGATGACCTGGCCCTTTTGAGCGCAAACCACACAGATGCTCAATCTAAGTTTGACAATCTCCAACACTACTCAAATCAGATAGGGTTGAAAATCAACACATCAAAAACTCATATACTAGATTTTACGAGATCCAACGACAACATAGAAATTCAAAATGTTCCATTAATTAAAGTCAAAAATTTTACATATTTAGGCACCAATCTAGCATTGGATCATCAAAAGAAATTTTACACCGTATTGCCCTTGCAGCGGGCGCTTTCAATAAACTACGTAACATCTGGATGTCAAACACACTAAGAAACACCACAAAACTCAGATTATTTAACTCCAACATCATCCCTATTCTATCATATGGATGCGAAAGTTGGAAAGCCACAAAAGCCACAGATAAGAGACTAGACTCCTTTGAAAACAAATGCCTACGTACCATTCTGAATGTTAAGTGGAGTGACCATTAAATCTAACACTACTATAAGAGAGGAAAGCAAACAAACCTATATATCTTCCTTCATTAGACAAAGGTGATGGACTTACATCGGCCATGTTCTCAGAATGAACAGCCTAAGAATTCCCCAGCAGTCACTATATTGGGTGCCAACTGGAGCAAGAAGAAGAGGGAGACCTAGAAAAACTCTACGAAGAACCATTAATAGAGAAGGTATGTCAATGAACCTAAACAACAAGCAACAATTGAAAGACCTGGCAACACAAAGACAGAAATGGAAAGCTATGGTTTCTGCCCTATTCGCCGCATACGGCCCTGGAGGAATGTAACATAACATAACATGTACATTAGAGGACATATAACCTGGAGAAGGTATACACATTAAGGAACATAGAACTTGGAGAAGGTATGCACATTAGGGGACACAACTTGGAGAAGGTATGTACATTAGGGAACAAAACTTGGAGAAGGTATGTACATCAGGGAACAAAACTTGGAGAATGTATGTACATTAGGGAACAAAACTTGGAGAAGGTATGTACATTAGGGAACAAAACTTGGAGAAGGTATGCACATTAGGGAACATATAATTCGGAGTAGATTGGGGAAGTAAGGCTATCAAATGTATAACTTACATTGAAGTTATTATGACACTTCTCAGAAAACATGACAATGAGAATTCCAGTGCATATAGATTTAGAAAACCAGACAATGACATTCCAGTGCATATAGATTCAGAAGTGGTCTCTAATCAGTGAGAATTTCTCAGATGGAGATACTATTGTCTGTACTGATGTGTCTGTACTGATGTGTCTGTACTGATGTGTCTGATTCAGCACTTGCCTGGTACTTGGACAGTCACTGCTCAATGAATAGGAAAGTGTATTAGAGAAGAAAGTAAAGCTTTCTATTCAATTACTAGCAGTATGATGATGATGGGTGTGATGGCATTGATGACGACAATGCTTTGGTTGTAGTCCCCGAGTGATATAGCTGTTTTCTTACTGATTATTTGAGTATGCATCAAAAGACTCTGTCGGGTTGTGTTACACTGTCAGTTGAGTCGATGAAGAAATATGTACTACATAGTTACTTTCCTTTATGTGACTGGACATATTGGTCGTAAGGACACTGGAAGAGCAGGCAGACTTTCCCGTGTGGCCACAGGTACTAGTTATATTTAAAGGACCGTTCCGATATTTTGAATGCAATCATGGAGTTGGACGCTGCTGTACGTGCTTGTGTATACGTTTGAGACTGCATGTGAACTTGTTCACGGTTATGCATAAGTTTGAGGCTGCCTGTGAACTTGTTCACGGTTGTATATAAGTTTGAGGCTGCGTGTGAACTTGTTCACGGTTGTATATAAGTTTGAGGCTGCGTGTGAACTTGTTCACGGTTGTGAGTTAATTTGTGTAGCGTGTGCTTTAAGTGAAAGAGAGGCATATAGCATATACTGTATGTCAAGTATTTAAGAACTGACATCATTGCACTCCTGGCAGACACATAGGTGCTCAGTCTCTTTTAGCAGATGGTGAAGAGTATGTATGCTTATCGTTCCAGTTGCGCGGTTAAGTTTTTCATGCGTCATATTCTTTCCTTATGTGTTCCCTTCTCACGCCCTTGTTTGCTTTTCTCACGCTTGGCCACGCATTCCTTAAGTGTCTGGATATCTGATTCATTCAGTTAATGTTCATTCTTTCATACGTGATCCAGTATTAATTTCAAGATCTCACCCTTGTCCATTTTCAAAGTGCCCATCATAAGTGCTCTTGTAGCCAGCGTGTCAGCTCGTTCATTCCCATGCCCCAACACAATCTGGACGTAGATAATGACGAGCTGCTAAGGGCAGATGTATCTATGTATTGTGCACCACTGTCTGCCAGGTTATGGAACAGACACCAGCTTTAGATCTGCAGAAACATGGACTGGGAGTCACGAAACAATACCATCTCTAGTCAGTACGATGTACAAGTATCAGTGTAAGGCTTATTGTTTTCTTACTGATTCTATGAGTATACTTCGAAATGTTGAGTACGCTCTCTGCGCCGTCAGTGGATTGAGTCGAGGAAGATACATTTGCTGAAACTAGTTATCTTCATTTTTCTTCTTGGACACGTAAGTGTTCAGGGGAATGATAGAGTAGGCAGACTTGCCAGTATAGCCACACTGATTAGTCGCAGATCAATGCACCGTGCTGATATTCTGAAAGCAACAAATAAGTTGTACTGGTTGTAAAATATGGGGCGTATGTCTTCTTCCATATCTATGGCTAGATTGCAAGACCTAGGAGTGAAGTCTTGTGTTGTGACTAGAATACAAGACCAGAGAGTGACTTGTGTTGTGACTACAATACAAGACCTGTGAGTGAAGCCTTGTGTTGTGATGTGACTACAATACAAGACCAGGGAGTGAAGTCTTGTGTTGTGACTAGAATACAAGACCAGGGAGTGAAGTCTTGTGTTGTAAGAAACGTGGGGCATATAGCAATCGAAAGAAGTTGTACCAACCAAAACAGAAACGGAACAGTCAGTGACCACATGCTGAAGGACACATTGAATATGTAATCGAAGCACATACGGTCTTGTCCATAGTGCCATGATGATAATATCAGTCAGTTCCTCTTTTGCCAATTTATGTACATAGGACGGATGTCATAGTTCTCCATGCCTGTCGGTCAGTTGCCAAGTTTGGCACATAGGACGGATGTCATAGTTCTCCATGCCTGTCGGTCAGTTACCAAGTTTGGCACATAGGGCGGATGTAATAGGTCGATATGCCTGTCGGTCAGTTTCCAAGTTTGGCACATAGGGCGGATGTAATAGCTCTCTATGCTTATCGGTGAGTTGCTAGGGATTGCAGATCTTGTGCATTTATGCCTGTTGATTTTAATTCATTCATAAATGTTCTTCTGAGCGTTGTTTTTGGTCTTCCCAGCTGATGATATTATGACAACTGACTATGTATTCCTAACTGCCTCAATTGAAATATGTCAACACATTAAGCGAAAAAAACAAACATCCTGGAAATAGTGAGCCAATTGCAACTTTTTACACTATAAATCGTTTCCTTGAGTATTGCGAGACTTATAGTGTCGCATCACTCTAACGCATATTTGAGAATGTTCTGAACCAATCAGAATGACTTTAAAAAATCAGATTATAAAATTGTGTTCATGGCTGTATCTCTCTTGGTTATATTTACTTTTGAATGGTCAATTCTCGGTTCTTGTTTGTTTTATTGGAGCGAAAGTGTCAGAAAATAGTAACGGCTTTGAATAACATGAGAGATTACATGGACGGGATACGGCAAGTCTAAAATAATAATCAGTGGGTTGTTTGCATCAGAAATGTGTCCAATTTAATCCTTTGGCTGCGATTTGAATTTCATCTTGTAACTTAATCGACTTTAATATTCTAATTATTGTTTGTATATATTTAGTATTCTATTTTATTTGTTTATCATCTTTAATATTCTGGTTAATTTATTTCTCAACGTTAGTATTATAGCTAATACATTTGTTCTTCTGCAGAGTAACTAGATGTAGTCCGCAGAATGGAATGTGTTGTTTCAGGACTTACAGCTTGTCCGCGATATCTACACATTTTGGACTGACATCAAATTTTGGCATGTATTTTGGGTCGCCTGATCATCCATGTGAAGGCTAACACTCTATCCCCACATCTCCTTAGACGTCTCCTGTAACGTGCATGGCAGGCAACAGTACATGTCAGGTGCATGTTAGTTCCATGTCAGGTAACAGTGTCACTAATGTTTGCTCCCCGCTCTGGCCGCGGCAGCATATGAGATGAAAAAAAGAAGTTCCATTTACGTAACTTCTCCGGATGGGTGTGTAGACAATGTTGTGAGAATATTTCTCCGAGACACAGAGACGGAACAAAGAGGAGAATGCTCATATTTACTAGGCTCAAGAAAGTTCATTTTTACTAGGCTCAAGAAAGTTCATATTTTGCTAGGCTCAAGAAAGTTCATATTTACTAGACCAAGAAAGTACATATTTTCTAGGCTCAAGAAAGTTCATATTTACTAGGCGAAAAAAAGTTCATATTTACTAGGCTAAAAAGAGTTGATATTTACTAAGCTAAAAAAAAGTTGATATTTACTAAGTTCAAAAAAGTTCATATTTACTAATCCCAAGAAAGTTCATATTTACTAAGTTCAAAAACGTTCATATTTACTAAGTTCAAGAAAGTTCATATTTACTAAACTCAGGAAAGTTCATATTTTACTTGGTTAAAGAAAGTTCATATTTACTAGTCCCAAGAAAGTTCATATTTACTAGGCTGAAGAAAATTCATATTTTACTAGGCTCAAATAAGTTCATGTTATACTTGGTTGAAGAAAGCCCAAAAGACATAGATAATTGACATCATTGTAACTGGGGTTATCCCCCATATGTACTACGCACCACTTAACAAGTCAGCGTGCCACTTACCGAAAATAACACTCATATTGATAACATGACGAGATCTCTGGAGACGTGTACTTTATAAACAAGACAAATATAAACCACCAAACTGTCAGAGGATATTTGATACGTAGCAATAACACCTTTGATAGTGTATTATTGCCATTGATTATTAATTTAACTAATAAATAACATTGTGAATGCCGATGTGAAATAACAAAGAAGCAAAATAAAAGAACAATGGCCTGTTCCACGTTACGGTCCAAAAGGGGGGGGGGGCTTATAAAAAAAACAAGCTCCAACCAGCAACAAACAGCAATCATAAATAAACACACACACAACTGGCAATGCAATGAGACGAAGTTGCGGGCCATCTTGTATTGAAAGTTGTAATAAGGAATACTAACTATAATACTTTATTACAGATGTTACTGATTATAAATGAAACTTCACACGTGGGATTGGAACCCACGACGTCGTGAGCACATAGCGAACGGTTACACTAGAGATATCCCTATATTAGATATAATGCAAACACACACACACACACACACACACACAATATTGCAATGTTCAAATGTTTTATTTATTTTCTGTGTTTATCATTCATTTTTTTTAATGTAAGAAAAACCCAATCCAAACAAACTCCTTGAAGTGGAGATAATGCATAGTTATGTCAACAGAAGCTAGAAACTAAGATTGGTCGGACCATCCCCTACATCTAGATGGACCACAGCTCTGCCCAAGCAAACACGGGTGCTGAAGTTGAAGATATCAGGCAGAGATGCGCTCCAGCAACTATAGTATTTAGTAACAGAACTAGATAACATGTCGTCAGAACAAAATCAATTAAACAATAAACACACAAACAATAAATATTCTATTTGAGAACGGTTTTAGTGTACACGGTAAGATATCTGAGAACAGTTTTAGTGTACACGGTAAGATATCTGAGAACAGTTTTAGTGTACACGGTAAGATATCTGAGAACGGTTTCAATCTTAAATAAGGCAGGAAAAATTAGTTTGAGAAATGCTGCAAAACAATTAACTATCTTGAGCCTACGAGCAAGCCGCACGCAGGATACTAGCAACAAGTTGTAACCAGCTGTTCACATGATCGGCGCCAATAAGAGAAACATCCTGATGTAGCAGTGAGCAGCAAGTAGGCGCGGGTGATCAGATAGCGTCGATGATTGATTTCTCAAGTTCATTTGATACGAGAAACTGTGAGAGACTAATCACGGGATTATTAGGGGATAGTCGATGTTCACATTTCGACTAACGTGTCTGTAGATTTCCTGGGACTGGGCTCGAACACTGTTAGCAAATTCTGAATCTGTAGCTTACAAAATCTGCACATAATATTCCGGATTAAAGATTGCTGGTGAGTACATCATACACGGTAGTATTATAGCATGTATCACATCATTTCTTGCTTGATTACATTATTACTTTCATTAATGTATCACATCATTACTTTCATTAATGTATCACATCATTCCTTACATTGATGTATTACTTCATTACATACAGTATTACATTGATCATTGTATTATTACATCACTATTTGCATGAATGTATACCATCACTCCATTCAGTATTATATAATTACATTAATGTATAGCATCACTTTTTGCATTAATACATCACTCCTTGAATTATTATATAATGTCTTGCAGTAATATATTAACTCACTAATTGCTTAAATACATTCCATACACTTGCTTTATTACATTACTCATTACATTAATGAATTACATCTCTCACTGCATTATTATATAAATCATGTATTAATGCATCACTCCTTACATTAATGCATCACTCCCTACATTACTGAACCACTATTTGCATTAATTACATCATTGTTCCCTTTAATGTATTACATCACCTTTTGCATTACATCATTACTTCTTGTATTATTACATCACTGATTGAATTGTTGCACTACTGCTTACATTATTACATCACTCCTCACATTACTGTATTACATCATTCATTGCGTCATCATGCCACTTCATGTAATACATTTCTACATGAACCCCATTAAATACTTTATTATATTACTCCCTACATTACCACATCCAACAATACATCAGCCCAGATAATACTATAGAACATTACACCAGACATTACTAGATTACATCATTGTATACATTGCTAGGTTACATCATTCCAGATATTACTAAAGTATATCATTCCAGACATTACTAAAGTATATCATTCCAGACATTACTAAAGTATATCATTCCATACATTACTAAAGTATATCACTATATACATTACTGTGGTATATCATTCCAGACTTTACTAAAGTATATCATTCCAGACATTACTAAAGTAAATCATTCCAGGCATTACTAAAGTATATCATTCCAGACATTACTAAAGTATATCATTCCAGACATTACTAAAGTATATCATTCCAGACATTACTAATGTATATCATTCCAGACATTACTAAAGTATATCACTATATACATTACTGTGGTATATCATTTCAGACATTACTAAAGTATATCATTCCAGATATTACTAAAGTATATCATTCCAGGCATTACTAAAGTATATCATTCCAGATATTACTAAAGTATATCATTCCAGATATTACTAAAGTATATCTTTCCAGACATTACTAAAGTATATCATTCCAGATATTACTAAAGTATATCATTCCAGACATTACTAATGTATATCATTCCAGACATTACTCAAGTATATCACTATATACATTACTGTGGTATATCATTTCAGACATTACTAAAGTATATCATTCCAGATATTACTAAAGTATATCATTCCAGATATTACTAAAGTATATCTTTCCAGACATTACTAAAGTATATCATTCCAGATATTACTAAAGTATATCATTCCAGACATTACTATAATAATAGTATTTATGTATTAAGTATCATAAGTATCATCACGTGTCGTCTCCTCATCAACGATTGGCTGCAACAAATCACCAACATCCTTTATCTGTTTTGCCTTTATGATGCACTCTGATAGACTAATCAATGAGCGTTATACCAGTGGCAAATGTGTTTATTCCAAGAAATGGTATATTTGGAAAGCTATGCCTTAGTATTGCTTCTTGCGATCACCTTTGTGTTGGGGCCCCGATAGGGGAGCAAAAATTAGCCACGCAATCAACAATCATGCACAGCGTAAGAGGCAAATAATAAGGTTTGGTGTTTCGTGTATTCTGTTCCAGCTCATATAAAGTCAAAGTGACCTAGAAGCCATGCTGAAATCGGATGAGTCAGGTCTAAATGAGCAGATATAATAACCAAGCTGTTAACCATGACATTAGACATTCCATTCCACGGACTACGTCATGTGAATCTGGAGGAGTTTGAGAACGAATGTAGAATAAGAAAGAAGCTGTTACTTATGTCTGATCTGTTCTATAATTATCCTGCCCATATATTACATTTGACTTGTCTCGCCTTGGGGCAACGCTATTACATGCAGAAATTCAATTTTACTTGGCCGACACTGACCAAAATAGCGCAAACATGAAACAAATACAATTTTGAAGTTTTGAACTACGATACAGAATGTCCATGCTCGTATTCAGGCAATCAATTAAAAATTGACTAATTTCTTCACTTCCGTGTTTATTTTTGGGTGCAATAACAAAGGTGGCAACTGATCTTAAGACTGTTCTTAAGTGCCTGTTGAGTGAAGTCATGAGAAGCGCGACTTAATTTCCTTCACAATAATATCATACCAAGTGCACCACTATAGCCTGTGCCAGTGAAGAGGTCAGAAACAGGAGTTTGTCTGACCTTCTAGTATTTCCGCTTCCGGGTTATATCTATATTCACCTCTGTCATGTGAACGGGAAGTTAATAGTGTCATTTTTACTCGTCGCATTATGCTGGAAATGTATTCTTGATAAAGCCCCTTTGGTCCAAACGTTGATATGTGAGTTATTATGTGTGCCTCTAGTGATTAGCTAAACGCTATTGCCCTGTTCTAAGTATAACCTCATGTTAACATTCCTGATCTATCTTCTCTATGCAACACAATCCATGGCACCATGTTTCCATAATCCCGTATCAATGCCTGTATCATGAAGGCTCTTGCATATGTCTGCATAACGAAGCAAAGATTGATTCTGAGATTGTTTCCTAGGATATAATTCTCCAAGAAGTAGATCTATCTATACTCTACTATCCTCGTAGGTTGTATTTCTCCAAAAAGTAGATCTATCTATACTCTACCATCCTCTAAGATTGTCCCAGACATTTAGATCTTCGCAGACTGAGCATAGAAAACGTCTAGTTTTATATATAGATTCTTGACTTTGGAGTCTATTTTCTTCATCGTTCATTCTCAAACTCCCACCTGATCTCTCTTGTAGCAGAACAATGGTCCTACTAAACTTCCAGCAGGATGCACTTCAGAGAATGGAGATCGCTTGTGTCGCAGATTTATTTGCGCCAATGGCCCAACACATCCACTGTCAGCGGGAGTAAAGTATTACGGATGCGAAATTGTTAGAGAAAAATGGCAAATACATGTACTCAATAGAGATGGACCAAATAGAGAAATTACATCAACAATATTTTTTTTGGGAGGGGGGGCAGGGGAAGGTTGGCGTGAACAAGAGTTACAAGAGATGGGGCGGGGGATTTTGAAAAAAATTGATGTTAACAATAGCATCTTAGAATACTCATTATATTGTTATATTAGAACACTCATTATATTGTTATATTAGAACACTCATTATATTGTTATATTAGAACACTCATTATATTGTTATATTAGAACACTCATTTTATTGATTTTTAACACATATTTTCGTGTGTTGTATCGAAGTCGTACAGAGAGCGTCTGTGACGGTCAAGTTACCATGTTCGATTCCGGCCAAAGGCAATTGTAGATACAGAGTGTTCAGAAAGCAATGGCAAATTTCTGAACGTATTTAATATTGCCTAGAAAATTACCACAGCCAACAAATGTTGGGTTGATAGCTTCGTCCTGAATAGCATGTGCGACTAATTTATTTTCAGTATATTTTTATATTAATGCACTCATTACATTGTTATATTAATGCACTCATTACATTGTTATATTAATGCACTCATTACATTGTTATATTAATACACTCATTACATTGTTATATTAATGCACTCATTATATTGTTATATTAATACACTCATTACATTGTTATATTAATACACTCATTACATTGTTATATTAATACACTCATTACATTGTTATATTAATACACTCATTACATTGTTATATTAATACACTAATTACATTGTTATATTAATACACTCATTACATTGTTATATTAATACACTCATTACATTGTTATATTAATACACTCATTACATTGTTATATTAATGCACTCATTACATTGTTATATTAATACACTCATTACATTGTTATATTAATACACTCATTACATTGTTATATTAATACACGCATTACATTGTTATATTAATGCACTCATTACATTGTTATATTAATACACGCATTACATTGTTATCTTAATGCACTCTCAGATGTTAACTTGTGCATATTTCTTTGCAAAAATATCAAACTCAAAATGCCTACCGCTGAAATAATTCATTATAAGGAGGAAAGGGGGGGGGGGGTAACTTTTTTGGACATAATTAAAACACGGCTTGCCACTGACATAATTGCATTAAATTTAATTGAGGGGGAGGGGGTTAAAACTGTTGAAGTAATTCTATGAACAGACCTTCAGAATTGTTCAAACAGAGTAATAAAATGATAAATGTGTACAGGAAACAGAGTAACAAACAACAAGTTATTGCAGCAAAAGATCACATCAAAACATCATCTATCAAGTATTATATACAACAAACTGAACATCTAACAGGAATCGAGTCTACACAGTTCAGAAATCTAACAAACCAACCGTCTTAAGTACGCAGAAGAACATATATATGTGTATATGTCAGACAGTATCAATAGAAATGAGAGCCCAGCATGGAAAATCAATGCCAGGTCAAGATATAGGTTTAGATGGTAAGTCTGGAGACTAATCAGTAATCTATACGGAGAGCAAACAGTCAGGGACAATCATACGTAGTTTCTGCTTCAGTGAACACATTCAAACAAACACACACCAGGTACACGGATGTAAACGTGTTGGTATGGAAATAAATATTAAGGTAATCAGAATAACAGTGACAGTGAAAGGAAATAGATAGTATTAACAACACAATACAATTTCTCATCTTTATATTCTTCTTCTTCTGCGTTTGTTCTTAAACTCCTGAAGATTAGTAGGATGTATTCCGGAGGATGGAATGCGTTGTGTTATGGTTTACATCATTTTATGCGATATCTGCGCCTTTCGGCCTGACACATCCGACTTCAGCATGGCTTTGGGTCACTGACCCTATATGGGATGGGACAACCAACTCCATCCTATAACCTCCTTAGTCGCCTTTTACGACATGCGTGGAAGGTAAACAGTGTTGCTATTCTTTGCTCCCCTTTCGGGCCTCGGCAACAAGAGGGCGATCTTTATATTGATTGTATTAGTGCCCCTGTTATAGACTAACATTCTGTTTTTCTCAGTTGAACTTCACGCTGAGATTGAAGTAGCTATCTGTGAGTAGCTAATTACCATCTTGCAGCTCTTCATGTCAGCTGTGGAGTAGGCACTAATCGTTACCAAAGAGTGGTTCAGTTCGGTTATTTGGCTGGTCAGTATCTGGTGGTTTGGCTGTCTATAATTAGCGCAAATATCCAAATATAAAAGTTCGTAACATAAGCAATTTTGTTTCTATTTTGTTGTTTTTCCATATGTCCTTCAACCGTGTTATTTTACAATATGCCATTGCCAATCTCTTCTTTATTTCTATCATGCAGCATCGTGCACCGTTCCTGCACCCTAAGTAAAACAGCAGCAACGAATATCAAAGCCTTCGAGCTGAAATGCTACAGAAAGATACTTAGAATATCATGGAAGGATAAAATCAGAAACTCAGATATTATAAACACACTGAATATTCCAGAGTGTTGGTTACTAAACACAATAACAAAAAGAAAACTACGCCTGTTTGGTCATATAAAGAGACACAAATGTTTAGAAAGACAGATACTAGAGGGAAGAGTGCCTGGGATAGGAGAAAGGGCAGACCAAGAAGACGATGGACTGACGACATTAAAGATAACATGAATACATTGCTAGAAAATGTAAGCCGCATCGCCCAAGACAGAGAGAGGTTCAGAGAATTCATTGGGAAAACAACGTTCTGGAAGAAATACTTGTTTGTTTGTTTGTGTATTACTGGATTTGCCTTTCTTTTGAAAGTCACGCACTTTTCAACCGTGAAATAATTTTCTTTGGTTATATCGGGGCGTATCTTGTTGTCGAATGACCTGGGAGGTGTCATGTTAGGGACTGAGGGAATGACCTGGGTTCTGGTCTGTCCTGAAAAGTACATTAAATAGTGGGGGAGCTGAAAGGAATACGTCACATGACATCCAAATATATACGTCCATGCATCTCTAGATGCATGTACATGCTACGAGATTTGCAGTCACAGTTAGAGTTGGTTGCAATCACAAACATGGCTGTGAGTTCCTTATATCATTTATATTATCTTGTTATACTGGTGAAAAATCGTTGTTACTATGACATATACTGGAAGCTTGTTACAACAACAATTGCGCAGATGGACGTATGTGCAAACCAAATTGTGAACAACCCACAGCAACCTAAAACAACCCGCAGCAACCTAAAACAACCCACAGCAACCTAAAACAACCCACAGCAACCTGAACCAATTTGCTTTATAAGTGACCAATATTAGACTTGATGTTTAATAATTGATGGCAGTAATGGTGGACTAACAACATCGTAACGTCACCATTTCCTGTGTAGTGTCGGTGTAGATGCGTCATCATATGTTGTGTAGTATCCTTATAGAAGCGTCATCATATGTTGTGTAGTATCGGTATAGGAGCGTCATCATATGGCATGTAGTAACAGGAACCCAAGATGATCTAAAACAAACACTCTATAAATAATCATTAGTTAACTCAATGGTTTAAAACTAACAGCAGAATAAGAAGTAGATGGTAAAAATTTCAACCTCGAAATTATAACCATTTTATGACAAATTATAACCAGTTTATGACAAATTATAACCAGCTTATGAAAAATTATAACCAGTTTATGAAAAATTATAACCAGTTTATGACAAATTATAACCAGTTTATGACAAATTTATGAGTGTATCTCAGAAACGTATGAATACACTCATCGTAATGTAAAAGCTATCCCAGAAATGATTCTTCACTGCCAACTCTTACTGTGACGTAGCAATCCCGTATAATATCCTTGTTCCTGAAGATATGTACATTGCAGAACTCGAATAATTGTATCCTGAATGCATTTTTATTTATTAAATTTCAGGTGAATAAAGGTTGCCCTTGAACTAATTTAATCAGACTGTCTTCCGGAGACATGTCCAAGATAATGTAGGCAAATGGGAGTGAACATTGTCGACATCAGTTGTAGGATACTCTTGCTGGGTTTCCAGCTGATGTTCTTGTGTCTAAGAGTGCAATCTGGAATACACTTCTTGGCATATGTTCTGAATAATAATTAGATCTTGGAATGCAGTGACAGTTTATGTAGTTGTATCTTGCGCAGCACGTAAATAGGAGATCTGATCAAATTCTTACAAGTTTTTCTGTTATTCGGGTCAGACGTGTCCACATCTTGTCCATGAAAATATAAGCATAGAATGACATCTGTTACTGGGATTTGCAAGTATTCTCCATTTATTTTCTGTCTTTCGCTTTGGCGCTGTCTTAGTTTATTTCAAGTTATTATAAGACTTCTCCCTTCTACAAACATAGATCACATGGAGAAGTCTGTCTCTGCAGAGGGCGTGAAATTAAAAAAAACATAAATATGGATAGGACTGCAGTAAAACGTGTCCCCTTAAAGGTATAAACTTAGATCATTAGGTAACAAATGGAGGCCACGTAGTACAGTGGTTAGAGCACTGATTTCGCATATGAGTGGTACTGAGTTCATTTGAGGCGGAAATGTTTCAGATCGCAACGGTTACCGGGTCAAACTAGCCTTAAATAAGTACCGGGTTAATCCGGGAAGTAAAGACTGCGAAGGAGAGAAAATGGTTACCGTCCTCATATAGCAGAGCCACATAAATCTCTAACAGTTCAATCCCATACGGCAATATTAAACGTTATGGTTTAACATTACTTTAATACATTTTACAGATTCTTATAACAGCCTGAATCTGCGAAAATTGGGATATAGTAACAAGGAGCGTGTACGCGACACACATAATGTTTGTTTTCCATCAGGATTTCAAGTATTGAACATATTCCCACTAGTATAGATAGAAAACAAAGCCAAGATATGAACATTCAGCCAAGATGACTGACGGTGTGTGAGATTAGAGCAACTATAATAAAGTATTATTGCTAGTGATAACTACCGGTAATATAACTAAAAATAGTACACTAAATGTCAAGGAGAAATAATAGTAAACATATGAACAATGACTATATCCACGTTACGGCAAAAAGCCACATTTGTCCAGAATTAAACACGAAAAAGAAATAAACACAACAATTATGAACGCATAGATACAGTCTCACAACACCATCTCAATGCATTGTAAAAAAATAAATAAGTAAAGTTTATTTATGTTACTGCGGCACTGTCCACCTTGTTTGGTCATGTTTGGTCATTTTTATACGAGATCAGATCTCAGGACAACTCTGGAGAAGGACTGTAAATATTGTAAGTGAAATGCGGGCTATTTTCGGTCTCAAAAAAATCTTTCCGAGTCACTCTAGTTGTGTCGTTTTTGCAAACCTAAACTTCAGTGCTAAATCGTAGAACGTAACATTATTTACATTTCGTAAATTTGTAACCAATCATAAAACCTGTCATGGGATGTCATTGTCATTCTTCAACTGTAAGTATTCAACTGGTTGAGTTGCTGAAACGCCAAATATTCTTTGCGTTAACTTGCCTAAAGGTATGACATCAAATCTCATTTCCTGATCTTCCCTGGTTGTGATCACTTGTAGAAAACGAAAAGAGAAAATAAGGTATGGATGAATACAATATCCCTGGCAACTAAGCCAGGCCAAGATTTATTAAGATTTTCTGCCAAACTCAGCTGTCGATCTTTTCTATGCGTGTTGATTGATTTGGTTACATAGGGACGAGACAAGTCTGATACTAGTGGCCAATTCTCTTCTAATACTTGCCGGCAATATCTAGTTCATTGGCTAGAAGTACTGGTGGAAGACAACGCGGGAATTATTATTGCCATACGAGACAATCAAAATTGTGTTCGAGGTAATAATATCCAAGTTGTGTTCTAGGTAGTAATATCCAAGTTGTGTTCTAGGTAGTAATATCCAAGTTGTGTTCTAGGTAGTAATATCCAAGTTGTGTTCGAGGTAGTAATATCCAAGTTGTGTTCTAGGTAGTAATATCCAAGTTGTTTTCTATGTAGTACTGTCCAAGTTGTGTTCTAGGTAGTACTCTCGAAGTTGTGTTCTAGGTAGTAATATCCAAGTTGTGTTCTAGATAGTACTATCCAAGAGGTGTTCTAGGTAGTACTATCACAGTTGTGTTCTAGGTAGTACTCTCCAAATTGTGTTCAAGGTAGTAATATCCAAGTTGTGTTCTAGAAAGTACTATCCAAGCTGTGTTCTAGGTAGTAAAATCCAAGTTGTGTTCTAGGTAGTATTATCCAAGCTGTCTTCTAGGTAGTAATATCATAGTTATGTTCTAGTTCGTAATATCCAAGTTATGTTCTAGGTAGTAATATCCAAGTTATGTTCTAGGTAGTACTCTCCAATTTGTGTTCTAGGTAGTGATCTCCAAGTTGTGTTCTAGGTAGTAATATCCAAATTATGTTCTATATAGTAATTGCCAAGTTGTGTTCAAGGTAGTAATATCCAAGTTCTGTTCTGGGTAGTAATATCCAAGTTATGTTT
Source organism: Meghimatium bilineatum (assembly GCA_034231615.1). Lineage (NCBI taxonomy): Eukaryota > Metazoa > Mollusca > Gastropoda > Stylommatophora > Philomycidae > Meghimatium > Meghimatium bilineatum. The sequence goes on from CM067320.1 coordinate 84,918,485, forward strand.
GAGTTAGTACTCTCAAAGTTGTGTTCTATGTAGTAATTTCCAAGTTATTTTCTAGGTAGTAATATCCAAGTTATGTTCGAGGTATTACTCTCCAAATTATGTTCTAGGTAGTAATATCCAAGTTATGTTCTAGATAGTAATGTTGTGACCTGTAGTCGCTGTGTTGAAGGGTGTCATATATTTGTATGTATATCTGCATGAACCTAAACCTTATCTTCATCACTCTGAATATTTCTATCATTCTGTTCGTCTGTGTGCATAGTTTCTGTGCTACTGTCAGAAAAGATACATGCTGTCAAAAGCTTAGCAATGAACCAATTAGTTTTAACCAAGAATTGTCTCACTCCTATAAGGCAACCAGAAGAAAGTCTTGGAAGTTAGCAGGAGATTGAGCATCATATTTGAGAAAGAAAACTGTTTGAACAAGATTCTACGCATATCAGACTTACTGGGATGACATGTCAGGACAAGATGAATTCTATCAGAAGTATCATGGGTATTAGTCAAGGTATCACGGCGAGAGCCGTTACCAACAGGAAGCCATGCTGATGAAATGAGACTGCCAGGATATGAACATCTACAAAATAAATCATCCATCTCGGAGGATATATCATGAAAGTCGTCATCATAACTACATGCGCGACGGTGGCGAAGAAGTCGGGAGAATGGCAAAGAGAAACAGGTGGATAAGAAGAAGTGCAGAGCAGAATACTATGTAGGTTTGTAGTATACAGAATGTGCTAAGGCAATAGGGATGAATTGTGATAATTATGTCAAGATAGTTGACAAAAATATTAGAGATGTTAAAAGGTAATTGGATATCAGGGTGAACTCGTTGGAAAAGTTGATGAAACGAGATGTTTCTGTCTCCTGTATGTCAATACTACCGATACAAGCATCTATATATCTATAAACAAGAAATTAAAAGTGACCTGTAT